>JAUYWG010000032.1:7228818-7287209 GCA_034779775.1 Enteromius afrohamiltoni
ATATTACAAGAATAAAGTTGAAATATTTCGAGAATAAATCAAAATATTACAAGAATAAAGTCGAAATATAACGAGAATAAAGTCGATATATTACAAGAATAAAGTTGAAATATTTCGAGAATAAATCAAAATTTCCATATTTTTTCTCCTCATCTGAAAAGTTTCCAGTATTCTTCAAAATATCTGGAAGGGAGAATAACTTCAAAGTAATAATAATGTAATGGCATTAAACCGACTGTTTCATAAAGAATGTGAACAGATCCACGTGCAGAAAAATGTGCTCAATGTCATGTGCGCACGAGCACTCTGCAGTACGTCATGCTGTTTCTGCACTTGACAATAATTGACAGACCAGATAACATACAGTGGAAGACTGAATGCGACTTTAAAGATTGGATATTCTTTACAAATTTGTATTATTACATAATAAATGTAGTTAGCCTAACAAGGGAACAAATGATCAATTTTTGGGGCTACTCTAAGTAAAAATGAATCATACGAGTTTATCTACAGAAGAAAAATGTCACTTGTCAAAATAAATAGCTTAAATAAATAAAAAATGCTCTTGATTGCAGTATAGAATCTGTTTTTTTAATTAATTAATATTAAGTAACTATTAACCCCCTCTGCTGGTTTCTGCCTTTTTAAGTCTTTTTTTCTCCAATTTGTTTGCAATGACGTGACGTTGCTGTGACGCAACTCATGTGCACGTAGTATTTGTCAAGCATCACTCTTACGCAAAAGCTGCAGGTTCAGTTCTTATATTTAAAAGCCCTTCCGCTCCTCACATCTGAACTGGACAATATGATGAATACTCATGGACACGGCGCAGTCAGAGGAAACTCAAACTTCAGACAAGACAGAGTGTCCGTCTGAAGCAGAATCATCACCTTATTCACAAAAAACCGACAGGCAAAGAGCCAAATCTCTGCCTGTAGATCTATACCAGCATGAATCTTCCTCACACAAGGAACATCCAGTCCGTGGAAAGAGAGTCCAGTTTGCAGACATGATGGGGCTGAACCTGGCAAACATCAGACATTTTGACCTCTCCGATGAAGCTTCCGGACTCCAGAGTCATCCTCCAAACCAGCAGCTTCAGCATCGGATTTCAGTACTTTTAGTACCAGCCTTTGAAATGCCCGTTAGTTCGCTGGAGTTTGATACGAAGTCCCGCCGTCTGGGAGTCGCATTGGAGAGTGTCACAATAACCGCTTCTGAAGTGAAGGGTGTGATCAGAGTGATGCACAGCAACGCAAGAGAAGTTGGGGTCAGGTACACTTTAAATAACTGGCTGACATTTTCAGATGTGCAAGCTGCATTAAGACCGAATGAAACAAAGTTTGACTTTATTTTGCACGCACCATTCAGTTTGGACAAAGATTCATCAGTGCATTTCGCAGTGTATTGTCAAACTGATAACGGGGAATACTGGGACAATAATAATGGGCAGAACTACATCTTGAGGACTAAAACTACTTGATAATCCAAGGATTTAGTATCTGACCATTTACAATCTGAAATTTTGTTCAATAAAGCGAACTTGAACACATTTTGTGTTTTACTAGCCATTCATTATATGCGTCTTATTTATTTTCTACAAAATATAACATAACATACATTTACATACACTCTAATATACAATTTTCCAAATATGGATAAACAGATTTGTCATTAACAAACCACCAGACATTTATAAATGAGGCTCTTTTTCAACAATGGTCTTCTGGGCAGAATACAGATGGCCAATGGAGACCTGTAAGACAAATGATACTGTTTTAGATATAGGGCAGTAAACGTGATTCCTTATTATTAGCAACCCTAAATTATTGCATTCTCCTATTTGGATCAGCCCATTCAAGTTCGTTGACCATAAAACGCATAGTGGGATATTAACATTACTTGCCTGTCTCTTGATGACCGCCAGATTCTCTCTAGCTTGATTTATGAGCGCATCCAGAGTTTTGGGGTTGTCAACATGAAGGTTCTCCCTGAAGCCATCCTTCACTCTACGAAGTGCGTACGTTCTGAAAACAAGCCGTATTGCTATAGTGCATATAACCAGCAGATGCGAAATAAACAAATGACATTTACATTCACATTTATAAGAGCTTCTTATTTAATAATAGTTTTGCAATAGCTAATATCGCCTACACAACTCGACCAAGACAACATACGTATTATTATAATAATTTATATCGAGTATTTTTCACGGTGATTGTTAAAAAACGTACCTGTAACTATACGAGGGGAATTTTTTACTCTCTTTCATAAGCATCCTGTAGAGAGAGATCACTTGAGCCCTGCTGCACGACGCCATGTTGATCTCAGACTAGTTCTTGTCGCGCTGCTGTGGGCGGCGTGTGACGCATCGCCATCTAGTGTCAGGATCCGATGAGCAGACAGCCGTGGAATCGAAATACACGATGTGCATTCCCACATTAAAAGCCATTAGAGTAGCCTCTTTGATGCCCTCGGTAGAGTAGCGTCTTTGCAAATTAATAACCCATTGCAGTGTGTCCTTCTTCCGGTTGTGTATTAAAATAGAAAGGCAATTCACTGGAGGTGCACATTTTTCAATGCTAGGCTACCTTTTATGAGCGCTATGTAGGGCAGTTAACATCACATTAGGAGAAATTCATGTCCACAGTAGTGCTGTGCCTGGGGAGACCACAGAAGATCCCTGGGGCCGCATCATGGCTGATTGTTGGCATATGGGGCCTCTTTCAATCATCATCACACAAACTGTGCTGTGTAAAACAAGATTATTCACTTTCTAAATGAAAACTATGTGAAACAATCGAGTCTAACGCATGTAATTAATAGTGCACAGTAAGTGAATTAAACACTTCCATCTCCAGAATTAATGTTTTGTAATTACTAGTATACAATAAAATACAATTTGTATTTGCAAAATTTCTGGACCACTTACGCTCCATGCTTTATCATTTACATGAAAAGCCAACTGGAGAACCCGTTTAAACTCAGCGTCCTGAAGTATACCCAGCAGCTACCGCACAAAATTATGAGTCTGAAATCATCTTCACAAGCATTGAGCTGAACCACTGAAAGTCTCCGTCTCTCATCCTTGACTCTCTGCATTCAAACATGTCACCTGTGTTTATTATTCATCCTCTGCTCTGCTGCTTCCATTTCCACAGGGTCCACATAGGATCTAGCGCCTGGCCCATTTACTCACACAACCTCCTGCATTATTAACAGCCTGGACTCTTTCTGTCTGTAGCCCATAGAAACAGAAGATACAATGGCCTTCTACGTGATAGTAGTTCAGTATGTTGCGTATAAAAAGGCTCTAATTAACTTAAGATGCAAAGAACAACAGAGAAATGATTCTATATAGTCACGATTTATATGATATGCCGACCTGTTTGACAGACTTTAAGTGCATCTACACTGGTAATAAGAGTCTTCTTAGGTACTAGAGCTGATATTTTCATAATAAGATGGTGCACATTATATGGTATTTTTCCTCTAGACAGCAGTAGCTAAGCACATTCTGACTCACTTCAGACACCTTTAATATTTCACATAATGATATTCATCATTAGAGGCTTTTCCATGGCTTATAAACTTTTATGACATTTATAGCCTTCTAGCCTTAGTTATCAACTGGATTTCCAAACGTGAAGGTTTTCTTTAAATTATGGGAATATGGTTCAGTATGTTTGCTTAATATTTCTATTATAGAGCCAAAGTAGCAATTAGAATCAATTTGTACTGAGAAATTGCTTGTTAATTTTACAATTACAAAGAATGGCGACTAATACACATGAAATTGTGAAGTAAAAGTATTATTTTCTTATGAAACACACTGCTGCAGACATTTTGTATACAAGCTTATAATGTTCTCCTGCAAATCTCTAGTGAAATCTAGCTCTGCTGCTAAAACATGCGAAGCGATCATGTCAAACTGAGTGGTTTATTATGTCCGGGATGCTGTCTTGAGTATGGAGGAGTCGCTAAATTATTAAACACTTACGAGTCGCTTATAGTTTCTGCTCTGGATCTTTTATATACAGTGCAGATAGGGACAATTATTTTGTTTGTGGTGTTGAATGAGTGAATAAAGCAAATCTTGTTTCATTTTTCACGCAGATTCCTCTTACAGTTATTATTGTCTCAAGGTGACTGAATTAGATTGGCTTTTAGTTTGTTCATGTCAAACAAAAAAGACAGATGTGCTTGAGTCGATGAATGCACAATCCCTTCAGGGAATGCTTAGGGCCTTCAGCACAGCACGTGTTAATAACCAGGTCGTGGCCACGGTCCCATTTCAAGGGCTCGTATTCACAATAAAAAGAGCATCTGGGCTTCTTCTGCCATTAATATTCCACCAGAGATGTACTCCCCATTTATGTATTGTGTGTGTCTTGTTTTAGACAGATGTTCAGGGTTTTTTTTACTATCATTAAAGAGGGAAAAAGGCTGGGGGCTTCATAACTTTAAATGAGCATGCAATTTCTCGTAGAAGAAAAAATATAGAATTACTTGCATTTAGCTGTTCGTTTTATTTAAAGCAACTCAATTTACTGGGAGGGGGTGACAGAGCTTGAACCCATTGAAGCTATTTAGATGATCAAGATCTCAAAATACAACAAATACTGCTGTGTTATATAAAGTAAAAACAATTAAATAAAAAACAGGGTCTTTATTTAAACATTTGATTTATTTGATTCATATTTCATTTGCTTGATTTTCAACAAAAGATGAGACACTTTTAAACTTTTCCCAAATGCCTTTTTAAAGTATTTACAAGTAAATGTCATTATTCTAAACCGTATTACAATAAACAGTTTATTAAGGTAATTTTTTGGGAGCAGATTGGTCTATAAAGAAAAAAGTCTGTGATGTTAAATATGTGCTTTTCAGAACATAATATGTATTTAAGGTGTGCTATGAATAATAATAATAATATTAATAATAATACAAATTATTAAGTTATGTATCCTCTTTGCATAATGCACTGATTTTACCCCAAATGTTCCAAGAACAAAAATAAGTGTATAATAGAGTCTAATATCATATAGTTGGATATGACATAATAATTTCAATCATTTTCAAATGTTGGTATAAAAAAATTAAATTAAATAAAATAAAAGCCCTAAGCCATTTAAGAAAGTTACTTCTGAACTCATCAATTGGTCAAGGAGTGCCAATGAGTTCCTATTATTTAGCATAATCATCTATCACGTGAATCGAAACATGTACAGAGTCAGTTGAAAAGAAGCAGTGATGCACATTATCCATCCTGTAACTTGTTTCAGGTCAGATCTTCAGGTTTATTACTCAAAAGCAAGCCAAGCCACCAGTGTGGTAAAACACATCAGCAGTATCTTCAGTTCCATTGGTAATAAAACTCTGGATACTCCATTATCCCCGGAGCATAATTCAAACAAGCTTCCCTGATAGTTCAAGCTCCGGGACTGCAGTTTCAGTTTTTCCCAGAGGTCTGTTGCTCCGTCTTGACAATCTGCGATTGCGGTCGAGGCACACGAGTGGAAGTCATTCCAATATCTGCATGAGGAGAAACATAAAGTGCACAATCTGTTTTAGTCCTAGCGAATGAAATGTGTTTCAGTATTGTGAGCTCATGGATATGTGAAAATGAGAAAGACCACCAGGTATTTAGGGCTTAGCTTCTTCCAGAAATGATTGCAGACAGTGTGTACTTACGAGCAGATGGTCTGTAGGTTTTCGCTGTCATCCAGCTCTTGGGGATAGCTCACCATGTTTTCTCCAAGGCTGAGCAGGCAGTCTGAGAAACCTTTAAATACGTTTTCACATGTTCCTCCAGCACACGCTGCCTGCAACAGTGAAACTGAAAAACACCAGAATGAATCACTCAAAATAAAACAAACTAAATTTCCCGCTTAAAAAGAGCTTGAGTTTTTCTTATTACTCTCAATTTAGAATTTAGCCCAAATTAACTAATCTGTGACCTTCACAGTTTAACAGCTTCACAGATAAACATTACATACAAGACAGATATTTCCCCCCCCAAAGTATTAAGGTCTATTAATGTCTCAACATTTTTATTTATTTATTTATTTTTAATTCCACAATTACTTCAAAGCAACAATAAATAGTCTGCATCCGTCTAAACTCAATGACTCACCCAGTTCCAGTGTGAAAAGTATCGTATTGTATTTGTCGGTTAAAGTCAGTCCCATCCTACGCGTAAAAGTATCAGTATTCTGTAGTCTACTTCCTCTCATCGGGAAACTGCTGCATTGCAAGAGAAATTAAATAACTTCTGTCACGCATTTCCCACAGATAAAGTGGACAGTGGAGGAATGGAGATGTCACCTACGTTCACACTCCTCCTTTACTTTCTTGCGCCATGATGACGTCAGCGCGCACCTGACTGACAAAACCTCACGTTTTAATATAAAATGTTATTATTTCGTGCTGCATATCTATCGGAATCGTTATGTAAAAATAGAAAAAAATATTGTAATTTATATTTAGAACGTTTTTTAAATTAAAAAACTTAAGGTTTTTCTAATAGATACGAAAAAAAGTGTAAAAAAAAATCAGATTTTAATACATTTAAAATGAACTTAGACATACAATGGGTACCAGATTTAGAGCTGAGCGATTTTGACAGAAATAGACTGAATAAACGTGCCTTAAGCGCCCCCAAGCGATCAGTAGCCTAGCTATTTGACAAAAAACAAACACATTATTATTATTAACAACACTGGGGTAAGATGGGGGAAATTCCCATATTTAAAACAACAACGTGCATTTACTTTTATAGCCTGTTGTAACATATTTAGATATACGTTTTATATACAGCCTATTTAATTGTCCATATTTTAATTTAACATATTTCACAACAGCAACACTATGAATACAAAATGAATGATGGGTTTTCATGAAAAGTACTGAATAATAACTCTATATACTACAATAAGGAATTGGGTCCTTCAATGCCTTCTAGTTCTGGAGAGGTCATCTTACTCCAAGGGTCTTATTTAATTCTTTTATCAAAATAATTACATATTAACTATAAACTATTATAACTATTTCCTCCACAAATCAGACACAATTTAAGTGTCGTAGATCACTATTTATCAGAGACTCGGATCAATTACCCTGAAGACTGACATATGACATATTCATATGAAATGACAAAAAAAACAAAACAAAACATTGCTTATAAGGAATAAGAGTCTAGTTCCAGTAATTCAGTCTTTTTGTCAAATAAAACATTTCTGACTGTTAATATCTGCGAACGGTTGGTTCAAGGGGATCCAGTTAGGGTCCAATTTTAGACTGAGACAACCGATAAGCAGGCTATATACAATTAACCATCAGATGGCGCTGTTGTCAAAATTGTTAAGGCGTATCGCGTGTGTTTCTTCAACACATGCTCATACACAGGTATTTCAAACAATAGTAACACCCATACGTGCATAAACACACGCTCACAATCACTACAAAGAATGGCAGCTGTATTAACTGATAGCTGTATCAACTTCAACTAGCAACTATATTTTCAACTGTGCTCAGTAATGTCGCTTTCTGCTTTTAATTTAGATTTAGCTTTACATTTAGTAAATAAACCAACGTTTTTATTTATTTGTTTTTGGGCGGTTTTAAGAAAAAATTGAGAAAATGAAAGCTACAAAAAATAAAGTTTTTTTTTTTTATATATATATTCGTGCTAATACAAAGGGACATGGACCTTTGTGCAGGATGGAGAACTCTATGTAGGCCAGAGGCAATTATCCAGGTCACCGTGGGTCAGAAACATTGCTTAGTATACCAACACAAGGTCACTCTCCTGTGATTACATAAGGTAGAGCTGAGACTGCTCTCTAGTGGCCGCTCAACCACGACCGCATGGCCAACGCTGCCGCCGCGACGCTTCTCAGGTCTACGACTTATTCCAGCAAAGGCTATTTAAACCACTAACTTAACATAACTAGCTGACAGCAGAACTATCCAATTAGTCAAATGCCCCTGCCTATATGAATTAACTAGCCTATACAAATGTCCCTCAAGCTAGCAAAATATCACAAAAGTTTGGAAGTCATCTCTCTGAAAAATTATTTCTTTACCTCTTTATCCAGCAAGTAGTTTTTAGCAAATTTAGCAAAACATGCAGCATGATGAAGGGGATAAAACAGCATAATCCAAGCTCAAATGAAGACACGAAATGCGTACATTTGTAACCAAATGCATCTTTAAGGTTGTCATTTTGTGTCTCTCAACTATACACACTATATATAGACACTGAAACACCATTCATCAAAACATGAATGATGTCATAGAGCTCCAAAGGACTTCATGTAGGATCTTTGCATACTGAGTTACATTCACAGAGTTATGATCAGCACAGGGCTGCCGTCGAAACTCAGAAAGGCGGGAGATACGTGCAATTACTCCTCGTTTCTCTTCGAGACTATTAAACGCCCTTCCGCAGTATTTTGTGAGATGACGAATGCTCCGTTATAGTAGCTGTGATGATCAACAGGTGTTTGTCTCGTGATAGCGAGCGCGACGCGTGTTGCATCATCAGTATCCCGTCACATTACGTTTGTAATTTTTATATTGTTTATCTCGTCTCCTAGTTTTACGTACAATATTAATTTTTACAGAATGTTATGCATTTGTAAATATGCATTATCACAAAACTGCTTCGTTTGTAATGCTTTATGCCGTTGTTTTTGTTGTTAGACAACATCTGTATATCTATCTATCAGTGAATAATCAATCGGATGAGGCTGGAGGAGTGAAGTTTTCCACCCCTCCCGTAGAGATGCTCACAGCTGAACTCCAGTGGCAGCCTCAGTAACACACGTCCCCTTGGAGACTAGAGCAACACGTGATGCGTCTACTTATCACGTTCACTGAGCAGCGCTCAGGAACACACTTTGAGGAAAAAGTGACTTTTCTGACTCTCTTTCGTCGGAAGTGTCGATGGCCATCATTCCTTTAGGGAGCTAACGCAGCAGGCGATGTGAAGTATCCAGTCGGCGAACTTTGCACATCCTCAAATACGCCATTTTGATCGCTCTCCGGAACAAGTTTGCAGTTTTTTTTTCCGAAGTCCATCATCTCTTTTCACCATCACCATGTCTCAGCGCAATCAGCCCAAGCCCGACAAAGTCAAGCGTGAGTATCGAGCACTTTTCTACTTCTTCTTGCTGTTTACGTTCTCCATCCTGCCGATTGCAAACTTTGGTGGATGGATACTTTGTTGGAAGTTTTTTTAACTTGGAAGGCCGAAGATGTTGAGATGATGTCCGATCTTTTTTTTTTTTTTCCTCGCTCGGGTTTGTGCTTCCTCGTTTCGTTCTCGCATCCAAAGGTTGAACGCCTGACTACAGGAATTCACTCGCGTCTAACCAGCGCACATGTACTCATACCTGAGTTAACTTTAGCACTTTAAACAACCACACATTCAGTGGCACTAATGTGGCTATAGCTCCCGTTTGACGAAAGCAAGTTTAGCTCATACATTGTCATCAAAAGTGAGTGTTTGTTTGTGAACCAAAGAAGCATCCACATCTGAACTTTGATCGAGGCTAACGCGT
This sequence comes from Enteromius afrohamiltoni, assembly GCA_034779775.1. Taxonomy (NCBI): domain Eukaryota; kingdom Metazoa; phylum Chordata; class Actinopteri; order Cypriniformes; family Cyprinidae; genus Enteromius; species Enteromius afrohamiltoni. The sequence continues at coordinate 7,238,385 of JAUYWG010000032.1, forward strand.
GGGGGGTTGGACACGCTTCCCTTTATATTGTGACCTTGTCGGGACATGTTGTATTTACGTTTTAATTGTGCTCTCGACTTTTCCTCACCTTCGACAAGTAATTATCGCTCATCAAACCTCCCTTCTTTCGCCTGTCGCGCTTTGCAAACCTAATGTTTGGGAATGTCAAAAGTTTTAAAGGAGGAAGTTCGCTGTCGTCGTGACTTTGGGTTGGGTTTGCTGCACGAGATGAACGCCGAACGGTCGCACAACAAAAGTCGGCTTTTATATTTGATCCTAGCCGCCACATCGACGATACAATTGAAACCATCTCAGTTTGGGATGACTAATTACTCGGATGCATCATATTGTTCGTGCGGGCGTTAGCGTGCTTGCGCCCTCCTCCCATCAGCTTCTGCTCGTTCTCGCGTCTCTTTGGGGAATCAGAATGTGCAGAGATCCGGATGAGCAGTTCACATTCCATTACCAAATTCAACACTGGGTTCCAGGAGGCCTGCAGTGGCAGCATCATTCACTTCTCTGCCTCTCAGCAGTCCGATGACTTTTAACTACATCTAGGTTGTTTTATACAGGAACTTTTATGCCATGCACTAAAATTGCAATGAGGCATCAACCTTAAAAGTAACTTATCTTCCCTTAGAAGTTGCACGTTGCTACCTGAAATGGCGTGAAGTACTGTATAAACCTAAAGGTTTTTTTCTTTAGTTGGTTTATTTCTGAGATATTATGCTGTGGTTTGTGGTGATCTACTGTATGGTGTATAATTACGTACAACCAGGGGTCCTGGAAAGGGCTCCAGGTGGTTCGAAGAGACCACAACCCATATAAAAGATATAATAATAAATAAAAAAACATTCCTCGCAAATGATTTAATAAGCAGTATATAATGTTATTTTTCGTTTTTATAGGCTACTAGAGGTTCCCAGGTCTGTAAAAGGGGTTTTATGTTTAAAATAAATTTAGTCAATCTTAATATAATTAATAATATAGTTTTGAGAAACATTGCTGATTAAAGATAAGTTACTATCTTTTTTGCATTCGCAAAATGATCTTAAAAAATTAACCATAGTTAGTGTGCTCTGAACCAACATGGGAATGTGTTGTTTGATCACATGCAAATATATTACTTTTCCGTTTCTGCATTACTTTGCTTGTTTTTGCATTTAATAACAACAATATATATTTAAAGAACTTTTTATTGTCTGCTGGTTTTCCTGTGGAGAGGCATGGTTAAAAAACAAATCCTCCTTTTCACATTTTTCTAATAGCTGCTCCTCTCACAATGCAGGCTGATGTTGGGTGGAGATGTGTTTGTTCAGACGCGTAAAGCAAGAAGACCATTGAAAATTCAAAGGCATGTTCTAGTGAACAGTCAACCAGTGGTCTGGGCTGTAATCTCCCCTGTCCTCAGCAGGGAGTCGCCAGAGTTGAATTGAGAAAACCCATTGTGAGCATCAGAGCTGCCGTGCTTATAGTGATAGAAAGGGCCATCAGCTTTTACTCCACTTTGTATTCAATCGCTCTGAAGTGTGTTTAAAGTCTCAACAGCCCGATTGAGTGGACAGATTCATTTTGTACTTTTTTGTTTTGGTATATTTTAGCGTTAGGGCGCAGCCTTGAAAATGTTTTAATTGATGGTTGGTACATCTTGATTAGCCTTGATTAATGTATATTCATTAAAATGAGCTCTCTGGGGTTCCCTAGTAGACTTCCTTTGATAAACATGCCCAACTGTGAGTGTTTACACTGTGTAAAGACAGAGGGACCAGCGTGTTGAAGTCCCAGATTGGATGGAGAAACTCAGTTGGTCACCTCTCCGAGCCGTTAGTGATGGGTGTTCTGTTCACTCATCCAGGCGTAGAGATGGGCGTCCTGTTTCGCTCTGAAGCTATTTTTAACCAGTCTATTTTAGATAAGATTATGTTCCCTCTCCCTCGAAGGGAATGGGAAGCTTGGTTTGGTCCTGGGGTGCTGGGTTCGACACGGTAACCTGTAGGGCTTAAGAAAATGAGTTTGCAGATGGATGCTAGCTGTTTGCATGTTTTATTCAAATTTAAGTCACAGTCTTTAGGAATGTTTCATTTAGGGCAAAATCACAAGTGACTGTCGAAAGTCTGTTTTGAAAGGAAATAGTTCACCAGAAATGAATGTTTGGGCACGCTGCAAAAATTCAAAAGTTGAGAGAACTTAAAAGTTTCAGGCAACCAGATTCAGCAGATTTTTGAGTTTTCTCAGCTGGTTGTTTTCAGTTTATACAACAAAACCTTAGGGAAACTTAAAAAAATCTACAAAAACAAGTTGAGAAAACCTAAAAAAATCTAGCTGGATGCCTTAAACTTTTAGGTTGTTTTAACTTTATTTTTTAAAGGGCATAATTTACTCATCCTCATGTTGTTCCAAACCTGCACAACGTCCATTCTTTAGAAAAAAAGGTGATTTGCAAAAAATGTTCCTCTCTCAATGAAAGTCAGTGTCAACTAATGTTGTTTTTAACTCTTTCTTACTGTCATTGTAAGGAAAAAAATAGAAAGTCATACAGGTTTGGAAAACATAAGGGTAAAGAAATATATATATATATATATATATATATATATCATATCAAAAGAAAAATATCCTTTTGTTTTATGTATAGGTATTTTTGCATAGAAATGTAGAGTCAGTCACGTTTTGTAGTGAAAATTCTGGGCATGTCAGGACTAAATTGTTTACTTTTTCAATCACAAAGTGTAGTAAAGAAAAGCTAAAAGTGTATCGAGTCCTCATGAAAATGCTTTAGTGTAAGTGGGACATGGATGACAGGAAATCGAGCAGGCTGTTTGGATAGAGGAAGTTAGAAAAAGATATAAAAACAATAGGTAGCATATCCTTGCGCTCTTCTTTAGAGAATCAGTTTTGAGTGATAGTCAATCAAACGGGTCTTAATAGTCAAACTGTGATGTTTTACCACGATCATAAATAGCTTAGCTCGCTAGCACTCCTTTTTGAGGATTTGTGAGCTTTGCTTTCACTTTTTTACGTTTGTCTGTGAGAGGAAAAAGAAGACGAATCACAAACGGCTTTCGAAGGCCTCCTTCTTTGCCTCCCCCTGCTACTTCCCCCGCCCCTCTTCTCCCACCCTGCCTCTGTTGCTGACTAAACAGTTTTGTCAGCTGGCAGTTGCCCACAGTCTGTGAATTTTTGATAGCTTCTAGAGAGGGAGCACCGCGTAGGGAGGCGGAGATGCTGAAGAAACGCTCTTGTAGCTCATTTAGGAGTGAGGGAGGGAGACCGAAACGGGAAGACTGCAGGTTAAGTCAGATTGTGGAACCAGTTCGTCTTGTACTACCATTCTTTGTAGGGTTCCCAGTTCGCTGAACAAACATTTAAAAAAATATGACAATATGCCTGCGGCATAATTCATTTGGCTTGCTAAAAGTCCAACTTTTGAGAGAAAATTGAGCTATGACTTGACACGAGTGTCACAAAATGCTTTTAAACCGATGACGCAGCGAGTGATATTGCGTCATGCATATTTTGACGAAATCTCATGACAAAGCTGTGACTTTTGTTACAGTTCCAGGTCATTGTAGTGATTCACGAAATGGAAAAAGCAAGGAGGGAGGGGAAAGTGTGTGACTGAGTTGCAGGAGTTATTTAACTGGGAAATCTAGGTGTGCGCAAACTGTTGTCACTCTAGTGTTGACCTAGGTGGACTGTGAATCGTACATCTCCTCTTGCTAAGCGCAAGAAGAGAAGAGCTTCACAGAGAAACGTCCCGGATGAGGACAGATCCTCCTCTGTGTCTCTGAGAGCGATGTGCAATGGGAAACAGATGTGGCTGGGCTGTTAGCTCAGTGCTTTCTTCAAAGAGCTTCAATTAGCATGTCCTGATACAGAACGACTTCATAAGACATATTTTGTCAGCTTCATAGATTTGTTATTGTACATTCATTGACTGTCAGCTTTGCAGCACAGTTTGCACCTTGCAGTGATATTTAACCCAGAAATGAAAATTATTAAGTTAGGATTGACGTTTTTTCTGTAAAACATAAAAGGTGTTTTTAGCCCCCAGTTTATTCAAGCTTTAAAATGACAGAAAAGTGCTGTCGAACGATTAATCGCATCCAAAATAAATGTTTTTTTACATAATATATTTGTGTGTACTGCATATATTTATTATGTATCATGCATTGTGCATGTTTATTATAATTTGTATCTTATATAAGAACCTAATTATAAATATAAATAAATGTCATTTTGTCAAAATACATGCTGTATCCTTATATATACATAACATATACGCAGTACACACACACACACACACACACACACACATATATATATATATATATATATAATGTGAACAAAAAAATATTTTGTGATTATGATGTGATTAATCGCGTATTAATAGTTAGACAGCACTAGTTCTAATAAAAGTGATCTGCAACTGTATGACCTTCATTTCTTCATTTCACATCTTCTGAAGCCATATGATAGTCAATGTATGAATAATAGTTCAACATTTTTCTTTTTGGGTGGACCGTCTCTTTAAACAAGATACAAGTCCAAGCACACTCATTCACCAGCACATCCATCTCATTAGTGAGCGCTTCATGGCACATTATCACAAGATCATCCCGTATCGTCCCGTGTCATGTTCAGCAGAGCTTTCATAACATGTTAGCACCTTCAAACGTTGTTTTTAACGGTACTGATTTAAAAATAAAAATCACAGGTTATGAAATCATTCTAGCTGAATGATGCTGTTAGTTGACTGTTATCAGTCGATGGGATTAAGGTGATTCAGGCAGTTCTCTAGCAGCCTCTCCCAAAATGCCCCGAGGCAGCGTAGACAATGAAGCAAAAATGGCGGCCTTTCAGGAGGAGAAACCGGCCGCTCCCGTCTCTTCCAGCTCTTAGAAAATAAGGCATGCAGTGTGTTCTCAGTGAATGTGGCTGTCCACCATCCTGCCTCTCGCTAATGTCCGATAATCCACGCATGCTTCCAAGTCCCAGCTATGTTAAGTGTTCAGTACTTTAAACAAAATGATGTTAAAAGCAGATTTCTTTGTTCCCACACTCACATTTAGCAGCTTGCGAGCAAATAGTACATACAAAACGGCTCCTAAGCTTGTGTGCTCCAGAAAGAAAAGCGTTTTGGTGGAACTGCTAAATGCAGAGCACTGATATCATTAAAACCCATCCAGGATTGACTTTATCAGTTGCACTTCATGTAAATGTTTAAACCATAAAGTAATTGCATTTTGAATAAATGAACGAATTAATCACCGACAGCTTGTCGAGGAGGAGAGGATTCCTCACAGAACGGGACAAGGAAAACAAAACATGGAAACGAGGCAAAGGTCACTCCTGGTTCTTTTGTAGCTTGGTTCATCTCAGGGTTCCAGTAAATATTAACCTGCTTATCGCAGAGAATGGGACGTGTTCTTTTAGTGTACTAGAATGAGACTAAAACTTAAAGAGGCAAAATGAACACCAATATGTAGGTATTTAAAGACGGTGATGGTACATTTTCAGTTTTGTGGCTTATATTCCATGTTAGCTTTGAAGTTTTTTACAGTGTACGGTTTTTAAGATATGCAATACTTTTAAAATTTAACTGAGCTTTTGCACATATGTGCAAAATGTACTGTCTTTCTGGGAAAATGGAACAAAAATAGTCAAGACTCGTTGTGCGCTTACATAGATGTTTATCCAATCAGATGCGCGCTAGAATGAGAATGTCCCTCCCCTAATCGCCAGCTAGCAAGTAGTAAATTATGCTATGTATCTAAAGCATATTATTATAAATTAGGACATATTAAGGTCTTTTATCTGTAAACTGGACACTCCGCAGTGCCCTCCATGCTCCGTAATTTCAGGTAGATGTTCTCTGATTGGTTAACCGTTTATCCTGCATGATGGCGTTTACTCGCACCCTTTTTTTTATAATATGTAAAAATATTTACCAAGTAAACTAAAAAAGCTAATTCTATCCAATCAGAGAGCCTTCCCCCGTAGCTTCCTCCATCCCCAACCAATCACAGCGCTGTGTCTCTTTACATGTTTACTGTGTAAATGCAGCTCTCAAAACATGCCGTTTTGTGAGCAGCCGTGCCACTTGGTTTAAGCATCGTTTTCTGACGTTTGGGCTACTAACAATGCGAGCATGCCACGCCGCAGTCAAACAGCTATGATTGAGATAATCTTTAGATAGGACAGACAAAAAACCAAATAAAGTAAATAGACGCTTTACCTTTGGCCAAGCATTTCCAGCTGCACAGAGGTCTGTGTTATCTGGATTTACACAGCCAGCGTGTAACATACAGTTAGGAGTTGAGAAGCAAACCCTAAAAACTGGCCTAACGCACAAATATGATTACTCATGATTATGAACTAATTTATTTAACTAATATACAGTCAAAAGTTGTGTAGATTAAAGGACTTTTGTCTTGTTTATAAGTAAAATGTCTATACATTCTTAAATCAAGATGCATGTACTTGAGTGACTAAAAATTAAGTTTTTATACTTAAACTTATTTTCCATTTGAATTAAGCTTATTTTTCTTATCCCACTCTTGTTTTATTTTTCTTACTCCAATATAGGGGTGTAATGATACAAGTATTCCACACGTGTCCCAAACAAAATACAAATACAGCGTTGTTTTTCCACTGCTCGTGGAACTTTATTGGAAACTTACAGTTTTAGCCTGTATGTTGTTAACTTTTGTTAAGAAACAAAGTCTCGTATTTCAAATTATGTCCGTTTTTTTCCTGGATATTCAAATAATGCTGTTTTGATACTATTTGATGTAGCATTAGAAATTTCTGTATAAATGCCTTGGACCAAATGGCAGTAATCATCCCTTCCTCTTCCTACTACAATAGTTTTAATACAAAATAAACATGAATGAACATCTCATGCTTCACGTAAGCCCAAAATCAAAATGTCACATTGCCTTTCATTTACCTAAGGCAAGTCATCATTGTCCATAGCTCATTAGTTAAAATGTATTTTTTATTAGTCATTTTGTTTAGTGTTGATTGTTATATTAACTATAGGTTTCCAACTAACAACAGAGCCTAAACTTAGAGCATAAGCTGAGGTTAAGTTTTATCTCTAAGAAAGAGTCTTTGTTCAGTAAACCAGAATTTAATAAAAAAAAGATTTTATGCTTAGTTTTTTCCCCTGCTGTAACGAAACCATATCGAACCATGACACCAAAACTTAGTTGCATACCAAACCCTCATATTTATGTACCGCTACTGCCCTTACTTCGTTAGAATACTTTTCCTTCTTTAATTCTGATACATTTCCAAGAAAACAGGAATTATGTAATTTGGCTACTCGGGTAAATCTATCTTGATTTGAAAATGTTTGGATATGAGTAACAAGAAGTAAGCTATTTAGCAGGAATTGTTATTTGTTTGCTTTGTAGGGTAAATTAGGTTGTGAGAACGCATGTCAAATTTTGAAGAGCCATGCAGCTATTTCTTTTACATTTAAATTGCACTGATTAGACGGTTTCTGATCCCAGATCAGTGTGCTCACCAAGGCAAAGTACAGAAGATTATGAGGGGTGCACGGTAATAGAGGGATTAGCATACGCACACATATGGACTCTGCCCGCAGAAAATGACTTTGTGAAGGTTTTACTAACATTTAGGCATTTCCAAACCCTTCTTATCAGATTCTCTGCGTGCAATTTCTATTTGTTTACTATGATAACGCTCTAAAACTGTGCGTTTTTATGTCAGCAACATTAGTTAATCCTAACGGCTAATGCTGGACGGAAATCACGCAAACGTCTCCTGTATGTTACACCCTCCCTGGCACCAAAGCCGCTCCAACACAAAGTCTCATTTATTTTAGCGAAGGCTGTTGTGTATGCGCGAGCACAGTGGATTATTTTCGCAAAGGCGGTTTGCTTTTCTCCACTCTAGCTTTTGACAAGCGCCATGTGGTTGACAGACAACCTCCGGCTGTTTCCAGCAGTTACTCGCTCAAATAAGCCTTGCAGTGTCACCTGACTGCTCCAACCGGATTGGTCGTGTTAAACGGCAGGGCCCTCGAGAAGGGGCGGGGCTTTCGGGGGCAGGAGTCAGTGAATGGCGGTTTCTATGGTGACCATCGGTCAGTGATGTGGCCCTGTACTTTGATCAGGTTTGGCCTGAGGAGATGGTCACATTTGAGAGCAAGAAGCTAGCTGTGTGCTTCCTTCTCAAAAAGATGAAAAGCCTGTGTGTAGTTTATAATTAAGCCTCATCGGTCACTTATTTTATGCAGATGTAGTCTGCATGCATGCATGCTCGCCGTTCAGAGGCACAAGTGTGGGCGCGCTGAATAGGCAAAGTCTGTGTCTGATGATAAGGACTCAGTTAAAGGTGGGTGGAGAAGGACAGAGGGCCGGTCGGGGTGGATATAACAGACTGGCATGCATGCATGCAGGCGGGAGGCTGAGAGCTCTGCAGCGGAGACGCGAGCGTAAACATGTGTAGCACTGCCAAATACACTTTCTGACCTACTTCAGCTCACTGGGAATACACTGTATTGTCTGGCTCCAGACAGTGGCTGTCTGTAAGGCCTCAAACCTCAAATCCTTCACCAAACGCTTCATTCTGCTGTTGCAGCGTGGCCCTTAAAGATGGCTTGTGGAGAAAGACGGTGCGATGCAGAGAGATCAGGGTGGTGGCGGATGGGGGGGGGGTTGGGTGGGGGTGACTGGGTTGTGAAATAATGACCAGAAGACTATGCTTGGGTAAATCTGCACTGGGGTTGAGTTTTAAATAGCCTGGAATGCACAGTGCTGGAAATGGGTGGCAGTTCAGCGAGCTCGGCCTGCTTTACTGCAGCGAGCTTTGCATCACGGGACAGCAGCTGTATGTGACAGAGGAAGTTGGGCTCTCCTCCTGTGCATGGATGGTTATGCCTCAGTGACACAGACTAAAAGACAATCTGCATGTGGTTTGTTGGGCTAGGGGAAAGCTGCTTTTTTCCACTTGAACAATCACTAGTGATGCACTGAAATTCATTTTTACTAGATTGCTGCAATTAAAGTATTAATTAAAAGTGTTTTGTTGTTGCATGATATTTGGCAAGAAACTCTACTTGATATTTTAGCCAAGCAAATTTGATTTGCATTATTAGCATCATCGTTAAGAAAACAATTACATCACTTGATACGCAATATATCAGTACTGAATGTTTTTAGTGTATCAGTATTGGTGAAAAATTGATATTTAGTTATTTTGCTCACTGTTTTTATATTTTCCACTTTGATTGCCTTTTCCTTTTCACATAAAATTAATACTCAAAAACGAGAATAAATTATTAACACGGTTAAAATCTCAAAATGAATATCTATTTTTTTTTTTTTGGACATTATAATTTTGTGATACCTTAATTTGTAGTTAGGGTTATTATCACCAATTAAATGATTTGTTTTTAAAGTATTACTGATATTACTCATAACATGAAATGAATTATAACATGAACTACTGTAGCATTCCTCATTCTCATTCAGTTGACGTTGTAGTACTAAAATAACTAAAGATAAATAAACGAAAACACTACATACTTTTAACAACAATAGAAATTACTCAAAAACTAAACATTTTGAAATATTAACAAAAACTATAATTGAATACCACTAATACTAATTGTAGTATTTAAAATGTCCGTAAAATGACAAGTTGACAGAATTGTCCTGTGCATCTCTATTCAAATGCCAGGAGCTTGTGCATCACACACTGTGAGCATCTCTCTGCCAAACACAAATAAAGCTTATTTTTGGATCTTCTTGACTGCGCTCACTGGAGTTCATCCTCTCTGTGTGATGTCATGGGCTCTGCTGGAGCTCCTGACTTGATTGCCTGAAACAAAATGGTTGCTGTATGCAATAGAAGCCAAAGGTCATGTCAGGGCCACCTGTTTGGAGTGACAGCTGAGTGCTGCTTTGCCAAAGGCCTCATACGCCCCCCGCCTCCTCCTCACCATTAACCCCTCATGTTCATTCCAATCAAGCACATTTCTTGATTTGTCTCGGTCTGTCACTATTCCCTCACCTGCTGGAAAATCTAGCCCAAACCAGTGATGGCTGTGTTTTGGAACATGATCGCTGGTGTCTAGTTAGTCCAAGCTCTGTCAGGTGCCCAACAGCTGGCTCTCCAGTCTTGGACCAGTTAGAAACCATTTGGTTTTTCCATTTCATACTGTTCTTTCTAATCTAGTATGCTTTTATAGTTATTGTAACATTTTTATCCTCCTTCTATTTTTAACTGACACAGTTATTTTAATATTTATTATGATCTTTTGCCTGGATACGATCGCAGAGTACTAAAGGACAAGTTATAATCAATGCAGGACTTTTAAAAAAGAAAGTCTGCCGCAAAATACGCTTGTGATGAAACAATGTGGAGTTTGTGAGGAGGACAACCACCCAAAGAGAGAGAGAGAGAGACACGGGAGGAAAGAGTTGAGCAGCAGAACCAGTTTAACCAGAAAGCTTCTCTGGGTGTCTCCTCTCGTCAGGAATCTTCCTCTCGGTTCTTGTTGTAGCCCCCATCCCCAGCGAGACCCTTCTATCCTGACACCTCCCCCACTCAACACAAACACACACACACGCTGAAACTGATACAGGAACAGTGTGGAGTGTAGAGCCAGCAGAACGCGATAGCCCCATGAGCAAACACCTGCCCACAATCCAACACTTGCCTGTGCCTGTCACACAAGGATGCAGCAGCTTTGACACACTCTTGCCTCTTTCTTTTTCCATTTTCATTTTCCATGGTGTTTAGGCCTTCTTAACACTAGCAAAGACTTTCTATTTCCTGTAGTGCTTAGCTACATTTATTCGTTTAAATGTTTATGTTTGCAATTAATAAGTCAAAATTTATTTTTTAAGTGTATTTATGTGCACGAAAATGTCCTTATTTATCTTGTGATAATCAGTAGCTTTTTCTTGACATATGTTTTAAAAGTTTATAAATATATATATATATATATATATGCATAAAATTATTATTTTTTTTAAAGATGTCTCTTGCTTGCAAAGACTTGCAGTAAAAATATTGTTGCAGCTTAATTTTTTGTTTTTGTAAATTTGTATATATCCTTGCGATCGCAAAGCTAACTTTTCAGCATTGTTGCTCTAGTCTTCAGTGTCACATGATCCTTCAGAAATCATTCTAAAATGCCGCTTTGGTGCTCTGGAAATGTATTCGCTATTTATTACTCATTTATTAATATTATCAATGTTGCTTGCTGAAAAAAAGTTTATTTTCTTTAAAAATGTATTATTGAAAACAAGCATTTGAGCAATATTGTGATTCCAAGAACTATTTATTCAGTGTAAATAACATTTTTTGTTCACAAGAATATATAGTAATAAATATGCAAAATAACAAAAATAGATGAATGGCAAAAAAGTAACAGTCCAAACCAAAACATTGTTAGTGCATTGTTACAGCTTGTGTTTTCTCATCATATTTCCATGAATAATTGTCACGACTTTTGACAAAATCAAAAAACCTCAACATGAACACAAAATAAAACCTTCATCAAAATCTTTATTAAGAGAAACCACAAAAGTGCCAAGGGAAAGGAAATGGACAACTCAAACTGCTACAGCAGCTTGAGCTCATGCTTCATCGCCGTAACTTCTTTTCTATTTAAATTTCAACACATGAAAGACTATCAGACTCACATATGTTTTTCCTGACTGGATAATTTAGTATAAGCCTGTTTTGTGCATCCTGACAATCCTAACCTCCATCCATCTGCCTTCCATCCATCTCCATAACGTCATCCGCCACTCCATCCTGTCTCTATCCCCTCATCCTCACGCTCTTCTGTCTCCTTTTGTTCCTGGGTCTTTTAATACCAGCTCTTGTGATATGCTGTAGCGGTAGTAATGTTCCCTACAGATGCCTGTAGCACTGGCTCCTGCTCTCACCAGAAAGGAAACTTGGCAGTGTGTGTGACTTTGTGTTATGTGATGGCAGCACGTTTCAGTTTACCAGCTCAACAAGAGGCCTGAGGCTGGATCTCTCCTGTTACCTTTACTCTACAGAGAGCACATCTGAAATGATGTCACTCTTTCTCATGTGGCCTTTTCAGGTCGCTGTCTCTTCCCGGACCTCGCCTCATGAGAAAACATGATCTGAATCCAGCATAGCCTGAAGGATTTTTCACTTTAATCCTGAAGGGATAACACCGTTCACTCAGCGACTCGGCTACCTTTAACTCTTGTGTTAATGCATGCTTTTATAAACATAATACTCATTTCTTGTGATGTAACACTGCATCTTGTGTATTAATTGTGTGTTTTGCTTGCTTTCAGTATGAGCAGAGGTCGCTGTCCCTCATCCTGCGCCTGTGACCCTGTGGCTTTATGACCCTGTGACGTGTTTAGCCCAAACCTTAAAATGGGTAAATATGCAAAAGACATCTGACACTACTGACACCTCGTGTGAGTGTGTGTGTGTGTGTGTGTGTGTGTGTGTGGTTGCAGCATAGGTGTTGGGTTCAGATGTCAGGCCTATGACAGATCTCTTACAGATCTCCATACACTGTTAAAATGTTACAGATGTTTACAGGAAAAGGTGTAAAGATACTTCAGTAAAATCCGGATAAAGTAGTGACCATAGCATATAGGTGCACCTTTGTAAAGGGGTTTAAAATGATGTGTCATTTTAAATTACTGTACAATTTATAGATGTTACAACTAAATTTCTATAAAACTTGCAGTAAGAAACTGTAAAAATACACATTTGTCTTTGTACAGACAAAAATACATTTTTCTAAATCTGCTTCACAGAATAAAGAAAGTCAAACAGGTTTGGGATGGCATGATAAATGACTTATTTTGGGGTTTTATTATTTTTTGGATTTATTTTGGGGTAAAACATTCTTTTATGGTCTTTAAAATATTCCTCACAAGTGCACATGTTGATATATAGACAGAGCATCTTTATGTAGAGGTCAGTGCGTTGCAGATTAAGATGCTGATTTTCCAAAATTAGATGGAGAAAGAGAGGAGGGGTTAAGTGAGTGAGATGGAGGATGGTCTGTAAGATGGAGGATGATAACGGGGAAGAACAGGGGAGCTCTGCAGTGTAGAGGAAGCAAAGGAGAAGAATGGCTCGGCATTCCCTACAACTTCCCAGCCACCGCACCAAACAGGAAATGCACAAGTTCCCCGCTTTCTCTCTGGTGGAACAGAGAGGGAGGGGGGTCAGACTTTCCATTCCTCTGAGTTCTTACGAACGAAAAGAGGAACAAACCGCTCAAGAACAGTCTGAATGAAAGCATACATCTACTGTGAGCATTCGTGCAATCCTTGGGATTTGAGAATGTTTATTGCTGTGCTCCAACACCTAGCGGGGCAATCCCAGAATCCATTGCAACAAGCAAAATTGTGGTGTTTTTTTCACTGTAAGGATGCTGCTTTGAAAAAAAGGTATTTGACCACAGCTAATAGTTACTTATATTCCTCTTTTTCTGATTCCTGTTGTCCTGTTGCTTCACCTTGAAGTGTGAGTGTATAAAAGAGAGTGATGGCCCAGGGCAGATGGACTCATCATTATCCAGTGTTATCTGTTCCCAGTAGGAGGGAAGGTCTATATAATCCCCACACCCCCATTAACTAAGACACTTTTATAGCCTGTAGATGAAGGAGGTCATGTGCTTGCCTGGACAGTGTCCATCAGAGCATCAGTACTCCTTTATTCTATTCATCCTTTTTGCTCTTCACATGTATAAAGTATCTTGAATTATTACCGTTTACATTACTATTATTATAGCTTGTACTTCGCATAGTTTTAGCATCCTTTTAAACAAACCGGCGGTCTCATAGCAACACCTTGGCGTCCGCTCAAAGGCAGCTCAGCAGCATGTTTTCGTTTACTTGTACACTACTGTTCAAAAGTGTGGAGGTTTTGTTTTCGATTGAAGAAAAGTAACATTTCTATTCAGCAATAAAACATTAAATTAATTAAAAGTAAAAACTAATCTGTTTAAAATGAATGCTCAAATAAATAAATTAATTAAAGTATTCTGTGTTTTGCCAGTTCTTTTAGATCTCTGGCTCTCATCATTATATTAGTCCTATGTGCCATATGATGATGTGTTTAACTGTGATGTCCATCTGTCGTTATTAGCTCCAGTGGCTAATGAATTACTGTATTTAAGCCTGATCCTCTCAATTAGTTCAGAGATGCTTGGCTAATAACAGCTCATTAATCTCAGATAATCTATGCTGTATTGCTATCTCAGCTCGCAACACTTATATCCAGCATCTGTGAGGCTGATAACTGTATTGAAGTTGTACACACTAAATTATCATTTATCCTAACTTTTCGATGAAAACATACTCAATACTGAATTGAGTTTTTTTTTTCTTATGGTGAAAATGAATACATAAGCACAAATAGGCACATTATTGGCTTTAAAGGGACACGTCACTATTTCTGAAAATAGTCTTATTTTCCAACTCCCCTAGAGTTACACAGTTGAGCTTTACCGTTTCTGAATCCATTTAGCCGATCTCTGGGTCTGGCAGTCGCACTTTGAGCTGCTGCTTAGCATAGATTGAATCTGATTAGACCATTAGCATCTCACTCAAAAATTACCAAAATATTTAGTTATTTTTCAAAGCTGGAGACCATGGTATTATTAGGCCGGAGTGATAGTATAGCTCCTAGTCATATCTGCCACATTGAAACTTCATTTTTGAGTGACATGCTAATGGTATAATCAGATCCAATTATCTATGCTAAGCTAAGCTAAAAGTGCTACCGCCAGACTCGGAGATCGCTGAATGGATTCAAATGTTGGAAAATTAGCCTATTTTTAAAAAATAGTGGCGTGTTCCTTTAAGTGAAACATTTTTGGTGTCAGGCTTTGAGGGCCTGACATTGATGACAATCTGAAGCGACAACATTGACCAGATGTCATTTGTTTTCAGTGAAAGTGGATGGTTTCTGTCGACATAAGCAACAGCAACCATTGGTGATACATTTTGGACATGAGAAGCAACACTATAGAGATTTCAATAATCTGATTTGTGGTCAGAATTCAAGAGAGTCATGCACTAATAATTATTCACTTTAAGTTTGATATAACGCATAACAATGCTTACTAGCAACCTGGTGACCTGAGGTGTCAAAATGTGCATTACACTGCAGAATAAGTGCATCTCTTTTCCTCAAATCTGAATCCTTTTAGAAATAGAGGATAGTAAGACTCGCTTTTTGAAGCAGTGGAAGTACATGAGCAGAGTTATGGATGGTGGGAGCTGGGAGGGGATTTCCTACCCTCCCCCTCCAGCAGAGGCAATCACACCCTGCTACGCCGCACACAAGGCCGCATGGTTAGAGCAAGAGACAACCGTCTACCCTCCACTGCTCTCACAGCCACTTCCTGCTTTGCCTCTCAACCCAACCCCCTACTGTTCTTCTCTTCACAGCAGAAAAAGACTTCCAAGTTTCTCCCGTGTGAACATGCACCCAGTCTCTCGACTCTCTTTTCCAGTCCTCTCTCTACACTTTTCTCACATTTCACTTTTCTCTCTCTGTGTTTCCCTCCATCTCTGCCGCCCCTCCTTTACTCTCACGTATGTGTCGTTCATCTTTCTCTCCCTCGTCTCCTCACCCTGCACCACCCCCCTCGCTGGGATGGGCCTCTCTGGCTGAAGTATCACACTCCCACAGCTGCTTTAAACAGTCCGCAGCCAGTGCTTTTGCTATGTTCACTTTTAGGCAGCACAATACATAGAGCTCGCTGCAAATTGAGATGTCTGTGGGTAGAGTGTAGCTTTTTCAAACCAGTATGTACACTGCAATTTAAACGTTTGGTGTCAGTAAGAATAATGCATTTATTCAGTGAGGATGCATTCATCTACAAGTTAGGTTCAAATAAATACTGTTCTTTTGAACTTTCTATTCTTCAGAGAATGCTGGGGGAAAAATATCGTGGTTAACACAAAAAATCCTGAGAAGTGGTAACAGGAAATGTTTTGTGAGTGTATTAGAATGATTTCTGAAGGATAATGTCACCCTGAAGACTGGGGTTATAATTAGCTTTGCCATCACAGGATTAAATGACACATTACAAATATATTAAAAATAGAAAATTATTATTTTTTCATTTTTTTTGAATAGAAAATTTGTTTTGACATTTGTCTGTTTGAATGTAAGAAAACTATTAAGAAGCGCACGTGCTAAAAGAGGAAGTTGACCAAAAAATTAGCTCCTGTAAACTGCATCACAGCTCCCATGGTAGGCACTGATAAGATTGTTTAGGCACCCATAAGATGATTTCCACATGCCTTTATTTTTTCATTTGGGAAAAGTCATTTATTAATGGGTGTATCTTTTAAAATATTTCATATTGAGTTCTGTGTGAGTAACAAATAATCTCCGTTTGTAGAAATGGAAAGTGCTTCCCCTGAGAAGACTGTCAGCAATGCTGTTGGTGCAGCGGATGTGACTGAACAGTCTCATTTGTCAGAAGATGTGTCCTCCACACACACACCAGAACCCGCTGAAGGTAAGATGCCACGGTGGTTCTAAAAGAGACAGTTTATCCATAAATAAAGGTTATGTCAATCTTACTCACTCTTATCTGATTTATAGAAGCAGACTGTGATGGAAAGGACAAAGCAGAACATGGAGATGAAGATGAAGGTGGAGTTAAAACGGAGGAGGAGCTGTCCTCCATCAACTCCATGATGAGCACTGTGATGAACGTGGGCCAGATCAATGGAGTTGATTCTGAGCCCAACAAAATATCTCCCAGAAATTCAACCAAATCGCCTTCTGTCAATCGTACTGGGAGAAGAAATCAGGTATAGCAGCAGTTAATATATGTTATATTATGGTTATGTAAATATGCAATATATATCATTGTGTGTGGTATGAAAGTACTGCAGACATACTACATTCATCATGTTACATGAGTCCGTCGATTCACTGCCTTTCAAAAACCCTCTGGAAATGCCATTAATTCAGACATACTACTACAGTGTACTACTTTCACATGCTTCTATATAGTTAGGAATTATGCAATTTTTGATGCAGCCAAAATCTGTTATGTTTGTCAACATAACATATTTTATGTCAGAAATAAAATGCAAAAATGTTCCTCTTAAGCTCAAGTGATGCTACACAAAGGCAGGTCCACATTCTGGTTTCATAAGGTTACTCTTTCTTTTCTATATGCATATTTAGTCATACAAATTCTCCTATTTTACCAAAAGTGGTCTGTCTCGTCTTCCTCATACTGTCTCTGGTGGTCAGTCAGAGTGGCAGTTACATAAACCCAGCTAAATGAGTGGCAACAAATGGTCTTTGCTCTTTCTCAATCCCCCCTTTGTGAGAGCCTATGCTTGTCTTATGCCTTCAATTAAAGTGTGGGATTTGACTGAAACACTTCTCTGTGGAGAAAACAGGTGTTTCAGTCCCCCAACCCCCTCTGGTATCCCATCCCACAGCCCTAACTGTATTTCCATACGCTGAGAGTGACTCTGCACCGCTGCTCGGCTGCAGAAGGTCTTACCCGCTGAATTAGTGATGCTCTTCCTCAGCCAGTGCTGCTGTTGTCTGGAGAAAACAGATGGAGAGGCCACTTGTTGCTCCATGTGACGCGAGCGCACAACCGCTCCTGCTGCTCTGACACATACTATCTTCATCAGGCAGGCCACATCCTGCATCTGTTTTACCTTTTGTGTTTATCTCTCACCGGGGGACATATAAACGGCTCACTGGGGTTTCGGAGTCATGGGGAGCTACATGTCTTAAGGAGCCATATTTTTGTTTGATTAATACATACGTACTTAATGTGTTTTCAGGGTCTATGACTTTCAATGTAACATAGTTTATACATAGTTTAGTTACTAACTATATATAGGCTAGGTACAGTATGGTTTACAAACATTTTGTTTGGTATAGGTATGATGGCACTGTTGAACAGTGACCCGCACTGTTCTGCAGTATCGATGAAATCAAGTCAGATATGTATGTGTCGTTCCACAAAATCGTGCTTGTCCCACTTAGAAAAAGTAAAAAAATCTATATATTTTTTTAAATATCAATGAAATGAAGAACCATAATATGACAGGAAATTGTATTGTGCAATCTCAGGCTATGCAATTTATTACTTCATGACTATTTTTCAACTTATTTCTAATACTCTTTTGGTATTTTTGTCAACCCTGTTACCAACATGAGTGTTAGTACATACTATAGTTGAATTTGAACGCAAATGCCACTGAATAATATAGTTATTAGTAGGGCCGGGACTTTAACGCGTTAATTTAGATTAATTAATTACACAAACTTTTTTTTACGCATTTTAATTGCACTTATTTTTGCACCGCGGAATGTTTCTCACTGGATGAGTTTCTGCGAACTGATTATACTGGAGCACGAACTAGCGTTTCTAATGTTCTGAATAGGGACGTCCCGATCCCAATCAGTTGATCTGTTTGTGAGTTTTGTAAGTAAAGCCGGTCCTGTAATCAGCGGTAAATGCCATCAGGTGAGTGATTTCACATTGAGCCGTATATACTTCACACTGCCGTTGTTCACTGACGAGCTGCGTAAATACACGCTGATAATGAACATGGTTTTGAGCAGCTCGGCAGTGAACAACGGCAGTGTGAAGTATATATGGCTCAATGTGAAATATTGGTCTGTTGGACTTGGTTGTACAAAAACAAACAATATTTTGTTGCTTAAGCTTATGTATTCAGTCATTATTCAATGGTATACTAAAAATCCATATGAAAAAATCTCAGGTCAAATATTTATATGCGATTAATTAATTACAAAGCCTCTAATTACTTAATTAATTTTTTTTATCGAGTTCCGGCCCTAGTTATTCGATCAATAATGTACTGAGGGTGACCTTTAAAAACTGGCTCAAACCTAATCTATGTCATCCCTGTTATTCACATACTCTAAAAAGTAACAGAGCTGACATTTGTCTAGAACATTATAGAGGAATGAAAGAGAAACATGCTACATGCTTGTGTTTTACGTATAGGAATCCTGGCTAAGAAATGATGTAACCTCTTAGAAGAGATGTTGTTGTTGTTGTTGTTTTTTTTATAAGGGTAACAGGGCTGACATGAGATCAGAGGACACCAGTAAAAGGATTTGTATTTTATAGAAAAAAAGCATTGCTTAATAACGAGACTACATTTAGAACAAATTGCAAATGTGATTTTTATATAATTTTGCTAATTAAAAGTAAAAGGCAAAACCATACCCATACCAGCATAAATGCAATTTAAATAATATTAAATAATATTAAATTAACTTTTTTAAGTTGTTGTATTAAATATAAGTTTTATTAATTTCTTAGGGACACAAAAGGCGCCGATTTCATATAAAACTATATAAAACTTATTAATGAACTATGCAATTTAGTACATTGTGACTAAAAGGTTTTCTCTTTGTGTCTGCTACAGGAATTCAAAGACGAACGCTCAAGCTTCATTTGCCCCCTGTGTAACAAAAACTGCATGACACAGCACCAGCTCACCATGCATATCAGACAGGTGCACACTCTCTCTTATACAAACACACCAGAACATCCCTACATGCACGCCTGTTTACTGAACCACAACAGTTTGTCTTAAATTCTGAATTTTGAATTGTATGTTCATTTCTTTGCCTCTTTTTTTTCTTCCAGCATAACACAGATAGTGGGGGCACTGACCACTCCTGCAGTATCTGTGGGAAAGCTTTGAGCTCAGCCAGTTCTCTGGACCGCCACATGCTGGTTCACAGCGGAGAGAGGCCATACAAGTGTGTGATATGTGGTCAGACTTTCACTACCAATGGAAACATGCACAGGTAAATGGTCAGACAATGTTTTTAAAACTGTAGATGTTTAACCTTTATGTGTAGACTAGCCTTTTCACTGGCTCACAATGTACGGTAAAGTATCCTAATTCCTGTTTAGCTGCATGAAGCTTTTATTAAAATATTGCTCAAAGTGAAGCTCAATCAACAGAATATGTGGAATAATGTTCTGTACCAAAGAAAATAAAATTTAGATCCACCACTTAAGTTTTTGTTTAAATCTAAATATTTAACACACCTACATTGGATATAAAGATTATGCAGGATTTAAAAGCCAAAATGCTTTTATTTTTGTTAAAAAACATTTAATACAATAATACAAATGCATTGTTAAAATTAAATATTCACTTAAATCTTAAGGGAGCTACATCTATTAAATACTAAATAATAAATAACTAAATAATAATAAAAGGATTTGACTGACAAGTTTGATGCTAGAAAAAATGTCAATACTTCCAACCATATATTGATACCACTTTTGGGTTTTAAATTATGAAACTGCATCATTGGTGACCTAAAGAAATAATTGTAACAAAATGTGTATGCTGCATTAATAGAAGGAGTGATAACACTTTAGAATAGGTAACACTTGTTACCAAATTAACTACGATTTTTTCCCTCAATACATTCTTAATTTGCTGTTTATTAATAGGTAGCGAGGTAGTTGTTATGTTTAGGTATTGGATAGGACTAGGGAGGTAGAATAAGGCATTAATATGTTCTTAATTAGGAGTAATAAATGGCTAATATTCTAGTAATGTGCATGCTAATAAGCAACTAATAGGTGTAACTGTAAAATAAAGTGTTACCAAAGTAGTTGTAGGTTTGTGGAGGAGGAGGAAGGGATGAAGGAATGTCTGCATGTGATGTGAGAGGCCTGACTGATGTTGATGGCTGTGCTGACTTCTTTCTTTCATGTCACCTATATTTGGATGGTTCTGTGTCCATGCTTTCTTTTCATGTGTCTTTGTGGTGGTGGGGTTTGATGTGTGACTCTTTTTGTTTGTGTAGATGGGATGTGCATAGAGGGCTTCCTTGTGAAGTTGAGGCATGCAGGCATTCCAGATGGGGGTGGAAGAAGTTAGTGCGAGTTAGTGAGAGAGGGAGAAAAGGCAGGGGAGCTGGGAGATGTGTGCTGAACTTATTTTTTGGATGGCACATTATGGATTTTTTTAAGGGGGGGGGCATCAGTTTTAACCGTATCATTTTATATATTACATAACAAAAACAACTTTGCTTTGCATGTTAAATCATGCAGTCGAGCTGTTTTTCCCACACTGCCCTCTGGCAATATTGATGAGGCACTGCAGAAGGAAACATTCACTCATCAACTAGTAACTTTAAACGCAAAACCACAATGTGATTAAGTGCCATGTGAAAAGAAATTGCAAGAACTGGTGTTATGGTTGCGTGATAACATAATTATGCTGATACTGTTTCAGTCTGTAAGGTATCAGCGTGCTTTTTATTTGCTGTGGCCAGAGACATGAGATGGAACAGGATTCAGGCTGTCGGGGTTGGGTCCACATGTGGGTGACCATCACTCTGCCTCTCTGCTATTAATATCTTTGGCTGCAGAATGTAAAACAAGATTCTTACCACTGGGTCTGCTGACATTTATACTCCCTTTCCAGTTACATACACAGTGCAGACCATTAACTTTACACGCCACAATACAATGCACATTTAATTTGAAAGCATGCACACCATACATACGCTCTATAGACCTGTTAGGTCAACCGTTTCCAATGAAACACAGCTGCACATAAGCATCAGGGGCCTTGTATCTGGTTGAACCTGAAAGGTGAGTTTGTTTCTGTGTAAGTGTAGGAGGGTGAGGAGTGCGCACGTTCCAGCATGTCGTAGTGCGACTCCCAGCACTTTCCTCCACAAATTACCTCTGACCTCTGCTGGTCATATAATTGCATTTCCCGCCACCTGGTCACTCCCTTCTGTATTTTGCATGCTTTAATTATTGAAGTATTCCAGTGGCCCCGGTGCCATCACATGGCAAAGAATGTTTTACATGGATGGGTTGAAAGATTTAAATTAACACTTATTATTGACATTTTAACAATTAAAAAATAAAATAAAACTTGCATATATTGGTCTATAAATTAAGTTTACAATAATGAAAATTAGCATTACAATTGCATTACAATTATGAGAATTATATACTTAAATTATAATTCATACAAGTGTACTGAAGAATTGTCACAATGCAAAATATCCTAAAAAAAAATATATATATATAGGAGGACACCTCAAAAATACAGGTTACAATACAAAAAACAAATATATCCCAATAAGGAGCGCCTATGCATGTTGCCTTAAATAAAGCATTTAAATTTCTCTTTATGAATTTCTCTTTCAGAACATGGTCTGAGTTTAGTTATGTATTTCTGCAGGCACATGAAAATACATGAAAAGGATGCAAACAGTATTCCTACCCCCAGTTCTTCCCCACTAAACAAGCGCAGACGACTCTTTAATAAGAGGAAGTCCATTGTAGAGGATGAAGTGGAGCAGGCTGAGGAGCCGCCGGTTAAAAAGGTGCATTTCCATCCTCTTTTATGTCTATGTCAGTAAAAACAGTCAAATAGTCTAAATTACTTTTGGAATTTATTTTGCCCGTACCTCTGAAGGTATATGAAAATATATGGTCTTGTTTTAGGTGATGCTGGTACAAAAGTCTGGAGAGGATGATTCTGTTAAGAGTGAAGAAGAGATCCTTCACTGCCCCATCTGCTTTAAAACATTTAACTGTAAATATGATCTGGAAACACACATGGAGACACATCCTGACACTACACTCAGGTAGGCTCCAGACAATGCATTCCTGTTTAAATATATATCTAATATACATAAAGTTTCTGACCGTTTCCTCTAATCCTAGGTGTAACATTTGTTGCATTACCTTCCGCACACACCGGGGTCTTCTGCGTCATAATGCCGCTATTCATAAGCAGCTCCCTACTGACCCCTCTGGACAACCTTTTATTCAGAATAACCCCTCTATCCCTCTGGGGTTTGGTGACTTGGCTTTCATTGACTTCAGCTGTCAAAAATTTCCCCAAATTGCACAGGTAAAAACTTGTAAATACATCAGATGAGATAAAATGATAATTTTTCTGGATGATGACAGGAGATACTTTGTTTTATTTCTTTAGTTGTGGTGTGAGACTAATTTGCGCAGATGCTCCAGCAAGTTCCATAAATTTGTCTGTGAGGTCTGCAACAAGGCCTTCCCTCTTCAGCAGTCTCTGGATCTCCACAAATCCTCACACAAAAGTAGCGCAGACACCTGCGCTGAACCTCAGGAACATAACGCAGACGGTGTTATGGATGCACCCAAAGTTATCTCCCATCCCACCGATTCCAAGGAGGTCAATGAGCTAGTACCACACATTGACAGTATCAGTTCAGATGGGAAAAATTCCTTTTTGGAGTGCCTGGGTCTCCAACACTCCTCCTTGGCCAAGCCAGAGAAATCAGAAGAGCAAATTCAGCAGGAGGTTTTAGACAGCATTCACTTCATTCGCGTTCAGCCACCTTCAACTAATCTACCTCAAGAAAGCATCAACAATCTTGGCATCTCAACTTTGGAACCCGTCTCTCTTCAAGCCGTGAACAAGAACACTGCCCTTGGCCTCCTGTCGCTCCAGCCGCTCCATGCTGTCGTCAGTCGTGGTATGATTGTCCCAATAAGTGGTCAAGCTGCGGTGGAGCTGGCGGATATTGAACAAATCCTTAAGCTTGCAACCTCTGTGCCACCTCCGATGTCTTTGTCTATGCTTGCCAAAGGTCTGGGCAGTCCTCCACAGGTAGACCCCAAACAGATTGCTTCTTTAAAGCAAAAGCCCTTAATCACTCCTCGATCCAGCATGGGTGCTTCCACACCCCCCCCTCCGGTCATGAATGCCCAACAGGCCTCATCAGGAAATATCAGTCCTAGCCTTCCACCCCAAACTGGTCAACAACTAAGAACTGCCAGACAATCGTCAGCCTCTTCTTCGTCCTCAACCTCGTCCTCTCCTACTAACTGGGAGACTACTCAACTAGGGCCAGATGTCATAGGAAACACCATTATCTCTTATGAAACTGGAAAGCAAGAGGAGTTTGACAGCAAGGAGAAAGAATCGAGAGGCAAGAAGACAACCAAGACAGAGTACCCTTGTCGGTTCTGCAAAGAAGTTTTTTCCTTCTTAGGCGGCCTCCAGGCTCATATGCGTCACCATCTAGGAGCGTCACCGTACCAGTGCTCCATCTGTAGCTACGCCGCTCCTGACAAGGCAACGCTGATTCGACATCTCAGAACACACAGCGGCGAGCGGCCATATGTCTGCCGTCTCTGTCACTACCCTTTCACTGTGAAGGCCAACTGTGAGCGTCATTTGCGCAAGAAACACATGAAAAACACACGCAAAGACATTGAGAAAAACATTGAATATGTAACCACCTCCTCCAGTGTAAGTGGTGTTATCGGAGGCACCACACTTGACCTTCTTGATACAGCCGCTGCCGGCAACACATCTTGTCGATTTTGCGGGGAGGACCTTAAGAACTACAGAGCACTTCAGATTCACCTGCGAACGCATAATGGATGTCAGCGAAAGCCTTTTGAGTGCAAGCAATGCGGGGCAGCGTTTCTCGCTAAAAGGAACTGCATTCACCATTTGCTGAAGCACCACCCAAATGTTCCAGAGCGGGAAATTGAAGAACACATCAAAAGTCTTGTACCAGTTGGAGGAGACCCCACCGCTCAAGCCAACCCTCCAACCTCAAACGGACTGGATAACAGCACCGTTCCTCAGAATGTAGGTCCCTACTCTGGAGCCGCTGAGCTGGACCAAGACCAGCCCTTGGATTTCTCTAGCAAATCTCAAAAAACGATTGCTTCAAACGTTAAACTTGAAGTAACAACATCTCCTCTGATTAACGACTGCTCTATGGAGCCCATTGATCTTTCGATACCTAAGGATCCTGAGAAGAAGAGACTGATAAAAGAACATCCTCAGAACATGCCGCTGAATCATCAAGACATCAAGAAAGAACAGACCCTGGAAACAACCCCTGGACTTCTTGCCGCTCTCCCAGTCTCCATTTCTAGCCTGGCCTCTGCTCTATCCAGTGACCTTACTAAGCCTTTCACTCGCTTGAAGCCATTGCTACCAAAACCATCTTCTGTTTCCAGTACTGAAATGGCACCGCTGGCCTCTATTGCTCAGATCATCTCATCTGTGTCCGCTACACCAGTGTTAATCGAAACAGGAATGGATGGAAAAAATTGTGTTAGTGCAATGGATTTTAATACACTAAGTGAAAAGAAGGGCAGTACCAAACTGGATTCTGTTCAAAATGGGTCTTCTGATAACTCGAAGAAGAGAGGCAAGAAGAGACCTTTTCAGGAAGAGATCTGTGATCCGAAGACACCAGCAGGTTGCGGCATCGACTTGGAGTCAAGTGGAGAGTTTCCCAGTGTGGAAAAAATGCTGGCTACCACAGATTCAAATAAATTCAGCCCCTACTTACAACCTAGTCAAATGGAGCCAATGAAGGAGGAGAAAGAGAAGCAGTCCATCAGTGAGGAGGCAAAAGAGGGACGAGAGGAAAAGCCAAAGAAACCTTCACAGAGCAAAGGAAAGAAGAACGCTTATTCTAATTCAGTGCAGAAGATGACCTGCCCATACTGTCCACGTCTGTTCCCTTGGGCCAGTTCACTTCAAAGGCATATGCTAACACACACAGGTGAGACACTAAAATTCATAAATTATGCCATAAAGTACTTGTTTAATTTACTCTATCCTACAGTACAATGAGCTACATACCATTCTTAGGAAAGTGGAATTTACAGAATTTGTTAAATGTTGTACACTATTTTATTTGTCAGGTATTTAGCTGGAATTGTTGTTCAGTTTCTAAATAGATCATAGATCGTCCTCACAGTAGTGCAAGAAGTGTCAACAAACATGCTAAACTTGGTAGTGTTAATAAGCTTTGAAATTCAATCACTGCCTAAATTTACCCTACTGCATGTAGTTTTTTTTTTTTATCAACAATAACGGTAAAAAAAGTTAATAAATGCTGTTCTTTTGTTCTTTTTAACTTTCTGATTGTCAGAAAATCCTGAAAAATATTTTCAGGTAAATATTAAGCAGCACAACCGTTTTCGACATTGAATGCAATAAAAAATGTTTCTCGAGCAAGAAAACGGCAAGTCATATGGAGTAAGATGATGTGACATTTAAGGCCGGAGTCATGGTTGCTAAAATACTTAATGGAAATGAATTAATTTTTACAAATCTTCAAATACATAATGTAAATTTGAATTTGCCATTATATTTCACAGTATTGTGTTTTCACTGTATTTTTAAATGAATTAATGCAGCCACAGTGAGCACTAGAATCTTCTTGTTCAAAAACAAAAAATAATTTTACTGACCCCAAACATTTTAATTTATTACATTATATATTATCTTTCATTTAATCAAATGTATTTAATAAAGTCAAAAAAGTTTTGTTTCTCTCTTCAGAGTGTTACAGTTTTGTGCATTGATTTCACAGGTCAGAAGCCGTACCCTTGTCCTCAGTGTGAGTCATTCTTCTCCACCAAGTCAAACTGTGAGCGCCACCTGCTCCGCAAACATGGAATATCTAATCGGACTCTTCAAAACAGTGGATCTCGACCCAAACCTAAGGCTGACGAAGGATCCCAAGGAAGTACTGGTACTGTTGGTCTATTTTATTAATATTATATTATATATGTGACCCTGGACCACAAAACCAGTCACAAGGGTAAATTTTTTTTTTACTAAAATTTATACATAATAAATAAATACATCTGAGATTTGAAAGTCTGGAATCTCAGGGTGCAAAGAAATGAAAAATATTGAGAAAATCTAATATAAAGTTGTCCAAATTCTTATTCTGCATACTCCTAATCAAAAATAATTTGTTTGATACATTTATGGTAGTAAATTCACAAAATATCTCTTTATTAAATGATGATTTTAGGCATGAAATAACTATTTACAATTGTTGTTTTTTTCTACAAATATACCCGTGCTACTTAAGACTGGCTTTTTTGACCAGGGTTATTATATATATGTAGTACTAATGGTCTTGAATATATATTGTTCATATTTTAATCCAAAAATGTGCTGGTTTAAATTTTAAGATGAAGTATTGACGGTCCTTTCGTGGCGTTTTGTAATGTAGTGTGTTTTCTGTATCAACAAGACTTTTCATATTGTGAAAATGGAATGCTATTACATCATTGTGAACTTGCGTATGCAAAACTGTATGTATATATTTTCCTTTACAAGCTTTTCTTGTCTTTGTAGAGAGCATATCTGACACTGAACCTCCTGTAGCCAGAGATATTTTGGATCTGAGC
This sequence comes from Enteromius afrohamiltoni, assembly GCA_034779775.1. Classification (NCBI taxonomy): domain Eukaryota; kingdom Metazoa; phylum Chordata; class Actinopteri; order Cypriniformes; family Cyprinidae; genus Enteromius; species Enteromius afrohamiltoni. The sequence continues at coordinate 7,265,629 of JAUYWG010000032.1, forward strand.
TCTGTCAACCCCAAACAAGAGGACAAAGCCTCATCTCCAGAACAAGCACCGGAACAAACAGGACAATCAGCCGATGAACAAACAGACAGTATCTTAGACCAAAACCAAACACAGCCAGCAGAGGGAAGCCCTGAGGGAGTAGAAAATGATGACGATGACTCTCAAAGCAATAATAGTCTTGATATGAACCTCGCCAACAAGCTTGTAGACTTCAAGCTTTCTGGAACAGACCAGCACCAGCCTAAGACAGCTGCAGAACCGGTTTCTCCACCAGATGAGTTCCCACACACCTGTGCGTCCTGCAAAAAGACCTTTCGCCATGCAGCCACCCTCAGCCGGCACCAGAAAACTCACATTCAGGAGGTCCAACCAGAGGAGGGAGGCAAAAAGGGAAGACGCCAACCTGCTCCTCAAAACCCAGTCACAGTGCCCCGAAAGGAGCTGGAGCTGGAGGCAAAGATAGAAGATGATGAAAATGACGAGAACAGCAGCTGTGTGGATAGTGGTGCCGATGAGGAGGAGAAGGAGAGGGAAGCGATGAGTGATGATGAAGAAGAGACTGCATCCTCAGAGCTCAGGGCTTTGGAAGAGGAGGGGGGCGACCCGGCTGCAGGCAAAACCGACAAGAGGAAGAAGATCTGTGCTGTGTGCAGCAAACGCTTCTGGAGCCTGCAAGACTTGACCAGACACATGCGCTCACATACTGGTAAGATCTGGAGCATTTTACTATTTACTGTGCTTAATTTAGTAAAAATAAAACTCTGTCAGTAATTACTCACCCTCATGTCGTTCTAAACCCCTAAGACCTTAGTTCATCTTCAGAACACAAATAGAAGATATTGAATGAATTCGGAGAGCGCTTTGTATAGAACCCTGTATAGACAGCAGTATAATTAACACAATTAAGGTACAGAATCATAGGAAGTGTGACATCAGGGGTTTAACCATCATTTTACGAAGCCACAGGGATTTCATCAAAAATATCTTAATTTGTGTTAAGAATATGAACGTAATTGAAGGTCTTGCGGGTTCAAAAAGACAAGATGGTGAGTAATTAATAACAGAATTTTCAGTTTTAGGTGAACTATCGCTTTAACACAATCAAAACACAGGTTGATGCATCTAACATGACTCTTGCTGTTTTAGGTGAGCGACCTTATAAGTGCCAAACCTGTCATCGCACCTTCACCCTAAAGCACAGTCTGGTGAGGCATCAACGCATCCACCAGAAACCCACAGATGATAAGGGGACAGATGAGGCAGAAATGAATGAAGAAATGGATGGAGCAAGAGAGAACTGCGAAATGCTGGAAGAAAAAGAGGTTGGGTGTTCATCTGAAAGTCAAAGTATAACGACAGCTCCAATCCAGAGTGAGAATGAATGTGAGAAAGCAGTAGCACCCCAAGAAGAAGAGAGTGAAGGACATGTGGAGGAAATTCAGCATCCTAAAGATACATCCGTGGAGATGAAATCTGCTGAAGAACCTCAGCCGGATGGGGCTGAACAGGAGGACCATCAAACATTAGTTGCCTCAGCAGAGGCCCAATCAGGCTGTGATCCAGAACTTGCAAAAATCACTGTCCATAGCTGTACAGCAGCTCAGGAAACGGAGACACCTGATCAGTGAAGATAAAATTCACTATGTTCATTTTGTGCCATAGTTTATCAAGCTTCCACAAACACTAGGAGTTGCAAAGCCTGGCTTTTGCCGATGTTTGTCTTAAACAGTTCTGCAGTCTGCATCTGTCATGCATACTGTTTTTGATTCTTCTCCTGATGCCTTAATGCTTTTTTCTAAAGATCTGGATCAGCACATAACTGGACAGTAGCAATTTTAATCCTATTTATATGATTTTTATTGAATCATATAAAGCCTTTATATCAATAAATTAGAAGCATTTGTATGATGAACAGAAGATTTATATATCAGCATTAAATTGTATTATTCTTAAGTCAGTTTCTGTATGTTTTTAGTATCTGTATGGAGTTGTTGTTTTTTTTTTGTCTTACGGAATTGAAGAGCTTAAGTGCCTGACTCATTTTCATTATCAAGATTGGCTGAATACAGTTTGGATAAAATTGCTGTTTAGCTCTGTAATTTTTCTTTGGGTGATGGTCGGCCAATCAGTTTATCGGCAATATTTGCCCTTTCTTTTTATATTATCCCCCATCTTTGAGCCTCATTGACAAATGTCGCAGAAGGCGCTGTTTCAGGCTTCCCAGCCACTTGTACATCTTCCGCGACATTTGTCAATGAGGCTCAAAGATGGAGGATAATGGCGTAGAGTGTGAAGTATTATATTTTGAGGCTTGTGCATCAGAGAGAAGAGTGCTTCTGAGAGTCACGCATGTATGTATTTTATGTCAGCGTATCTTTCAAGTGTGATTTTGTATTTTTGTTTGCCTTCTTGGTTTTGTGTTTGTACTGGAAATCTCCCTAGGATTCGTTTTGACTTCAACACTGGCGTTTACACTAATCAAACACTTTTTTTTCCCTCTCTTTATCCGGTAGATATCGGATCTAAAAAGAAATCTAAATGTATCCCTTTTACTGGTTAAGGGATGTAATAATTCCCTAAAACCAAACAAAAAGTGACTTGAAGCCCACACAAAACTTCATTTGAGATTGAGCGAATTTGAAGCTTGTTTTCATTAATTTTGAAACCTGTGAGTCTTTGGATTCAAAACCAATTGAAACATTGTAAATGAACTGGTCTGTATTTGTTGAAACACATTTTTCTTTCTTTTGTTTTTGTGTAATGACGTTTGTAAATGTGTTCAAGTGCGTGTGGGTGTGCACAGTCATATGGATAGAAAACACTGAACATTTTATGCAGGTATTTATTGATCAGTCTACAGCGTGTGGTTGTAATTTCGAAAAGCCATGTAGAATCCAATTTGTGCAACGAGGAGAATCAAAAAGACGAAGGTTGTTTGAGATTGTGAGGTTCTCAACATTTTCAGCTACTCTGTACATTCGGATGCTTTAGACAATTATATCTTTTGTGTGTCTTTTTGTTTGTCAGCGAATGAAACCTTCAGCCAATTCAACTATCCATTCATTTGAGAGCATTGAACCATAGAGTATACTTTGATGAGTTTGACATTATGATTATAAAAAAAAAAAATGATTTTTGCATGTTGAGCTAATTTGAATTTCTCAGTTATTCTCTTTCTCAGGGGCTTTTCAAAATCGGTGTATCTGTCTGGTGTGTAAAATGCAAGCTCTGTTCACTACACTACGTTTAAGAGCATTTATCTGAATTTGGTCACTGTATGTTTAGGCCTGATTGTACCAAACCCTTTCTGCAAATTATTGTAATTAATTCAGATATCAGTGGCCATGTTTGTCAGATGAATTGCAAAAACCTGTCAAATCAGTTCAGATGTAAACTCATTGATTTTTCTTTTTTCACCTTGTTTTTTCCCCCAACCCTGTAAAGCGAATAAATCATCCAATCAATAAATGTACACTAAGAAAGAGTGAGAAATTCAGTTTAGTTTTTTCTGTCTACATTTTTTAATATAATATAATATCGGCATTGCTACTATTATAGTGTTATTCATATTTAATACTATAATACTCACACTTATAGCCCCAGTTTCACAGACTAGGCTTAAGCTAGTCTCAGACTAAATTGCATGTTTGAGCTGTCTCAGATGAAAATATCTTGCTCTGACATATCTTAAAACATGTCAGTGTCACCTGTAATATTTTCTCGTGAGGAATTTTTGTAAAGGTTGCTAAAATATCTTAATTTAACTAATGCCTAGTCCTGGCTTAAGCTAAGTCCTGTTTGTGAAACCGGGCCTTAATATTTAACTTATCTTACTTGGTATCTTAAGGCAATTGGGGCCTGTAATCTTTTAATAATTATAAATAAAAATGTAGTAATGTACTATAACAACCATTCAGAATATTCTTGCAACCTACCTGCCTACATACGTTTGATATCAGCAATATTTCTTTATGAAGGATTAGCCTGGGGGAAACGGGTGCTTATCTTAGCTTTCTCTTTGAGCCTTCTCGGCACCCTTACCCACATTGCCGGAAGTGAGAGTGCGCTGGTGTGCCTGCGTGCTGTTGGTGTGTTCGCGTGTTTTGACAGTGTTTGGTCAGCTCCTTTACGTTATATATATTTTGTTGAGATATATTTAAGGATTCGGTCGTTTTCTTTTATTGAAGTTAGAGTACCAGGATGTATCAGGTTGTACCAGGGCAGTTTGATGACGCGGACGAGACGGGAAGGTATGAAACTTAATTAACTTAGAAGCAATATTAGTCATGTACTAATTAATTGAAAAACAACAATACGCTGGCACATTTACAGTGACGAGAGAAAAACACCTCTAACACTGAAGATACACACCTCTCGTGCTATTTGTAACTCTAAGAATGATATTCGTTTCTCATCTTATTTGTATGTTTAGTTTGATATTTCCCTACTTTTTTCACCATAGGACACAGTCCAATTTTTTTTTGTCAACTACCCATACATATACATACATTAATCTGTGTGATATGTACCATGAATGGTAGCGTTATGATTATTATGATGACAGAATGTGTTTAAAGTTTTCGGAGAGGCAAACTGTGACTGATTACGTTACACCAGCAAAAAAAAATATTTTATATATATATATATGTGTGTGTGTGTGTGTATATATATATATGTGTGTGTGTGTGTGTATATATATATATATGTGTGTGTGTGTGTGTGTGTGTGTATATATATATATGTGTGTGTGTGTGTGTGTGTGTGTGTGTATATATGTATGTGTGTGTACATATATGTGTGTGTATATATATATGTGTGTGTGTGTGTATATATATGTGTGTGTGTGTGTGTATATGTATGTGTGTATATATATGTGTATGTGTGTGTGTGTGTATATGTATGTGTGTATATATATGTGTATGTGTGTGTATATGTGTGTGTGTGTGTGTGTGTGTGTGTGTATATATATGTGTGTATGTATGTATATATATATATGTGTGTGTGTGTGCTAAATGGTGGAAGTTTACTCGATCTGTGGTATTTCACAGTGAGCCTGAAACCAGTCAAGTCCCTGACAAGCTCTCCCTGGAGAACCAACTGCCTGAAGTTACTCTACAAACCTTTGACAATGATGAGCAAGGTGAAAATGAGGAGGACTACGATGATGAGGAAGATGATGATGAATGGGATTGGAATGAATCAGCAGGAGGAGATTTTACAAAGCGCTACACAGCAATGAGGGCTGGGAATAATCCACAGGTATTTCTTAAAGAAAGGCCAATGTTGACAACAAACCTGGGCCGTATTTAAAAAACAGCTTATCCTACCACTACCACTAGGAGTTCTCCTAAATAGCAGTAAAACTTTTTTTTTTAGTTTTCTATTAAAACATATTCACAAAACAGACAAACGTACTAAGGAATAGAGAGAAGTCTCAAGCTATTAGTACGGGTGGCGCTGACCTTGTGTTTATGGATGATGTCAGCATGCTTACTAACTATGTACACAGTGATTGGCTGATAGTGGTCTCTGGCAGAGATTTATTTATAGAATGTTGCCGTATTCAAAATTAAAATTGAAGCAAAAATGTAGGAACCCTAAATATAAGACTGATACTTTATAATTTTATTTTATTTAGTTATACTTATATCTGTGAGTTATGTGCTACTTTTAGCCTTCAAATATTTAGTGAATATGGGCCCTGTTTTTAGCAAATCGTGTTGGTTGAATGAACATATATATATTGAGAGATGGTTTTTTTTGTTTTGTTTTTTCACCAGGCTAATCGGCAAAGTTCTAATAAAAAATCCTTAAATATGTCCACTCCGTCAGACAAGGTACTAAGGAAATTTGAAAACAAAATTAACCTGGGTAAGCTTTCTCTTATTTAATAAACAAATAAATTGAGAGACCGTATAGACTACAGATTTAGTCGATTCATCCACAGAAAAAAAGTTTTCACTCTTTCTGATTCAGGTGTCTTTGTTTGACAGATAAACTGAGCTATGCTGATTCTGTGATCAATAAAGTCACTGTGATGCAAAAGCAGAGGGAAGCAGACACGTATGTAATCTTATTTTGGAGCTTCTATACTGTCATTGTATTTGTTAGGAGTTTCATTTAGTCTTTCTTTGTATATGTTTTACGTTTTAGTTTTAGCTTTAGCTTTAGCAAATGCATTGTGTGCTTTTATCATTTTATTAGTGTTTTCTGTGTATATTTGTATTTCAATTTATTTTTATTTCCGTTTTAGTAATTACAAGAAAATCTCATTCGTATTCATGTGCATTTTATTTCAGCTTTGAGCAAGCTGTGTAATAATAATGCAACAGACATGATTTTCCATCAGGTTTAAGTCTTTAATCTTAAAAAGCTCATTTTTGCAGGTTTCGGGTAAAGGACAAATCAGACCGAGCTACTGTTGAGCAGGTGTGTTGAAGCTGTGTTTGTGAGGATTTCACTTGAGCTCCGGTGTTGTAATTGTTGCATTATTCGGTGTGATATCTTCATGTGTTTGTGCAGGTTTTGGACCCTCGTACACGTATGATTCTGTTTAAAATGCTCAGCAGAGGCGTCTTTTCAGAGATCAACGGCTGTATCAGCACAGGCAAAGAGGCAAGTTTGTTTTTTAAAGTAATTTTAGCGATATTATTAGATTTAGTTAATTTATTCTTTTTGTTATTTTAGCACTTGAGGTTAAGAATGAGAAATGTTGGGTTCATTCAGTGATTTCATTATTTTATAATAAAAGTCATATAAAATATTTTGGCTAATCCTGGTTTGTTTAAAAAAATTATCTATCACTTTATTTATAGATCACTTGGGATCTTGTGGCTATGTCAGTCGTTTTACTAAGAACTAATGTTAATGATGCTTTTTTATATTTCTCTCCTGCGTTTCGTACCACAGGCAAATGTCTACCATGCAACTACTGCGAAAGGAGAAAGCAGAGCCATCAAAATATACAAAACATCAATTCTACTATTCAAAGACAGAGATAAATATGTCAGCGGGGAATTCAGGTAAAACAGATGTCTTAGTCCTGTTTAGCCTTATTGATGTGAGCAATTAAACACTGCATTTCTATGTTTGAATGTAATGTAGGTTCCGTCATGGCTATTGCAAAGGCAATCCTAGGAAAATGGTGCGCACTTGGGCTGAGAAGGAAATGAGAAACTTGATCAGGTTAGTATTATGACTTTTTTTTTTGTCATGAACTTATTTTTATGAGTTTGTCTGTAATGCATTTCCATTCATCTCAAGATTACAGACCGCACAGATTCCAAGTCCGGAGCCCATCATGCTGCGGAGTCATGTTCTCGTCATGAGCTTTATTGGGCGAGATGACATGTACGTAGATGTTTACCTTCACATTTTACTGATGCACAAATACTTCTCAACAACTGATCCAAAATGCCAACGTTTCAGAGTTGAACAAATCCTTAAATGACACTTTTAATTGATCTCATTGGTGTAATTCTCAGGCCTGCCCCTCTGCTGAAAAACGCTGTCCTTTCTGAATCCAAAGCGCGGGAACTCTATCTGCAGATCATCCAGTACATGAGAATGATGTACAATGAAGCTCGTCTGGTCCACGCTGACCTTAGCGAGTTCAATATGCTGTAAGCTGAAGGTTTTTATTAGTGCTGTGATCAGGTGAAAGTGTAGAAAAACATGAAGCTTTGCTGTTTTCTGGTGCGCAGGTATCATAATGGAGATGCTTACATAATTGACGTCTCTCAGTCTGTTGAGCACGATCATCCTCATGCTTTAGAGTTTCTTCGCAAGGATTGCAGCAACGTCAATGGTAATTATACAGCCCTGAATAGTAGAAGATATTATTAATGTTAATGTCAGTGTTTGCTTTTAAGTCTTTTTTTTTTTTTTTTTTTTTGTTCTCTCAGACTTTTTCCAGAAACATAATGTGGCAGTTATGACTGTGCGTGAGCTGTTTGAGTTTATCACAGACCCCTCAATCACAAGTGAAAACATTAACCAGTATTTGGACAAGGTCAGTGAGTTGCAGTGAAGCATTATCGTTAATACTAACTTTTTCTTGTAGCTTTTTGTGCATTCAGACAAGCTTGATATGGTTGGGTACTCTCAATTTTTTTTTTTTTTTAACTGAGGTTGAGCAATTAATGACAGAATGTTCAATTCTGGGTGAACTAACCCTTTCAGGCAGGGTCAAATCTTACCCTGGAGGTCCAATGCACTGCAGAGTTTAGCTCTAACCCTAATCAAACACACCTGAGCATGCTAATCAGAGTCTTACGGACCATTAGAATATCACAGGTAGGTGAGTTTTATCAGGGTTGCAGCTAAACTCTGCAGTGCATTGGACCTCCAGGGTAAGATGTGAGAAGCCCTGCTTTAAGGGAAGCGGCAGGGCAGGGCGCATGTCAACTGACGTGTTTATATTACGAAAAACAAATTGGAGTAGAAGTATAATTGTGTAATTGCAACTTCATCATTATAAAAGCTTCACTATAAAAGCTAAAGAGTGTAAATTAAGCATTTGGATACAAAGCGGTTCATTTTAATTATACATTTTATAGAAATGTAGTTACCAGCTAATGCTCTATTATATTTGAAAATATTAGTTATTTTTTTCCTTGAGAAAATTTATTATGCACTGTACCTAATATTTATGTATATATTTAAAGTGATGAATACTAAGCAGATCAAGAGATTGTGAATTAAATCAAATCAGCTGTATTGGGTATATACTGTACGTGTGTGTGTTTGTGGTAGACTCACTAAATATGTTTGTTGTTTACCTGCAGGCGATGGAGATAGCATCTGAAAGAACTGTAGAGGAACGATCCAATCAGGACAAAGTTGATGAAGAGGTGAACGCAATATTTACATCCCTGTTAAAACTACCAGAGTTCACTCACTCACGGTAAATTGTTGAATTCTTAAATGGTAGTGTACAGTCCTAAAAGAATGATGTAATCAAATTATAAAATATCATTCTTTCTGTGGTAAATATGAGTGAGGGTTTTTCTGTTTGGTTTTTCCTGCTCTGAAAAAAAGAAAATAGTCAAATAACGCTTTTTGCGAGCAATTGTAGAATAGGTGTACTATAGTTAACTAAATATAAAACTATTAAAATCATTTCATTCGTTAATTAATTTCATTCATTGATGTAGTAAAATTATTTACACTAAAAATGCTGAAATACAATATTTGAACTTGACATTTAAACTAGTAAATTAGAAATGTTGGCACCAATCTTACAAACTAACCAAAGTTGAACTACTAAAATTAATTGAAATTAAATTAATAAAAATAAAAATGACCAACACAGCAATTACTAAACCTAAAATGAAGAAAAAATTACATCTAATACAAAGTATCAATAATAAAAAGCATATAAATGATACTGAAATAAAACTGGTAAATGCTAGCTGATTTTTCTTATGTCATAATAGAAATGATTATGCTGTCTCTATAAAATCTTTTTATTTATTTATTTATTTTTAATCCAAATAGTGCAACATTCAAGAAACTTAAGGTCACTGTTGTGGGAACCCTTCTAATGATTCACACGTGGATCTGTCTTCTAACAGGTGTTTAAGAAAGCCTACATTCCACGCACACTTAATGAAGTCACTCATTATGAGAGGGATGTGGACACAATGTTGAAGAAAAAGGAGGAGGATCCTTCTGAAGATGCAAACAGAGACAACGTACGCCTCACCAACCTAAATAATAAAAATGAACTAATGCTGTGAGAACTAGTAGCAGAGGTGTTAATGATCTGTTTTTCATTACAGATCCTCTACCAGACAGTAACAGGCCTCAGGAAGGATCTTTCTGGTGTGCAAACGGTGAGGACATTTTTTGTTTTTAAGACCATGTGGCGCGTTAATGATTAAGCATTCGGTTTAAGACACATGTGCCCAAGACTTTGTTTTTGCTATTAATGCACCCACTGGGTCTCTTTGGAATTTTCTTTTCCTACATGGCATGTGGGAGGATTAAGACCGAGAATATAAACAACAGCCATTGCCAAACTCAAGCGTAATGACAACGAGAAAGCAGATTACAAATGCTGTTGCTGAATTTTTTTTGATAGGTACCCTCGATACTGGAAGACTCCACAAAGGATGATAGTTCAAGCTCTGAGGGAGAGGAGGAGGACGATGATGAGAAGTCAGAAGGGGAAGACACAGGGGAGGGTGGCAGTCACACTCAGGAAACACAAGTGGACAGAAAAGTACCTGATGGCGACTAAAAATGTTGATATGGATGATTTGTGTTTATAGATTGTGAGAATGAGTTTGTATTTCTGTGTCTTTCAGGAAAGAAAGAAAGTGGTTAAAGAAGCTCAGAGGGAGAAAAGAAAAAATAAAGTGCCGAAGCATGTGAAAAAGCGTAAGGAGAAAGTTTCCAAAATGAAGAAAGGAAGATGAATACGGTTGAGATGAAGGTGAACTGAGGTTATAGCAGAAATGATATTTGACTGATGGAACCAGTATTTAAGTTGGGAACTTTTGCTGATGAAATATCAGTCCTTTAACAATTATAAACACCTGATATCAGCAAAGAAGTATTCTTTTTAATAAACTTTCTTTGATGTACTGCTTTAATGGTGGGTAAAATCTTTTAATGCAGACTGACAATTCAAAATCAGTTTGTTACAGGGGAACATTTAATGCACAATGTGCTGAACAGTTTACACATTCATGTTTTACAAGGCAACATGCTGTCAAAAATAATGCACTCTTTACTGTCCTCTCTACATCTTGTACATTTAACATTTATTTCAACGTAAATGCCATGTTGGTACAAAACTTATTACATGTTAATCACTACCTTTACAAAGTTTGGGTCGCAAGATTGTTTTTTTTTTTCTTGAAAGAAAATTTAATTTATACCATTAACTGTTTTCTATTTGAATATTTTTTAAAAGTAATTTATTCCTGTGATGCAAACCTCAGCGTCACATGATCCTTTAGAAATCATTCTAATATGCTGATGTATTGCTCAAAAAACATTTATTTTTATCAGCGTTGAAAACAATTACCAGTTGTTTTACAGCAATGTTAATTGTATTTACTTTTGATTAAATTGGTTCATCCTAGCGGAATGAAAGGGTAGCACTTTATTTTAAGGTGTCCTTGTTACATATGTTGCATGTACTTGCTATTATAATTTAAAAAAATGATGCATAATAGTATGCATTAATTACCATAGTCCTATCCTTAACCATATAGATAAGTACATGTAGTTAATTAATATTACTCAGTATTTAAGTACATAACAAAGACACCTTAAAATAAAGTGTAATCAATAAAAGTATTCATTTAAAAAGAATAAATAAATAAATCTTACAGTTACAGTAGTGTACATTTACTTACACTGGACATTCAGAGTAACAAAATGAAAAATGTAACAAACACAAATTCAATTTGCACTACTAAAATAGAGCTGTACCTGTGACCATTCAGATATAGTGTTTGATTTGAAGCTCAGTGAGAGCACTAGCGAATGCCCTCGACGTAGTTAGCAGGCAGCATACCGGACCTTCCCGTCCTCTGAACCGTTCCGTACATCCACCCTTCATCAATCGGCTGCACGTTCTGAATGATGTCACCGTCCCGGAATGACACCTCATCGTAATCCTGAGCCGTGTAGTCATACAGGGCCCTGTACACAGTCTGGAGACCAAATTTTTTAAGTAAGTATTTTATGGTACTGCATACTTTTTATTCTAAAAGAGTACACATGTGAGTATACGTATATGCTACAAAATATTGTAGAAAATCAGGACTCACCATGCTCATGTGTTTTGACCTGAACTGCATTGACCTCAACGAATGCATGCTTGTCTGATGCATGTAGCTGTGCCCATGGCTGTGACCACTGGGATAGTATGCACCAGGGAGAACAGGTGCTAAAACAACAATTATCACAATGATCTTGACCTACAGTTTTGCTTACTGTTGTAAGTTTGATATTTTGATTCAGGTATTATACTGCAGGTGTGAGTGTCTCACACTGGAGACCTTACCCACAATGACGCCAGGTCTTCGATCCATCTCCATGATGTACTGATGAACCCCTTTGTGTGTGCTGTTCCCCACTGTCTCGTGGTTGGGTGTCATCTGAGCCCGTACCAGGTACGTCCCGCGCGTTCCCTGGGTGACCCCACGCAAACCTGACACCTCAAAATCCTTATGATACTTTGCCTGCGAGAACAGAGATGTCCGCTTTTCATTCACATGTAAGTATGATGTGCACTCTACCATAATGAAGTTTGGGGTCAGTAGGAATAATATTCTTATTCTGCAAGGGTGTATTGGTTTGAGTCCTAAAAATGCTGTTTGTCAAATAATGCAATAATGTATCATAGTTTCCTCATCATATGACATCATGTGTAGAATTGTTTCCACAAAAACTTTGAGCCACACAGCTGATACATTGATAATAATAAGATAAATGTCTTGAGCAGCAAATCAGAAAGCATATTAGAATGATTTCTGAAGAAGCGTGTGATACTAAAGACTGGAGTAAAGATTCTGAAAATCTAGCTTTGCCATTGCATGAATAAAATTAGTTTAATATAGTAAACATTTTAAACTGTAATAATATTTCACAATATTACTCCTTTTCCCCCACTGTATTTTTGATCAAATAAATTCAGGAAATCGAAAGCATAAGAGACTTAAAAGATAATATATATATATATATATGTATATGTGTATATATATATGTATATGTGTGTATATAAATATATATATATATATATATATATATATATATATGTATGTATATAATACTGATCTAACTGCCCCCAAACTTTTGGACACCTATTAGTTACACCTATTAGTTGCTTATTTGCTTGAATATTACTAGAATATTAGACATTTATTAGTGTTAATAAAGCACATATTAATGCCTTATTCTACATCCATAATTCAAAACTAAACTTAACAACTACCTTACTATTAATAAGAAGCAAATTAAGTTGTAGTTAACAAGTGTTACCTATTCTAAATTGTGACCATAAATGCTTGCATATCCTTTTATCAAATTGAAATATTTGACTACATGAGTTTTTTTGCGTTTCCTAGCATACATTACTGATCTGATCCTGGGCCTTCCTCAGTCTCTGTAGCTCTGGAGTGTCCAAGACAAATTTGAGGCCCCGACCCTTACTCTGTTCAAAATCCTTCCTGTACTTGACCTGCAGAACAAGAAAACCAGGAAGTTGGTATGGTGTGCTTTTAAGTGGGTTCCTGTTTCCTGGCTGCGAGGGAGTTCCAGTCCAGATTTGAGCTTATCACAAAGTGTGAGCACTATTAAATGCAGCAGACTAATTGTGTCTTATGCAAGTGTCATCATATTTTCACAGCTTGATGACCTATCTTTCAGAAAAAAGTACATTTTCTGTCATAATGCCAGGATTAGACTGCGGTATGGACTTGGCAGCATCTTTGGGCTGCCAGGTGGAGAAGCTGAGGGGATCGGCAAGGGCACCACGGAGTAGACAGCTGCCTTGCTTTTCTCCATGCTGACCTCAAAGTATCACACCCAGTCCCTCCCTGGCAGACGAAACACTCACGTGGCTTCAACGGATTGTCTCATTCATTTGAATTGTCTCTACCAATAACAACAAATAACATCAGACTCTAGATATGCCCCCTCTAAATTCAGAGCAGTATTTTCAATATATAGCCAATTTTGTATCATGTGTAATAACGTGGTTACTGCATCCTACACATTAAACATTGAACAAGTAAACTTACCTGACTTTGAAGCTCGCTTTGCTGTCTCAGTCGTAGGTTCTCAGGGGTGTCTGTCACAATTGTAAAGGTCTGTTTTGGATAATGCCTTTTTGGAGAAAGGAAGTGAGTCATTTTGGGCTTTTGGACTATATTCATGTACTAGCCTATCAAATAAGTAGAATCCAGGGTATTAGTAAACCTTTATTTTACGTATTTTCAACAAATGACCAGTATATATAAACGTGTGAGTGATTAATAAACTAGTATTTTGAGGCAATAGCATACGCGTTGCAGTAGGGCTTCTTCTCATATCCCTTGTAGTTGTTCATGTTGAGAGTCATTTTACACACCTCACAATGAAAGCATCCTTTGTGCCAATACTGCAAAATTTAGAAAGATGAGAAGTGCACATAAAGCTCAATCCATGAAAGATATTTGCGAAAGGACGTTATACAGATACGTTTAAACATTTGTAGTTATAAACATCGGAACATACCTTATCCAGGCAGTTCACTTTCTCTGTTGCGTAGACAATTTTCCCACAGCGCGCGCAATGAGGATTCATATTTAAGCTATTGTGATGGTCCGGGGAAATAGCATAACTGTTATCACTCCGATAATCCACCAGCTTGTAAAATATCTCGGATGTGTCAGACTTGCTGCAGCCTGAGTTTGCGTCGCAAAGCTTTAAAGCGCGTGGCTCGCGAGTGTTTATCAGCGTGCCGCTTTTCTCGCAGTGAGGGAACTGCAGCAAACATGCGTGAGATTTCACCAAACATCACCCACTGAGACTGTTGGAGGAGCAATCAAACACTGACCGCGGGGATTGGGCTTTTCTGTGCATGCTCAAAAAGCCAAACAGAGCAAAACAAATCGGTCTAAATAAAAAGTCAGGCTTTGCAAGGTGTGACGCGTTTTATTTCTTCTTTATGGTTTGTATGACAAGATGGATTGCATTATGTTTGGCATGTTTTTTTTTTTGCTTTCTTAGAGATCCTGTTCTCTAGTTTCTCTCATCACACATCAAACCTATACGAAAGAGGCATGAATAACATCGCATCTCTTAAATATTTCTTAGTTTATACGATAAGTAGCGGTCGAAAGTCGTTAAGAATAATTACATCATAATGCCTAAAGAGGGCAGTAGAATACCGAGAAATAATGTGATTGTAAATGGCTGGTGAGTCAGACGCGGGACGGTAGGCTGTAGCATCATTAGACGTGCCATAATAAGATATCAGCTTAAACCTACAGTAAGAAAGTGCTTTGGGCAGCTTTGCTCTGGTGTGTGTGTTACATAAAATATTGCAAGTTTAACGTCAAGTTAAAGACGATGCATGTACTCTGCTCATACAACAATAAGTTTTGATTTACTAGCCATTTTAGAAACCCTTTGTGCGCCATTTATTCAGTGAGCAAAATTGTCCGATATCAAGATATGCGAGATAATTATGTGATCTTAACCGTGAAACTTTTATTAGGATACTGATATGACTGCGTCTTCATCTCATAGGAGTGTACAGAATATCTCAAAAGTGCTATTAATTCATGTTAAATGGAGGTCTACGTGTAAATAAAAATCCTGAATACAGCTTTAAGAAATCCAATTAAATAGACTGATTAAATGTGGTCTTCCTAGCATTTTTGAGAAAAGACATGTAACTATATCTGCATGAAATACAAGCTACCCCCTCAGGTAACATGATGCGTATTAGAGGTTTTAGATACATTTGCATTATAATCCCACAATAAGGTTGATTATCCGCCCACGCCGTTTGCGCCGCAGGTACGTGGTAGCATATAGAATTAATTGGTTTAACGTCCTCGGCGACATCTCTTCTGCGTGGACTCGGGATTTTGCACAAACTGCTGATTTGTTTAAAAAAATGATTAAAGACGGAACCTGAAAACCTTATATTACCGACCAAAATCGACATGAGTGAACCAATAGAACCACTTAGATTTCATCACGCTGTACGTTTCAAACCGAGTGGCACCAGACCAATACCAGAACGTGAAACACAAGATTTATGTGTCAACGTGCTGATCTGAGCTAAAGCAGAGCTGTCAGAGAAGCCTGATCCAGCTGCTGCATACAAGCGCAGTGGATGGGCTCAGACGCCCGCTCTCCGTCGGGGCTTCACCTCAACAGAACAGCAGTCGTTTCCTTTTAGTATTTTGCCTGTTTTTTATTCGCCACTGACAGATTCGTAAGTGGCCGTACCATAATAACGCGTGTTAACGGGGTTTCGCCGTGATTTAAATGAGGCGACACACCTTTTTATAGCGGGGTGGTGTAAAATCTCTGCGTTTGGGTATCTGCTTTTTATTACATTTCGCCATGAACACGGATATCATTCGTTTGAGCTTCTGGGATGCTTCGGCGGGCGAGCTTAAGATTTAGTTTGCGAAGCTGTGTGTGAATGAGTTGGTAGCGCACACATCCAGCCAACTGTAACCTTCAAGCTAACGTCAATGACAGCTAGCGGTTAGCTGGTGGGAGTTCTGGATAGCGGGATTTCTGAGAGCTTTTCATCGCTCGTCAGCTGCGCGTTTGCAGAGGGATGCGTGAACGCGATGCATTAAATAAGGAAAGGGACTATTTGCATGTCGAGATCCGGCGGGGCGCTGCTGATTCCGAACAGCTCGTGTCAAGGCATCGCCACAGAGAGGGATTTCATTCATCCGAGCCTGCTCGCTAAACATGGCCTCTGCAGCCAGCAGCCTTGCTGCATCCATCGCCAGCAAAACCAAAACCAAGAAGAAACATTTCGTGTCTCAGAAGGTGAAGCTGTTCCGGGCCAGCGACCCGCTGCTCAGCGTCTTGATGTGGGGAGTCAACCACTCGGTAAGGGTCTAGTTTTCTTACAGGTTTGTAACAGCTGCGATGCTCGGCGTGAGCGGATTGAAGAAGGCACGTGTGGCAGTTTTCTTGCGGCTTCTTGGTCCCTCATTAAAATGTTTTTTTTTTTTTTAATTCTACGACTCGAAACATCAGAGGTATTTGTCCGCGCGCGACACGATCAGGGATCGATCTCGAGACGTGCCACTTCAGTTTTAAACAGGCGACATTTCCGCTTGCTGTCAGACGATGCACTCATTTATATTTATAAGTATATATGTTAAATCTAAGGACAAAAAGCAAATATAAAAAGTCCTAGTAATGGGAGGAAAAGGTAAGGCACAACTGTTCTTAAAATTAGAATCTTATATTCTCTTTAAAACATTTTTAACGTTTCGGTTTATTATTAAAATCGTAATACAGCTTTCATTCTGTAGGGTCCTTTTGCATATTTCACCTGTATTGAGATCACACAGACCCTAATACGGTTATGAATTATTAGTCTCACGGCCGTAATATGATCGACTCTGTCACTTGACTTGTAAAAACGTTTTAAGGTAATTTTCCAGCTTTTAAGTAGGTTCTTTTAGTTGTAAAATCAGCAAAACAAAATGGCTACTGTAATATGTGTGATATGCAGATTGTTATTATTCCATAAACACCGTTACATTTTCACTACATCTGATGGTGGTGCAAATTCAACAGATGGTGCTGAAAATCAGTTTGAAGCATCCCGTGGTGTCAGTTGATTAATGCCTTGACGTGAATGCTTGATTTGTAAATATTTATATTTCATTTGACACATTATTTATGTATCTGGTGGCGTTGATCCATACTGAGATACAGAAAAGGAAAAATATGAAAGGAGCAGGGGTTTGAATAATTATGATTAATCCTACAAAATCACCCAAAAGAATTTCTTGAAAATTACATGTTTGTTTTTTGTTTTTTTTGGCATGTCCTAGTTCTCAAGAATCAGTGAAATGATTGTCACCAAGCAAAGTGAGTGTTAGCTCTGGCACACGGTCATGATTGTTGAAGAAGCTGAATGACTAACTACAGCATTAGATCCTGGATCCCTCATCTATTACCAGCACTTTAAGCCTCAAGAATGCTCTATTATTTTTCAGTTACCTACAGTAAACCGATAATAAACCGATTTTCCTTTTCTATTCTCTTATTTCTCATCATTAATTGTTTAAGTATTTTTTCATATGATTAACTCCAACCATAGGACTAAATATGTGTGTGTTTTCAACCTGAAACAACATGTCACGTTTAAAGAGTGCTGCTCCGGTGGGAATGGAAGATTTCCAGGTATCTGACAAACCTTTAATTGGTCTCCTGGGAATCTGAACACTGGTGTCTGGGAGCCTTGTGTTGCTCTTGTAATGCACATGCATCAGAAGATGCATTTAAAATTATTATTTGCAACATTTGTGTTGTGGGGAGGTGCAAACTCTACAGTTAAATTATTAATTTACACATTGATCTGAAGTTATTAAATCCTCATTGTTTTTGTGTGACTCTCAAAGACCACTGTAGAGAATCTAAATTTCATGTACATGTCTTTTTTGTCTAGATTGTTAAATTATGGAATCACTGGAATACCATAATCCCATGCCTATGTCACATTATCCAGAAAATGATAACTGGATAATGATGCTGATACTAATCACTTATTTTTTCATGTTCATTGTAGGCTGTATAACCCATCCCCAAACAAGCCTTTTATCTAGTATTCTAGTAGACCATGATATTTGATATTTCTGACCCTCAAAGACCTGTTATTTTGCTTTAAATAGTCCAATTACACATGATTCTAAATTAGTATTACCTGTTTGAGGTCGTTAGCTGTCATAAAGACACCTGTGCACCCCACAATCAGCCAAAGTCTAAGTAGCAACATGGGCAAAACCAAAGAGCTGTCAAAAGACACAAGAGACTTTGTGACAAGAAATTGTAGACCTTCACAAAGCTGGAAAAGGCTACGGGGCAACTCCCAAGCTGCTTGGTGGAAAAAATTGTTGGAGCAATTGTCAGAAAATGCAAGAGGCTAATGATGACTATCAATGTCCCTCGGACTGGGGTCCCACGGAAGATCTCTCCTTGTGGGGTATCAATGATGCTAAGAATGATGATGAATCAGCCCAGAACTACACGGGAGGAGCTGGTCAATGTCGTGAAGAGAGCTGGGACCATTGTTTCCAAGGCTACTATCAGTAATACACTAAGAAGTCATGGTTTAAAATCTTGCATCGCATGGAAGGTTCCCCTGCTTAAGTCAGCCCATGTCCAGGCTGTCTGAAGTTTGTCAGGGACCATCTGGATGATCCAGAGGAGTTATGGGAGAAAGTCCTGTGGTCAGATGAGACCAAAGTAGAACTTTTTGGTCTTAACTCCATTCGCCGTGTTTGGAGGAAGAAGAATGATGAGTATCATCCCAATAATACTATACCTACAGTGAAGCATGGGGCTGGAAGCATCAAGCTCTGGGGGTATTTTTCCTCACAGGAGACAGGATGACTGCACTGTATTAAGGAGAGGATGAACGAGGCCAAGTATTGTGACATATTGGGCAAAAACCTCCTTCCAACCTTCCAACACGAGAATGACCCAAATCACACAGCCAGGAAAACCAATGGAGTGGTTCCGTAAGAAGCATATCAAGGTTCTGCAGTGGCCTAGCCAGTCTCCAGACCTAAATCTAATTGAAAATCTTTGGAGCAAGCTGAAATTCTGTGTTGCTCAGCGACAGTGCCGAAACTGACAGATCTAGAGCTTATCTGACCATAAGGTCTGTATGCAGGAGTGGGCCAAAATCCCTCCAGCAGTGTGTGCAAACCTGGTGAAGAACTACAGGAACCGTTTGACCTCTGTAATAGTTAACAAAGGCTTCTGTACCAGTCAAGTGATCAAATACTTATTTGACACAGTAATTCCCAAATAAATTGTTAAAAAAATCATAGAATGTGATTTCTGGATTTTTCTTTTTAAATTCTGTCTCTCACAGTGCAAATGCACCTATGCTGGAAATTGTAGACCCCTCCATGATTTCTAAGTAAAAATCACAGGGTGATCAAATACTTCTTGACAGATGTGGTCGAAGTACACAAATCTAGTACTTGAGTAAAAGTACAGATCCATACTATTAAATATTACTCCAGTAAAAGTAAATGCGTATCATTTTAATAAAACTGCTAACATTACAGCAGTAGGGAATATGAACGTTTTTTGACTTAGAGACACTGATGTTGATGTGTCTGCATTCATTTCAGTGGACTTAAACAGATCGCCCTTTACTGCTGTGTAACAAACTGACAACTTTCACCTAAATATGATTTTCAGTTAATGTTAGTAACTCACTTTATTGTCGCGCGTGTCAGTTGTTCGGTTCACTGGAGACTCGCTCTGAACGGATCGTTTGAATCAGTGTTCTGTCGAATCACGAACAGCTGCAATCGGATCATTCCAATTCGAGAATGAATCGTTTAGTGCGATTTAAGAACCGATTGAACGGGTTCATTAAAAAGAATCAATTTGTTAATGAATGTCTCGCTCGGAGCATGTGATATATGAGTAACGATATGTTTTATGAAATGTAGTGAAGTAAGAAGTACGATCCTTTGCTTAGGAATGTAGTGAAGTAAAAGTAAAATCTGTACTCCGGTAAAGTACAGATACTTGAAAAATGTACTTATGAACAGTAACGAAATACAACTACTTCATTACTGTCCACCACCGCTCATTGACCTCACTGTATATATATATATATATATATCTAAAAGAGATAAATTGTCAATTTTTTTGGCATAAGTTTTTCGTTTCTCTCGGTTGTGTGTTTGTGTAAAATAACATCACTAAAGGCCAAGACAAATCAGTGTTGCCTGCAGGTTTGTGCTCGTAAAACCTCATTAGCACATTCCTCCCATCCATCCTTCTTGGTTCACTTTATTGACGCTCTGTGACAATGAGATCTTTTGACTTCATAAATGTAGTGTTCAGGAATATCGCCCGTGGGTTTAGCCTATTTTTGTCATTTAGGCCAATACAGCCCCTCCTTTGAGCACATATATACCACACCGGCTTGCATATGCATGATCCAGTCTATGTCTTTCATACTTCTTTAAGATTCATCTCTTCTAATCCACACCCCTCCTTGCCTCTTCTCCCCTTTTAGATGTTTTATCCTCTCCTTCAGCACTGAGTCAGATGAGCTTTTTCATGTTGATTACATAAGAGTCTCGGAGGTATAACTTAAGTCTGAGGTGAAGGACATAAAGGCCTCTTCCATTGTGGCAGGAACTAATGGCCAGAATGAGAAATTGCCTTAACTAGAGCCCAAAAGCCCTCTGTACACACTCAGCCGGTCTCTTTTCGCAGCACATAAGGAACAGCGCTGTCTGTTGCCCTTGATGTGAATTTGTAGTAGCGCTGTGTTATGTAAAGCGGGTGATAAGCCGTATGTGCTGACAGATATTAGTCTGTTGAGAAAACAGGCTCTAGTAATGGAATTATTTTAGCTCTGATTTGAAATGTAATAAAAAGAAGTATTAAATCGCTTGTAATGTTAACCACGCGCATGTTTTAGAGTGGCTTTCGGAAAACACATGGCCTACTCTGCCAGAAAAGCCGCTGGTTGCTTGCTTGATTAATCTCAATGGCTTTATCCAAATGAAATTGTATGTTGATTATGTAACCGAGTGTAAAGGGATGGGGGTCAAGAGCCGAAGTGCCACATACTATCTGTATGTGGATGAACTCAACACACTCTCGCTGTGCTATTTATATTTATCGCATCACAGTTCTTATTACCAGTTGAAATTTTGTAATTAGCATCAAGTTTAAAATCATCATGCATACACTGCTTTCAAGTGGAAGCTGTAGTTTTATATGAGTAATGTTATGTTTAGTGTGTGTGTGTGTGTGTGTATATATAATATATATATATATATTATTATTATATTTTGAAAATATTTACATGTATTTATATTTCTTTA
>JAUYWG010000032.1:7287218-7326986 GCA_034779775.1 Enteromius afrohamiltoni
TATATTATAAATAAATATTAATATATACAAATATTTTTTTCTGAAATATATACATGCATGTGTGTGTGTATACATATATTACGTAAACAGAGAAACTTTAATTTCAAATGTGATTAATCATGATCAGTCGTTTGGCAGCACTAAAAAATATACAAAATATTATTCTATTTATTAATATTCCATATTTATAAAATCTTTTCCTAATATATGCATGTACAGTATTATTAAAACATGCGCGCACACATTTACTAAATATTTGTATATATACACAATTGTATTGTTTTTTTTTTACAATGTGTGCATTTAAATATTATTAATAAAAATATGATATAAAGTAATAATGAAAATGTGATTGTCATATATGATTAACTATCATTGTTATAAAAATGTATAATTTAATTCTTACCAAAAATATCAATACCGTTTTATTCTCAATGGCGTGGGACATATATTGTGTGTGTGTGTGCATCAGACACGCTCAGGCTGGTTGACCGTGATTTGTCCTTCCCCATTTTCAGCCACTGCTGTTTCAGTGCTGTTCTCAGTGAACCCGTTGCAGTCCCACTCTTGCAGTTGCTTTCTCTTTGTGGACTACTGTTTGGCTTAATTTTAAATGACAAAGCATAACCTTCTTTACTAAAATGCTTCTTAATCGACAAGAGAAGACCCCTGATGCAGCAGGGACAGATGGAGGCACAGGAAGATGTACAAAAATAACTCTGCGTACACACAACACGCCATTGTGAGTGTGTGTTCATGTGATGGAAAAGGAGTGTCAAATAGCCAGTTTGGATTTACACCAAAATCTGCTTAACCTTAGTAAGCACCTTTCTCAGTCAGTCAACTGACTTGAGTTTAAGTGTAGTCATGCATGTGCTATTGCCCATGAAAGACCACTTGTCGTGTACTGAATTATTTAAAACGATAAAAAAGGAAGTGGACAGTGCGGCCAATAAGTAATGCTTACTCTGTTGGCGCAGACGGCTCTGTTTTTCACTGCTGCTGTTGTTAGTGAAAGGAAGTTGTTTCTTGGCAGCGGTCCATCAGTGCAGCACATTTTGAGGAATGGCCTCTGTACTGCAGATAGTTCTCGGTAAATAAGAAAACGCTCTGATTTATTCATTTGGGGCCGGTCCAGAAATCTCCTGTACAACAGATATAAAGCTATTTAAAGATATGCCTCAGCTGTTCAAATATTATTTTGTAACCTCTCTGTTATTTTCCTCCAGATAAATGAACTCAGTCACATCCAGATTCCTGTTATGCTGATGCCTGATGACTTCAAAGCCAACTCAAAGATCAAGGTGGACAACCACCTCTTTAACAAGTAAGAGAGAATGATTTACGTGATAAACTTTATGTGATCCTTTTTCTACGTTGCTTTTGCTTCGGTTAGTTATCAGCTTTTGCACCTCTTTCTACTTCCAAAGAGAGAACATGCCAAGCCATTTCAAGTTTAAGGAGTACTGTCCTCTAGTCTTCCGCAATCTGAGGGAGCGGTTCTCCATTGATGATCAGGAATATCAGGTAAGCGGTCAAGTGCTTCCATGGAGGCAACCACCCTCCACTGCATGCCAGATGGTTATTTGACTGTGTGCTGTAAAGAAAATACGGTAGTCAATCCCAAATAGAGGACTGACAACCGTATTCCCCTGCTGTGTGAACGCGACCATAGATGTGTGTTTGTAGATTCCCCATTTGATCCTTCCAAGCATGCAAACTCGTCTGCGATTTAAATAATAGGGAATCTACCTATACATATCTATGGTTATACGGTCATGAATGGTCATGTGACATGTGTTTGAGGTTAATGTAATGTTTTAGGTTAGTGTAAACCTAGATCACAGGGAACACTGACCAAACAAGTAAATGACAGTAAACATAACGTAACGTTTTACCATGTAGTGAAAGCACATACTCTCTTTTTCCCACTCATCTGTACACACACATATATCTACGCACACACATTCAGTACAGACACACACTCACGCACACAGAAAGTTTAGCGACTTAAAAGCTACATGAAATTTCTCACAAGCGTGGTACACACAGCGCTGTTCTTGAAACAGGTTAACTTTAAGTTAACCTGTTTCAAGAACAGCGCTGTTTGTACCACGCTTGTCTACTATCTACTATATTACTATCATGGGCTCATTCCGCTGTTAATCTGGTCCAAAATGACTTTTTGGATTTAATAACAGAGGCCTTGGGAGAAGGTAATCCTACACACAAGTGTTTTAAGGACCAAACAAATGTCTTGGAAAAACAACATATGAACAATATTTGAGGTGTGACTGTAGTATAAGTGACTCCAGTCAATTGAACTATTAGAAGGTAATGCTTCGCCCCATTTGGCTGTTTGCCAGCATCGACAAGTTAAAGTTTGCAGGGAAATATTTGACCAGAATGGTAAACATGACGGTTATTTTAATTGGTTACGGCTCGTTAGATCTAGCAATCTGCCTACTTTGAATAAGACACAGACATGAAATGTATCACATTTATTTGAATGGATTCATGATTTGAATTAGTCATGGAGAGAGTGAATGTGAATAAACTGACTTGGGACTATGGCAATATTGGAAAAACACAAATTGCGATATTTCGTTTTTCTGCTATATACATATATTGCGATATGGAAAGAAAAATTACATATTCATAGATGTATCATATATTAAAGTCATTTTTTATTTTCTTAACGGTTACATGTTTTTATTTTCTTCTTTTTTAAAATGTGAAGTGAGCAGCAGTCCAGGCCCATTTTTTTAGTCTGTTCACACATTGACTGCAAGTTTGTCATGTCTAATATAGTTTTTTTTTTAATGCCTCATCCTTCGATAAGCCTCTTTGCAAAGTCTGCAGTGCACCATGACACATTTACCCTGAGATATGCCACACAAGCTGTTGAGAGCCTGTGCTTGCAAAGTTTAAGATCTGAAAGTAACATTCACAGCTGAAATCTGTCAGATGTTGTTGATTCAATGTTGAAAATTGTCTAAATGGTTGTAAAAAGGTTAATAAAATATGTACAAATTAACATTGTTACATTAAGAATTGTTAAATGAACACTGCTATTCAACCTTAATCCATTCACATGTGAATACATGTTGATTACTCATACTATGACCTCTTTAAAAAACAATTTTGTACCTCAGTTCCTATGTAGAAGTAAATTGAAATCCTCAGATCTTTCAGGCTCAGATCAAGTTAAATGCCATACGCTGAAAATACTGTATTGAATTTGGCCCATCTCCCAGAATACTTCAATACTACACTTACACTACTGTTGACCCAGCACAGGGATTGTAGGAATCAGCATTTAAAATTTCACTGAAGTGAAAGTGCAGTTTTTTGAGTTGTGTCTGAATGTCTCAGGGGTTACTCTAGTAAAACATCTTCAAATCAATAAACACAACCGATATAAGTATCAACAAGAGTTCACAACTGGTGGGTCATCATAACCAAAAAATATTGAAAGTATTGTTCTGAGATAGAGACAGCAGGGGGAAAAACAATGCTAGTGCAGCACTTGCAAGGCTTTTCAAGGCCTGTTCACACCAAGCATGATAACTACTAAGAAAACAATAAAGATATAGTTCTAAAAATCCCTCTCAGTATTAAAGAATAGCAGAGTTTGCATCACAGTCATAAAGATAAAGGCACAGAGAGGCAATATCATTGGAATCGCTTACAGAGCATTTTTTCCAGCTAATGAACGATACAAACATTGACAACCAATCAGAATCCATTCCGCTATAAGGAGCTCCAAAATTCGAGTGTGCTTCGAATAAACAGATATCATTATCTTTATAGTAAAAACTAAACGGGGCTTGATAGTCATGAGAAAAATCTCCAACACTGTGTACAAGGTAAAAAAAAAAAATTCTAATAGTAACAATTTTGCATTTTGATCAGCCTGTGTCATTCTTTGTTTTATTAATAACTGATACTTTCAGATTTTTTTTCCCAGATCGATTTGTTGATAATCTTCAGTTCTTGATATTCCAATCTGAAATCCTAGAGCAAATCCAACTGAGAACCACTGATCGTTCCTCTTCAGAAATTTGGAACAGCTCTTAACATGGTGAAAGCGAGTCCCGCTCAGTACAACTGAAACACAGAGTGTGTCTATTGCAGTGAGCCGCAGAGACCTTGCATTCTTGGCAGCTATACTAAAGATGGCATCCAAAGCACAGGCAGTTACGCAGCTGTGCTTTTGCTGGCTGAATAATGCCATTTTAATGCGAACCCACTGACTGCTGTCTTTCTGCACAGGGCAGTAACTGCCACACGGTCTTTCTCGTTTCCCCCCATTGCCATAGAAGAGGATGTTACGCCATCCAACTGAGCAAAATCTGCCAACGCGTTTCAGTTTGAGGTTCAATAAAAGTAGCCAGACAGTACAGTCTGGCATTCCAGGCTGACGGCAGGCTGCAGTCTAGGAGAAGTACCAGTAGCTTTTCACCATTTTATTGGAGGTGTTTAGCGCAAGCCTGGCAGTGTGAAATCCTTCACTGTTCTTTCCTCCCATGGCAGAACTCTCTGACACGCAGGGCCCCAATTCCCAGTGACGCTCAGGGCCGTAGTGGAGCTCGTTTCCACACTTCGTACAACAAGAGGTATGTCATCAAGATCATCACCAGCGAGGACGTGGCCGAGATGCACAACATTTTGAAAAAGTACCACCAGGTACTGGGAGCATCTTTTTCTTTGTTAAAATGACCCTACGATGAGTCTCACAAGCTGTGAAGTGAATCTTTTTTTGTATTTGCCCGCTGTAGTATATTGTCGAGTGCCATGGAAACACGCTGCTCCCTCAGTTTCTGGGCATGTATCGCCTCACTGTGGATGGAGATGAGACCTACATGATCGTCACTCGCAATGTCTTCAGTCACCGGCTGCCTGTTTACAAAAAATATGATCTGAAGGTAAGGGATTCTAGTTTGAAGAGCCTGTTTTGTATGTAGTATAATAAAAGAAAATGGATATGGGCATCATGGATAATAAAATGTATCATATTTACTTATTTTTGAGGCATATAATAGCTTTGTTTAACTCACTATTCACAGAAAATCATGACATCCATCCTAGTTTTGACCGGTACGTTCATTATAGTTCATGAATCATGAGGAAAGAAGTGATGTCTGATTCATGAAAAAATGATTCTTTTGAATCAGGTCTTGAATTGTTTTAAATGTGTCATCCCAGTAAATGCATAACATTCCCTTAACGTTTACTTTTGTTTGTTTGTTTGGTTATTTAAAAAACAAATAAACATGAGGGAAACATTCTTTTAAAGTTTTATTTTTCCTGGAACGTTGCAGTATGGTTATATTTTTAAAATAAAAATAAACTATGCAGATTGTCCCTCTTGGTTATTTTTAGGTTATTTTTGCAGCCTAAAGTAACATTCCCAGAACGCTGCAGGGTGGTTATTTTTTTGAAGCCAGAAAATACAGTTCCCTCTAGACGTTTATACAGATCATTTCATAATATAAGAGGTTAGGGAAATGTTATCATAATGTTAAAGTGTTAGTTCACCCAAAATTGAAAACTGTGTCATTAATTACTCACCCTCATGTGGTTCCAAACCCATAAGACCTTTGTAAAGACGCGGTAAAAACAGTCCATGTGACATCAGTGGATCAAGCGTCAGCGTACGCTTTCCTCTAGGCTTAAACAGAAGAGTAAATTATGTTTTTTTTTTTGTTTTAGAAAAGTATTCTCGTAGCATCTCAAAACTGAAGTTGAGCCACTGATGTCACATGGACTGTTTTTACTGCGTTTCTGGATCTGGATTATTTCAGTTGTGTTGCTGTCTACTGTGGGACGGATGACTCTCTGATGTCATCAAAAATATCTGTGTATTTCGAAGATGAACAAAGGTCTTATAGGTTTGGAACGACATAAGGGTGAGTAATTAATGACTAAGGTTTTGGGTAAACTTACCCTTTAAAGAGACGTTAAAATAACATTTTTGTGACGTTCTACAAACCCAAAAACGAAAGTTTTATTAATGTTAAGAAACCTTTTCTGGCTAACTAAAAGCAGACCATAAAAATAATGTTCTGGGAACAAAAACTTGTTAGCTGGGATTGAAGCAAGTAAAATAACTTAAGAAAAGATTATTCCATAGGATGAAAAAAGTCAGGGTTTAATGAGAATAAATGTTTTTAACGATAACTTTATCCACTCTTTTAGGGATCCACAGTGGCAAGAGAGGCTAGCGACAAAGAAAAGGTAAACTATCCCTCTTTTTTTATTATAAGGAATATCATTTTTTAAAAAGCTAAAAATCTTTACATTGTTTCCAGTGTATTATTACATGTGTTTAGAAAGTGAACACACATTTGCATGTTGAATGTATTGCATGTCTGAGTTTGGAAATTAAGCGTAAGGAAAAAACATTATAATCACAGTTATAACATCATTTTCCCTTCCATGTGTGTTGTGTATTAATAAACTCCCAAATAAAACTCTCCTGTGTGAAAGATCCCATTTTCTACATCATACAAAATACTCTGTGCTCCTTTTCTGTTCAGTGTTTGCTTGATTTCATTTGCTTCAGAGTGTAGGAACCTAAGCTATGGTCCTGCGAAGAAAGAAAATAATTGGATTAATTTAAGCCTAAGAACCATAGTGTCTCTGTATATTGTGATACCCTATTTGTTTTTAGTGTACTTGCACTTTAAGTGCACTGATCTCTGAATGTAAAGAGATGGTAACAGAAACCATTGTAAGTAATAGATCAGAGATTGAGTACTTGTCTTCATGAAGCAGTTGACTTGTTGGATTACACGTTTTACATTGATTTACTGTGGAAGCTCTAAAAATTCACTCTGTGCATTAATAAAAAGCTAATGAGTTGCCGTCTATACTTGTGTACAGGATTCTCTCACATAAGGCAAACCTGATCCTGTGTGTTTTTTCATATCTGTGGACATACGGAGCGCATGTGAATGATTTGCATGTATATAAATATATCATTTTCTACATGCATGTTATAGTCTTTCTGGCATGTTAAATTGTTTCTTTGATTACTTCCTCCATTGAGATTTTATATCTACATTCTAATGCTGTATATGATACGGCAAATATTAACTGATGTATATTTGTAATCATGTGTCATATACAGACTAGATTTGTGGTCATTCACTGTATTTGATGTAATATTTCCTTTTGCCTCTCTACTGAAATTTCCTTAAAGGGATAGTACTCTCAAAACGAAAGTTCAAGTTGTTTCAAAGTATTTATTTTTTTTGGAAGTCAGTGGGGATGAACAACTGTTTGCTTACCAGTATCTCCTTTTTTTAACTCTTAAAGGTTTGGAACAACTTGAGGATGATTAAATGATGACTGCACTTTCATTGCGTGAACTATCCCTTTAACATTCACCCATGATATTTTGTGTATTCGCTTGTTTATTGTACAACAGCCATGTTACCAGTCAACTTTATATCACTCTTGGACATTTGGTGTGATTCATTTGATGCATGTATGTGGGATATTTCCATCTTTTTCATTTTTCCATTCTCTCCTGAAGACGTTATGAAATTAAGTTAAAAATGACTGAGAAAACAAGTCCTCGAAGTTATCTAGAAAGCTCTCGTCTCTCACCTCCACGCACTGATTTGTGGGTGAAGCTGCTTGCATCTGACGCTCCTTTTCCCTGCAGCCACGTCCACCTGAGGAGGCTCCGTCTAAATCACGCATGAGCCAAAAGCTACAAACCATCCGGATTGCCACACGCTTTTACTGCGCCATAAGACACGTAAGGACACGACAGCAAAGAACTGTCCCATATTGCTCTGTGTTCTTCTTCAACATGCCTTTACCCCGCATTTTGCCTCAGGAAATCACCGTTCCCTCTGGATCCCACAAGGGACTGTAAACCCAAGCCCAGGGCTGGTGCTTTAAGTTGTCTTCCTGTTCCAGAAATAAACGGTGACTTCTTCTTCGACAGTCTCTACTGGAATTTGTGAAGAGAACTGGAATACTAGTGTGTTCTGCGGGGCTTTTACATAGACCTTCACATGTCCATCTGCATGTACTGTTAGTTGGGATTGAAGTCTCATTCTGTGGCTCGGGAATTTATTCAAATTTTCATCAAATGTTGAATAGGTCATAAAAGGTAGAAACATTTTTTATATATATATATATATATATATGTTTCTCAGAGAGAGCGATCTAGATTTTTTTTTTTTCCTCAGTTCTTCTACAGGACTTTACAAAGATAAATTACTATTCTAAAACAAAGTTATTTAGCTAAACAATGTGTTTTTTGTTTGTTGGTTTGTTTTTTAAAGGTTTGAAAAATGTCTCAAACATTTAATGCATTGCAAATTGAAAATCCGATCAGTGAATTAAAGTATAGTTCATTTACTGGTCTATGTCATTCTAAACATTCTAAACTTGAAAATGAATATTAATTAAAATATTTGAAAGAATTAATAGATAGATGTGCATGTATGTAGATTTACATATAAATGCTAAAGGAGCCCAGACCAAGTATTGAGTGCATAAATTAGCATACTTTAAGAAATATAATATTAATAAAATGATAAATGAGCTTGTCTTAGGAACAATTTAAATGCTTGACTTTCATGAGCCGTAAGCTCTAATAATCAGAATTAAAACAAAGAACTTTGTTTTACTTTACATGAATGTAAAGTATATATATGAAAGTTTCACTTTTTGAAATAAGTTATATTTCTTATATTTTTTTAAGATGCCTGTTTATATATATATATATATATATATATATACACACACACAATGTTATACATGTTATTTTTAACCACAGTTACCTTTTATAATATGTACAGAAACTGAAATCTTTCTTCAAAATATAATCTTTGGTGTTCCACCGGAAAAGGAGAGTCGTACAGATTTGGAACAAACGTGATTTTGAGTTTTTTTGGGTGAACTATTCCTTTAAACTTGATGCTAGCTGCTTTGGATTGGAATTGCTGATGTTTGGGGAAGTAGGCATTTAGGAAATAACCCTTGGTTTAATCATTGTAATTATTTGAATGCTGTAATTGTCTGTTGGCTCTAATCGTGAAATCTAAATCACACACTGTTGCTTTGAGTGTCCGCAGGAGGCAGTCCAATTTATATTACACACCACTGCCTCTGTGAGCTGCTATTTTTAAGTTCAGCGAATTCTCAGATGTTTGTGTGCACGAATCATAGGAGTGCCAGATCAAATCCTTTTTGACCCCCAAAGACTATTTTTAAGATGGTTAATTTCAGTGTGATGTAAGATTGGCAAAAAAGCATTATTATATTTGCAGTCAGAGAAGAAGTAAATGTGAAGTGTGTTAGTTCTTTAATACTAGCAGCACTGAAAACAGCTGCACCTATAATGGATTTTAATTCATTTATCGTTCTTAATTTCTATTTGATTTTATTTGATTGCTGCTGGAAACAAACTTTCTCAATTTCAAGGAATCACCACATCACCTTTCATTTTGTTCCATTTGTAAAAATATTTTTACATGAATTATTTTTGTCAAAGTTTTCATTTTTGAGTCTAACAAATCCCCCAAATCTGAATTTATAATATTACATCTCAATGACATTTTGTTTGATTGCTGAGTAAAGGTTTTTAAAAATGTAAAATTGTGTAAATGGTACAATTTTAAATGTAACTTTTAACACTGTTTCCCAATGTGAATAACAGACCAAGGAGCTTCCCACTTACAAAGACAACGACTTCATCAACGACGGCCAGAAAATCTGCATCGATGAGGAGAACAAGAAAATGTTCCTGGAGAAACTGAAGAATGATGTAGAGGTCCGTGTGCATTATCTATCATGTTCTTTACTGCTTTGTCCTGCTCGTTTGCTTTGTTTCATGTAATTGGCTCATTAAACTCTTATCTAAACACTCATTCGTCCTAATCACCCCTCTGCGCATCTAATTAAAAAGACAATGAATGTTTCATGCTTAATCCCTTGGAAAATGTGTTTCCAGTTCCTGGCCCAGCTGAAGCTGATGGACTACAGTCTTTTGGTGGGGATCCATGACGTGGAGCGAGGGGAGCAGGAACAGCCCGAGGAGGAGAGTGAAGACAATGACGCTGGAGAGGAGGAGGGGACGGAGAGCGACGGAGGGGCCACCGGGTCCCCGCCAGACAGCCCCAGTAACACACTAGACAGCAATAGACCTCTGGGCCCAGGAGAGTTTGATCCCGCCATTGACGTATACGCTATTAAGAGCCATGAAAGTGAGTTGTTTTTCCGCGAGAATCAAGTTCAATAGAGTTGCTAGATGCTTGTTGGCCCATTAAATCTCTTACGATTGTCTTGTCCCCAGATATAGCTTTTTTCAGTTCATTTTTTGCCTGCTTTATCATCAACCAGTAACTCACTGAATTATAGTTATTTTACATTAAGCCATATTTACTTTATAATGAAATATTCCCACATTCAGTGCTTAGAAATGTATAATTATTTTTTAATAGTTATTTATAATTTTAACATTATTTACATTTATATATTTATTTAATTATTTATATAATTTTAACATTATTTTTTATTTCTCTTTACAAAAACATATAAACAATAAAAAAAGTATACAGCTGTATTGCAACTTCAATATTTTTTTAAATATATATTTGCTAGAAATATGAATTCATTAAATGTCATATTTTCTCCTTTTTTTCTTTACAAAAAAGAAACAATCTTGAAATGATGTAGCTGTAGCTACTTTGAGTTGTATTGTAGCTCCATAAGTTCAGAAATGCTGTATTAAAATAAATATTTATTCATTAAATGTTACAATGCAATCTTCACGAAAACAAATGAAAAGTCTACCTTCTTGGAAAGTGTACAGCTTTATTGCCACTCCAAAATGTTATATATGCTTTCTTATATTTACTAGAAATATTCAATCATCAAAGGTTACATTTCCCTGTTTTTTTGTTTTTATATAAATTTACTATAAATACTCGTTCATTAAATGTTATATTTTATTTTCATTACAAAAACCTAAAAAATAAGACAATATTAAAATGATACAGCTGTATTGCAATGCTTTCTGATATTTACTAGAAATCTTCAGTCATTAAACATTAAATTTCCTACCGCTGTAAAGTAACTTTTCTGTTGGAAAATGATGCATAGCATTACAGACTGTTTTGTAGTTTTTAACACGACTAATGTTTCAAAGACTGTCATTCAAGTCATTTTTGCACATATTTGCAACAACAATGTGGAATGCATTACAGCCACGCATTTCAGTTTGCAAGGTCTATAAATGGATGCAGAAGGTCAGTAGATTGAATTAAAGTGAAATATCAACAAGCGAGTAACAATTCTCTCTCACTCCATTCCTGCGTTTTCTTGCTTAAAAACAGCAGCGCATTCTATCTTTCAGTTGCTCCTAAAAAAGAAATCTACTTCATGGCGGTGATTGACATTCTCACTCCATATGACGCCAAGAAGAAAGCAGCCCACGCAGCCAAGACAGTCAAACATGGGGTGAGAGTTCAATATGTCATAAACACACTGCTAGTATTAAATCAGTCCTGGGTTTACTCAAATACTCTTTCTTTGTCCAGGCAGGGGCTGAGATCTCAACGGTCAACCCCGAGCAATATTCAAAGCGGTTTTATGATTTCATCACCACTATTCTCTCCTAAGGGCTGCCTGAGGCTGGAGAGAGCAAGAGTAACAGGTGGTCACATACAAGCTCATATCCCGGGAGAGGTTTTCTCTCTCTATCACTTGTTACAGGATCACGTCAGAGATCTGTCAAGATCTTTTTTTTTTTTGTTTACACATTGTTTACTTTTTCTCCTCTGTTGGATTTTTCGGTAGGTTTATGGCTCCATGTGGTTGATAAGGCATACATGTGATATAGTCATGCATATATAGCGTTCTGTACCTTTGTGTTCGATATTGTTGATTGAGAAACCGAGTGATGTTGTTTGTGCCCAGCTACGTGGTATGATTATCATACTGGAATTCTCAAAGCTGCTTATATATTTATTATCTTTACGTCCTTCGCGGAGCATTTTTTTCTAAAAGGAATAGTTCGCTAAAAATTGGACTTTTCTGAAAGTGTATTCCGTATTCGAATTTGTTTCTGCGTATGAACTGATTCGGAGAAATGTCAGTTGCTCGCCAGTGCAGTGAATGGGTGCCGTCAGAACGAGAGCTGATAAAAACATAACACTCCAAAAGGGAATCGATTAATGTCTTGTGAAGCAAAAATATAAGCATTTGTAATAAATGAATCAGCTTTGTGCGGAATATGTTTGGAATCTCATTCTGACGGCACCCAATCACTGCAGAGGATTGGTTGGTGAGCAAGTGATGCGATGCTAAATTTCCAAACAAACTCATCTATATCTTGGATGGCCTAACAGAGACATTTTCATCAAATTATGATTATTTTCTTTTTTTTTAAGTGAACTATTTCCTTAATAAAAAGATGTCCGGTTTTAAATAATATTTCAATTTATAGAATAAATTCAGCCCTTAATAAATACGTCAGAATCGAAATAAATTGGAACACAATTGTTTGAAAGTGTTTATTGCACTATCGCTGCAGGCAGCACTTTTAAATCGAATCTGTTTACAAAGCGTTTGTAACATTGGAAAAGAATGCAACTTCAGGATCAATTCCTGCGTTTATAGTTAAAGTCCAATCAGCAAATTGGATGTAGACGATCTGCCTGTTGTGCATTGTAAAGTCTTGCACAGGAGCTCAATATTTTTTGGCTCCGATAATAACGTTTAGTATGACGCAACAGTTTTTTGCACATGATGTAATGCACCAAAACGTTTATGCAAATGATTCCAGTTTTACCACTGACTCGTGGAGGGTCATGCAATAGTAGTGATTCGTAGAATGTGTTAAGCACCTAAAGGGTTACATGTGCGTTGCCACTTTTGTATCCCTAGTGAAGGAACAAAACATTGCCTGTTTTATGTTGTTTAGCTCTTGATTAGAGAACATCGTACGAAAATGAAGCATATTTTGTACCTCCCTTTTTTTACAGTAATATTTAGCAAGTTTACAGTGGGCCGCTCTCTTGAGAATGCAGTTGTACTGGCGCTATATAGATGCTTGAATCTGCGTATAGTGTTTCAGCTGCACTGTAAAGAGTGAGGGAATGCTGCCTCTTACTGTTAATATCTCTCTCTCTCTCATCATTGTCGAAACTTTGTGTGATCCCAGAGACCTTTAGTATTATAAAAATATATAGATATTGTGATATGTCTTCTTCGGAAATATCGGTCGCAAAGTAATCCTAAATATTCTACTGTATGTGTTGACATATATACACTGTGCGAGGGTGTGCCTTTTTTACTCTGAATTATTTAATTTTGTATTTGAATCATTTTTTTAAAAAGAGACGTTTGAAAAATGTTATTTTCTAAAAAGGGAGAGGCGAATAGGACGAACCCTAAGGTGGTTTTGCTGTTCCTGTGTAGATGTTCCTGTAAATATGCGAGTGTATTACGTGTTTGCAATATTATGACAATGTTGCAGTCCTCACGGTACAAAAACGTAACGATTTTCCTGAAATTGTTAACCTGATCAATTTGCTTACTAATTTCCTAAATTGTTGTTATAATTGTTTATGGTTAACTTTGTTTTTTTTTTAAAGCTCGATGTGTTGCTGTATTTTGATTTCTGCACTATCAGTAACTAATTGGATAATAAGAAATCTCAGCTCTTTGTTTTTAGGACAGCTTCCAGAAGAAGAGGCGAGAGGCTTCGTGAACACGCTCTTGACTTTGATGTTTGCACAGCACGTGTGAATCTCAAAGAAGCCACTTCTATGGGCTTTTGGGGGAAAATGACTTCACTTTGTCTCAAATTGTATAGAGTTATGATCCCATGTGTTGTAGTTTGTAAAAACATGCTTCCATGTGGATGGTCCTGTGTGGGTTTGATACTTTGATGTTTGAGGAGGAGAAAAAAACGAGTTGGAAATGTGAGCCCTTTTAAATATGCTGTCAAAGGAAGATACTATCAGTTGTCAGTCTACTTGTCATAACTGTTATCTACGTCATGAAAGTGTGCAGCTCTTGTGTGTATGTGCTGTAGGCCTAAAATATTTAAAAGCGCTCTGTCCCATAAGCATTGCTCAATAAAACGATGCATTGCTCCGCTTCATTAATGGTTGTAATATTTGTTTTATGGCAAAATCTTACTTTCAAGAAATAGCCTATAAAGTGTATATTTGGTTGTGTTTATCATTAAACCTATGGATAGCCAAAATAATAGTTTATCACATTTACATTTTTTTTTTTTATTATTAAATGTACTTTTTATTTAATGCATTGATTTTATTTTTTTTTATATACAATGAAGACTCTCAAAGTCAACAATTAGAAAAAAATAGTGATGATCAAAGCATGTAACATTTTGATTAAATTATAAGGCGTAGTATTACTATGCGTATCTTAACCTGAACTGTAATTTCCAGCGTATGTTGTAAAGGTGCGTTGCACGCGTACAACCAGAAGAGGGCGCGTCGTGCTGCGGTGAATTCACATGACGGTACAGGCCAGAATCCACAAAAGGCTCATATTTTATGCGTGGTAATTTTTACTTAACCTGGTGTATTAATATGAAAGGTTTTGCGCAATAATTTCTATACCTTGCCTTTGTAGTGGCATTAATTAATCAAGAAAAGCATTAGAAATGCTCCGCCTAAAAATTATTCTGACATTTGAGATTATTGTTTGCGATATATTTGTTTCCATGCTGCTTCTGTTCAGGTTAAAACCTAAAAAAATATTTTTTTCAACATCAGTGTCTTAATTAAAAGGTAAATCCCAAAAGGAGCCCCACTTGAGCTCAGCTAGTCCAGAATCGGCCCACATTTAAACTGAGGCGCTTCACCTCGCTTTTGGGTTCCCACAGACTTTATTGAATAATTGATAAATTAGCAATGGAAAATCGCTTCGGTGCGTCAATTTATGTCTTTAATAGATTTTTTTAAAAGCTCTGTGTATTTTGCTTAACTTTTTATTTAAACAAATACAATTCTTAACATTTAAAACGGAAGGTTTTTAATACATTTCGATCACAGCCTTTGCAGCAGCCTACACGCGCTATGGGTTCATATGTATGGAATCATATCTTATGATCACAGAGAAGCAGAAATCAAAGCACAGACTTCCTGCTGTGAACTGTAAAAATTGCATTTCGATTCATGAAAGCGTCATACGGCTTCGTTAGTCGTCAACTGATCGCCCACAAATGAAGAAAATGTCTTTTTTAACGTTTAAAGTTTATTTTAAATCATTTATGTTTGTACAGCTAAAATAAAGTGGGTTAAGGTAGCCAGCAGCTTCCTTTCAAATAGGAACCGAATTCATCCAAGGTCAAAGTTGGTTCTTGTCGCAAAATCCGTCTGTCGTGTACACTGTAGCTAAAGGTGGTTTAGTTTCTCAAGGCCACACAATGTATTTAGCAATAAAAAAGTAGAATGTTTATTTAGACAAATGCTTCATATTGTACAACAGTAAATGATACATTGGCTTTAACAAATAACCGCTGAACAGAAATGTAAAGCAAGAAAAAAAGCATCTGAAGTTCAGGATATACGTATCTTTCATCTACCCTCGCGTGACAAATCGAAAATTAAATTGACATTTTCTGGGTTTATCCAAGACCATACTTACTCTGAATTTCTTCCCTTTGCAAATTTGGTTTGGTGTTAAACGTGTCTGAATAAAATCAATACAATCTGGATAATCAAAACATTGCGCGTGCCTCCACGTGTTTTATTGAAGACTTCATGGACAAGGAAAATGATTTATATACATCGACGTTCTAATCTAAAATGAACAAGACAGAGTTTATAAAAACACCTAGATACATTCTCCTTGTTGACTTTCCCTCCAGTACTCTTCACAATATTAGTTATATGCCATAGTAATTAATACAAAATAGAACACAAACAATGCTGTGTTACAAAGTTTTCACGCGTGGTGACAAAACAAATATATTTAAAAATGATATAAAAAATTGAAGAGGTGGTTTATAAAGAAAGCATCTACATCACAGCTCTGTTTGCAAGGGGTTGATGGCTTTGGCATCCATGAGCAAGTCACCCAAGAGAGTTGGAGCCATTGTGAGACGTTTTGCAGACTTTGCTGCTGAAAGGAGTTTGGCCATTGTGGCCCGCTTTGGCAGAGACTCCGTTAACGGTGGAGATATGGGGGAAGCTGGGATGTGAAGACTGGACAGGAGTGCTCGGGCTGGGCAGAGAGGAGGATGTGGATGGGGCGGCGGCAGCGGTCGGACTGTTTGGTTTGTCACTGCTGGAATCACTTTCTATATCAGGCCTTCTGCCACCCGCCATATCTTCCCTCGGGCCGCTCAACTTCATTTTTTTGCAACCAGGCCGAACTCTGTACTTCAATGGTAAGGGCCCGTTCTGGAAAATATCAACACATTATTATCTTTGCAAATGGCCTATAAAATAAAAGCAGAGTTTAATGTGTTCAATTCACCAGATTTAATACTCCTACCCTTCTCCATGTGTAGATATAAGCAATATCCATAAGAGTATAATAATCTTTCAAAGGCTCATCTTCATACATAACTTCAATCTGAAAGAGAAATAGCATCTTAACTAAATCTCACGTTTACAAATTCTTAAAAAGTGTCAAATTTGAGCTTTTACATCAAAAAACATAAGCCATAAGACAAGCAAGTTTAGAAAAGAGATTACCTGAAATGTACACGGTATATCCATTTTACTTCTGAGAAATTTTCTGAGATGCATTACTGTCATAGCTGCAGGGCATTGTAAGTACCGCTTTACATTCACCTAGAAAAATTAAATCAGTACAAAAATTCAGTAAGTAGTCCACTATAACATTTTAAAACTGACTTCAAATAGATTCTAAAATATTTAATTTCTTCAGAAATTAATTACCTCTTTTGTGGTTTCTTTTTCTTCTCCATCTTTACTGTCAACCCTGATCATTTCAAAATAAAAAAAAAATTAACGCAGTGTCTAATTGCAAAACTTAACTTCACAAGCAACATGCAAGTGATCTCTGACAATGAAAAAAAATCCACAAAGATTATACTGAACCGAACCTACTTGTTCTGATCAAAAAACTCGATGGACAGACTGATGATCTCATCATCGGCAATGATTCTCTTGTCTTCATCTGCCACTTCTCCTCTGTCCTCATTAGAACCATTAGTAGCTGAAAGACAAAGAAACCATCACGCCTTCTAGATTACAAAAAATCAGTGCTTATGAATTACAATATCACAATTACTATTTTAATATTTTACCATCGACTGGATGCTCTGCATAAAAATCTCTCCTTCGTTTCATCTCATCTGAGTAACAAAGGCACAATAAATACATCATTTCTGATTTAGGATTTTTTTGAACACATAAATAAATAAATAACAAATAAACAATTAAAATGAACACTTACTTTTAAACAGGCCAGGCACCAGCTTGTAAACAATGTCCTGTAGGGTCTTATCTGACCTGAAATATACAACCATTTAATCTGAGCCTTCTTTAATATACACAGAAATGTAAAGCTTTCATGCATTTTCTGGAAGAACAGGCAACATGGATATTTANNNATATATATATATATATATATATATATATATATATATATATAAAAGAATTGTAAAAAAAACATCTGGTATCAAAAATTAGCCATTACCTGATATTGAGGAGGGGTTTTGTTTTATGGACTTGGACATCACAAATTGGACAATATTTGCTGGTCTCAAGATACCTCACAATGCACATTTTGCAGACTGTGAAGACAACAGAAAATGACAAAATACAGTTTGAACCGGCTTAAAAAACGCCCAATAAAGAAACGCGTTACCCGGTAAATAATAAATAAGTAATAGAGACTGACAGACTTACATGAATGCAAACATTCGACGATGGTGGTCGCATCAATGAAGTATCCTCCACATAAAACGCACATCAGATGAGGATTCAGCTCCGTTATCTTGATTCTCGTTGTCCGGTGCATTGTCATGAGAGTCGCTAACCTGATAACCAAAAAGACATTCAATACATGTTTACAATCACAATTAGAAAAAAAAAAATAAAGTCGGGTTATTGCTAAATGGTCGCTTTTAGGCTACCTCAAGCGGACAAAAATGCGATAAAAAAAATTCATCTAAGGTTAAGCTGTTTTAACGTGTAATCCGTTAATAGGCTACTCAAACGACCTACTGTTATAAATTCATTACGCCTTCGGTTAAACTCGTTGGCGTTTCAGGACAGAGCGCAAGTTAAAGCGGTTTCTCTGTTGTCTGCGCGGATGCGCACAGGTGAGAGTGAAAGCCAAATGCCCACACGTACAGTTGCTATGACGACGGTTGTAATTGGCATCGTGCCAGTCGAAACGGAACCGCATACCTCAGACCCGCAGATGGTCCGGATCATCACAAATGACCATAAATTCAATCAATTAACGGTAAAACACCCCCACGTCCCCTCGACAACAGTGTTTCTCTCTAAAAAGCACGCGACTACTTGAACGTGGCTGCCATTTTGATACAGAAAGCCCGTGTCCGAGCGAGTTCGCTCCCATGAGGCTGCGACCTGAGCACCACGCACTATTGTTTAAGAAGAGGCGAGCAGGCTAGCGTTACTATCACCTGTTAAACGCGTCGTGCGACCATCATTTCTGCACGCTTCGTTTCCAAACGTCAAAGAGAAAACAATGTGCTCTTCCCTGCCTTGCCGACGTCTTCAATGAGGAACACCGTCAACGGAAGCTCGAGAGCTCGCATCTGTGATCCCGCTTTCTCTCGACTGCGGCATCGGTAACGTTAGTTCAGCGCGATGCTTTTAAATATCAATATCCGGTAACTAATGTTCACCAATAAACCCTTCTCAAAGAAGTGCTCGGAACTCAACACATAGACTCATTTCACACAGACCAACCTTCAAATAGCTGCCCAGTAATTATGAAATATGCGTGTTGGACTTTTATTAAAAGAAATGTATAGTAAAAAAAAGACTTTATGATAGAGAACTTAATAGGCTACCTAAATAATGCAGAACAACGCACTGCATTTCAGTCAGTGATATAAACTTATCCAAAACACCCGTATAAAGTAGTATGTAGCACACTTTACTTACTTTTAGATTAATAGGCTGACCACTTGATCAAGTTAGGTTGAATTATTTTACATAGGCGGAGTGGATAACAGAAACAAACTGTTTCCAGCAGAGGCGGAACAAACAGGTGTGCTTGTTTTGAACTGGCTGGCCTAAGGAAAGTCATTTCTCAAGCTTGACCAATAAAACTCATAAGACTAATCTATGGTTTAGTAATAATATTCAGATATGATTCCTATCTGATAGCACATTTAACGCAACTGTGAAGAAAGTAGAGTTCAGTTACAGTAAATCTGTATACACTGCGGATTACAGTCATATCTTGATATTCCGGACAATAACGTGTCATCCTTTTTTCTTTTCTTGTGAGAAAGATGATTGCAAGCATTTTTTTTTATTTGACTATCAAACATGCGGTGTGGAAAAACATAAAGATTAATAAATAAATCAGTGAGTGGTGTTTGAAAAGGTCAGATGTAAAAACTAATGTAAATCTGTCCGTAACAGCAATGTGGAGGGGAAGTAGGCTATGATTTGGCATTAGAGAACTAGGTTCACCACCGATGTTAGACTATATTTACATTATCTAATTTCTTGGATGGAGTTATCAACAAAATTTATGCAATACTTTAATAACAATATTTTAGCTATAGCACATAGCTGTTCAGTTAACTTAACAACTGGCTGATTAATAATTATACTAACGAAGGGAAAAAAATAGAAATCAAATCTTAGAATTAGGACTTTTGTCCCACGTTGTCCAAATAGGAAAAAAAGGTTCGGTTCAGTCTGACGTGTCCTGGTCCAACCCAGTCTCGCGGAGGTTGCACGAAAACGATACTGTTTTAGTGTTATTTTTTAAAGGCTTAACACAAAACACAAGCCAGGTTACCTTCAGTGACAAATAAACATTTAATGATTAAGCTCGAAAACCTGTGTAAAGCAAGCTATAAGCAAACAGCATCAAAACAATGTTACGGTTTCGTGTGGTGCAGGAGGAGGTCCCCGCAAATACGCGCATGAATTTAAGTTAATAAAATGAATCCACGATATTAATAGACAGTAAAGTTAATTTTTCCTAAATGTACACACTCTAGACTACCCAACTCTATAAAATAAGAGACCTCATGTTTGATTTTCGAGCGTGGAGAAATGGATGAAAGTGGTCACCCGTTAACACCTGCCCCAACTCGCCTGCTCTTCAGCGCGCGCCGAGTTTTTAAGATTAAAAACAACACTTGAAAAGAGCATATACATTTCAGCTATACAAAGACGACACACTCGTTAACGTGAATATTGTGTTAAAATATGTGACCGGTTGCGTTTCATTAGAAATGTGCCAAAACTGAAATGAAATTCGTACGTATGAGAAACGCATATATATATATAGCTACAAGAGGGAACATTGTTACTCTCTTGCCTCTCAAGAGAGAAAATTAAATAATAAAAGCAAAAGAGCTCACAAGTCCGATCTTTTGCACATTAAAGCGTACATACCCAGTGTATTTCGCGATGGTTTCTTAGCTTTGTTGTGGTAGACAATGAAACTTGAGAGTCGATCAGCAAAAAATGAATGCTACCGAAGCGGCCATCTTGGATTGAGCTGCAGACGCTGTCAATGGCTCTAACGTTTCACCGCCGTGCTCATTGTGGCCTTCTTGCGCAATTGCACATAGGTTAACGTAGCTCGCTCTTCGCCGACACTTTCCGATTTGATGTAGAGATAAATCCACAGATTCCGGTCATAGGTGGTACACTCCAGAGGCGCAGTTCTCCTGCACGGCGATCTGAAAACACAGTGCCTGATGGTTCAGTGCAAACTGACACAGTCCCCAAAATGGCTTAGTTCGACCGCCCCACTCCATCACGTGATCTCATTCCTTACGGGTAGCCTGGGAATTAGTAGTGGGGTATATCATCAATAGGGTACCCCTCTGACGGATGTCTTTGTCAAACCTCACCACCCACATCACCACTTCTGAAGAGGAAAATCCCTCGCCAAGCTCCGCAGTTTCGTCGGTTGATTATCAGAATATACGTGATAAAGAACTTTCAGAAAAGCAGCTTTTCTCTTTATTTTCCCCGAAAATGCACAACAAGCAGAAGGGTTATTTTGAATAGGCTAAGTAAGAATTAGGCTGCATTAAAAATTGGCACAATTTAGGCAAGCAGAATTAGGCGAGACGCTCTAAATACTTTCTTTCTCTTCCAATTCACGCTGATTTTTATATATTTTTTTCCCCCAAGTAAGATATATGTCTAACAAGTTTCCAGAGAATTGTGCAATTTATACAGATAGCCTGTTTTACTTCAATGACCGTGCATGCCTTTAGCTATAAATGTAGCCTATGTCAACAAGCAACAAATCGAAAATAGCAACTTTTCCTACTTAACTTTTGCTCTACGTTTTTAGTATGTAGGCCTACTTAAAATGTGAAATGATTGTGCTTTCTGGTACCCGGTAACGATCAGTTAGCTGCACTCGCCTGTACGTCACGATAAAGCAATTTGTTTTATTCACGCTCACTTTCTCAGTACAGTGAAGAAACTTCGGGTGGTGAAATGTTACTCGGTGCACAAGTATCTTATAACGATTTGTTTCTAACTGTCATGCCGTAGAAGAGGCAAATGCGTATCCTTCACCGCAATCTTTTGCTTAATATGCAACAATGTGTGATGTGTATATAGGCTACACAGAAATCACACTGAACCCTTGTCTCGAGAAACTTATACCCCCAGTTTCACAGACAAGGCTTAGGCTAGTCCCAGACTAAATTGCATGTTTGAGCTGTCTCAGATGAAAATATCTTATAAAACATGTCAGTGTCATTGTTCTGTGTTGAGATGCACACCTGTAATATTTTCTTATAAGGCATTTTTGCCTTATAAGTTGCTTAAATATCCTAATTTAACTTGTCAAGCCGGGCCATTGTGTTCTAAGTCAAGCCATCTTATAGTAAATTATGGTTATGGCAACTTAATTAACCAGACCGACTTGAATGTTAGGTGTATAACCTTTTTTTTCCTTTTTTTCACGTTTTGTGTTTACAAATTCCAGAAACCCTTCACAGTTTTGTTTTTTACATTTGACTTGATGGCGTTTTTAAGTTCCATATAATGTTTCAGTGATTAGTAAATAATCAGCGGAACGGTTGGTGTGTTTCTCTGTGGCGCTGGACGCTAGTCTCCCCCGTTTAGGGCGCTGCGTTCAGCTGCAAACCACACGCGCAGGCTGCTTGCCATGACGTCAGCTGCTCTAATACAGGCACTTCGGCGAAAACAAAGAAGCTCGGCATGCTGGCGGAAACCGGAGGCACTTCAGCGTTAACAGTACCGGGTTCTGCAAAACCCAAAAGCTTCTTCGGTTACCATCTACCGTACCAATTTCACTCGCAATCTATCGCTACAATAAAACATGCCATTAAATCTGCGCATGAATCGAACCGGTCAATGTATACACCAGCCGTAGGCTAATTTAAGAGACCAGTGTTCTTTTCTGACAAATTTACCGATTATATCTTTCTATACCTATTTCTTTATTCCGACTACAGATGTGACTCATCAAAATGGCCGTATCTCAGTCGCCTGGCGGGTGTTAATGCAGCACGGAATCTAGAGAGAGCCCAATGCCTTCCTCTCCCAAAAAAATGTAAAGTTATTGACAACACCATAGCGCCTATGCATTATGGAAACTACTCCAGTATGAAATAAATTTGTAAAGAATAAATGCTATCCACGGTTTCGTTTTACTCCATTCTTCGCGTGATTAAATGTTGACCAGAATCTTATAAGCATTTAAAAGCACACGGGCCGATCTAGACTTGCCTTTATTCGATCAGTCTTAAGTCCTCATGAAGACGATTTATTATAACATATATCATTGGCAAATAAAACGAGAAGATCTCTCAAAAAATGATCATGCTCAGGGACTGCGTTTCCCTTTTTTATCTTACCTAATGGGTTAAACTTTAATGACACTATTGATTATTGATTGTTTACTGATTCCACATAATTGATTTGTGGACTTAAAGGTCAGGACTTGAAGATACAGCCGCTTTGAGTTTGTGTTTAGTTATGTCTTTGATTGTCTAAATCGAATGATGACGATTTCATGAATAAACACGAAT
Source organism: Enteromius afrohamiltoni (assembly GCA_034779775.1). Lineage (NCBI taxonomy): Eukaryota > Metazoa > Chordata > Actinopteri > Cypriniformes > Cyprinidae > Enteromius > Enteromius afrohamiltoni. Next base: position 7,310,449 of record JAUYWG010000032.1, read on the forward strand.
ATTGTTCCATTATGAAATTAAGCTATAAGCACAGAAATGAAACAACGTGTGAAGAAAAAATATCAGATTAGCCTATGTTAATATACTGGTTTAATCGTTCATAGTAAATTAACTTTACATTTATTGTCGGGAAGTGTGCTTGTGAGCTTGTTTGCATTTTGTCCTTAAACACAACACCTCTCTGCGTATATATTTTTCACTGTTAAAAATAAATTGTTTTTATTTTGTTTTATATGATGCGTGCCTTATCTTATCAGCTCAACATGTTTTAATAACTTGCTGCTCCGCTCATGTATAACATTTTTTTTTTTCACTGACATTCTGTTTAGAAAGAATAGGCTATAGCCTAATTGATTAGATTTGTTTAATGGGGGTGACTAAATGGGGTGGAAAATAGAAGGGGAACCTTCCAAGTGTAAATATTAGAAAGTGTCAAAAAATTAATTATATATACATATATTAAAATATATAACTCAAACAAACGCATAAGTAAAATATATATATTTATTCACAAAAAGACTTGTACCTATAAAAAATAAAATGGAAATCCGACTAACTGTAGGCCTAACTGTTAACAGATCGCCATAATTAACCACAATGGACTTAGGACAGCAATCTTGTGAAAATACATTTTTAATTTCATGTTTATTTAGAGCCGGTAAACTTGGCTTTTGCGCTATTGGTTTAGGCTACTTAACATTTTAGGCGGTGGCAAATGTTTTCTGTAGTATTAACATTATTATAGACTATTTTGTATGTATGACTACATTGCAGCAATATTCCAAGACCTAATTAACTGTGTCAAGTGGTTAAACCTCAAGCTGTGCTCACAATTAAAAAATATATAATAATAACATGGAAGAGCACTTTCCCGGCATCCCAAAGTTGGTCTGTGCCGACGACAAAACAAGTGTTTAACTAACAAAGATATTTTGTTTCAGAATTCCGTTGTTAGTTAAATAAGGCCAACTCGTATAGACTAGGCTATATTTCTATCCGTAACCTAGCCCAACGACGCCCTCATGAGTTTCTCAGTTATGCTTATACATGTTATACATGTATAAGCATAATGTTATACATGTCTGCATAATTGTTTGCATAGGCCTTATAGCGACTAAATCAAAGCTAGAAAACAATGAATTAATAATATGGAAATTATAATACAACCATCACACATAAATTAAAGAAAAGGACCTGTATTTATGCACTATATGCTATGTAGGCTACAGCGTCCGCAAATAGGTGATATAATAACATTTGCTTAGATATTAAATTAATTATTTTGTAGGCCTGCATTTTAAGTTTAGTTCTCCCTACGTTTACAGATATGAAGTTTAGGCTAACTGTGAGCTTTCTTGCTATAGTTTAACTAACATCTCAAAGTTTTGACAGTTTAATCTTTCCATAGGCTATGTAGCTTTCACTCAAATATTTTCACGAATCAAACTTGGTGGAGAAAATCCTTAGGCGATATCATGTATCGTGTAAAACCACAGTCGTGCTTAATATTAAGCCACCACTGGATTGCTCACTCGAACATAGGCCAGACGTGCATCTGAATGTCATGCTTGCTGTCGAAAAGAAATGGGACTAGCCTGACAGAGACGGTCGATGAATAGTCTGACTGAAACTGTTTGTGTGAATGTCTAAAAATTGACCAACGATGAAGGGAGGTTAGGTTAAGAGAAGTAGGCTACAAACAACGATATAAGGGAGGAATCTTTTTTTCTCTCCAGTCAAAACCAAATAATAAAACCAGTCTGTTTTAAAATAATAGTACATTTCTAGTGATTACATTCCTTTATTTCTTATTTCTTCTTATTATTTATTTTCACAAGAGATAGGCTAAATAATATAATTACAAATGTGGAAATAGGACGTAACGAGGACATTTAAGCTTCTTAATTAAATTATTATTATTATATATACCTATCTATCAGGAGACATGATACACATAATACTGGATTTATAGTATTATGAAAAATAATCGATACCGCTATAACGGAGAGTCCTGAAGGTCCCCTGGGGTGTATATGACGCGTCATGTCGCTACCGAAGCTTCACGCTGATTGGCTCGTTCTGTGGCGGCTGCATGTGAAACGTGTGCAGCCTACGGTACGCAGAGCAGGCTGACTGAGCGATGGGCCCGTTTTGAGCCAAGAACGGGAAGATATGCTAAACTCGCCTGAAATCCAATATTGGCCGAATGGGTAGTATGTAGTAAACCTTATCAAACATATAAAAAAAAGTTTCAGCAATGGCTTTGTCCGAGATCCTTATGTTAGTGTTGTTGTCCGGGCTGATCGTTTTTCAGCCTTCGCCAACATTTGCATGGGACGCAGACCTGGAGCTTTTCGACCTAGTGGAGGAAATCCCCAAAACCTTTTACGAGTTCCTATCGGTTAATCAGGTAAGAACAATTTGATGTAACGTTAATTCGCAAATTTGTCACGCGTGCCTCTGGCTCGGTCATTCAAACGCTGGTATATCAACTTCAACAGATTTATCGCAGGGTCGTCTCCAGTGCGTTTACAGAGATCGCGTTCTTATCAAAGCAACTCGAGCCATTAGCCGAATAGCTTTTATTAGCCCCACTACCGTGTCTCCCGACTCTGCCTCCTCCTGGACCTGGACGGCGGTGGACATCGGCAAAGAAACCTCCCGGCTGTAACTTAGGCCTGCACGACAACACATGACGTGTCATAACTTAACTTAGCTCATAAATGGATGGTTTACGGTTTTGTTGTAATTTCGCTAACTTAGTCGGTTGCTAGGTCATTTGATGCGCCGAAAAGCCCATGCTTCTATAATAGTAACGTTAAAAGCTATTCGTAAAAACTAGCATTAGCATTTTCCTTCAGCGGCGTCAACGGCTATTCAGCCATTCACTGTGCAGAAATGAGCCATTAATGCATTTAAGAGGAAATGCTAGTTCTGTGCTAGGTAGTATCCAGCTAGTCCAAACTGGTAAACCAGCTACTGTGCTCCAGAAGCCATCTTAACCACAATGGTAAACCATTGTCAGCTGGTCAGTTGGTCTCTGGTTTGTTACTAGTCCAGAATAGTCTAGTTAGCTGCTAGTCTGAAGTTGCGTATTACAGTTGGCAACATTGACAGTATTTTTTGTTGTTGTAAGAAACTATAAAGGTGACATTCTGTTTCATTTAGCCTGAAATGCCAAAGACAGTCCAAACACACAATCTGTCATTGTTGTAATTTGTAAGCAATCACTCACTGCAGTGAAGAAGTTTTGTAAGTATTGACAATGTAATGTTTAGGATGTTTATATTCTTGATACTGTTTCTAAAAGGATGCATCCTCATCTGAGATCAGGAAGGCATATAGAAAGCTCTCTCTTACATTGCACCCCGATAAAAACAAAGATGAAGATGCTGAAAACCAGTTTCGACAGGTAGGTGTATATTGTTATATTTGAAAAGCTCTCTTTGGGTTAATGTAGATTTGTGTTAATTGTTGCTTGTATTTCTCACCTGTTGGATTTCAGTGAGTTATAATCAAAATATCTTCTCTTACTAGTTAGTAGCCATCTACGAAGTCCTCAAGGATGAGGAAAGAAGACAAAGGTATTCCAATGATTTGCTTGTGGATTTTTATTTTTTATTTTTTTTTTAACTTAAACCCTAGACCAGCTGTTCTCAAGCTTTTTGACTTGAGGGCCTACACACTGCTTGTTGTCCAACACATTATTAACATTAAAAACAGTTTTGTTGTATGTTTGTATTTATTATTCTTACAAATAATTTGAAGTCATCCTGTGGCATTCTTGAAGTTACTGAGGCCTCCTGGTTAAGCAGCACTATCCTAGCAGAGCAGGGAGAAGTTCTTAGAGGTTCTTAAATAGTGATGAAATGAGCTTTAATAATTTATCAGCATTATGCCTTCGAGTAAGTAGCAATGTTTGTACCAGTGTGACCTGACCATGACTGGGATTTTTGAACTGAATTGTACTGTTGGTTTTAACAGTAGTTTATTACACTCACAGATATGATGACATCCTGGTTAATGGGCTGCCAGACTGGAGGCAGCCTGTCTTCTACTATCGACGTGTTAGGAAGATGAGTAATGGAGAGCTGGGCTTCCTCCTCTTTCTCATTCTGACAGTGGGTCACTATGCAGTTATATGGTCCATCTACCTTGAGAAGCAGCTGGTAAGTGCTGAATCTTTGTACAGCACAGTTATTGTCTTGTAATTGTCTAACTTCTGACCTACATGTTGAGCAACCAACCACGGTTTTGCTCTGCATCTTGCTTCGTGGCATTCAAAATGTAAAGTCAGTGTCCCTATGATAACAGACTTTGTGCAAGTTAACTGCCACTATGGTGCTGTGAACTTCACATACTTTTTAAAATCCAGCGTTTGATTAATTCTGATGAGTGTTCATTTTTTAAAGTTGTAAACATGACATACTTCTTCTGTGAGATGGTTTGGAATCACAGCAGCTTTGTTTAAAACCAGATGAACATGACACGCACATCTTCTGGAAATCCTGTAGAATTCAACTAATTCAATGACGACTTTGAAAATTCCCAAATATTTCCCATTTTGTGTGCCATGTGCATTAGATGTTTAGCCAGCGGTCTGTGGGGGTTATATTCGTGGCTGAGACCAGCTTTAGTAAAGCTAAATGTACTACAGCCTTCCCCGTGATATGTCTTGATTCTTCTCAGGATGAACTTCTGAGCAGGAAGAAGAGGGAGAAGAAAAAGAAGCAAAGCAGTAAGATGACAGATGAGATGAAGTCCTTGGCACAGGACAAAAATGAGAGGTAACCTAATAACCAGGGTTTTTCTAAATTCATGTTTTCCTAAATTCTATAAAAAGGAGTAAGAAAAAACGGAGAGAGAAAGATACCCGGAGCTCACAATGCAAGTATCTATTTAGCCAATATGTGTTTACTTGAGGTGCAGAACAATGATATAAAAGCTTTCTTTGAAATATTAAATTGAAGTTTTGTTCTCATTTTAATGATAGACTTGTTTCTTTTTGATACATTTCTCAGAAAATTCAACTTTCTTAAGTAACTTTATTTAAGAATCTTTTGAGCTGGAAAAAACAGACAGAACATCACTTCTTTTGCAGGTTGTGGTTAATTCGTCATAGTGTTTGGGAACAAGCTATTTATTATTAACATTTATTAGGTTGCTTTTTTTGTGAAATGAGTGAAAAAGTAACGGGGATCAGTTGGAAGTTAGGTTTTTGTGTTTTTTACTTTCACACTAGATGCTTTTTTGCAGAGATAAAATATAAGAAATGACTTTGGTTCTCAGACTTACACATCTTTGCTTTCTTTTTTTTGTAGATCTGACAGGCCACACTGGCATGATATTTTGCCTCTTAAATTAAGCATCTGGTTGTACTATTCAGTGAAGTCTCTCCCTCATATCATACAGGTACAGTTTCACCAGATTTAGTTTTTTTTTTTTTTTATATGCATTTTCAAAATAAACACGTCAAGGCTAAACTGTAGCCATGAACATATGTTTTATTTTTAGGATGTGAAGCAGTATTATAAAGATTATAAGGAAATGAAAGTAAAAGAGAAGGAGGAGGCCGAAGCTCTGGCAGAACAGGAAATGCAGCAGAGTAAGAACACGATCAAACACTGTTATGCATTCCACTCTGACCTCTGCACATACAGCTGCAAACATTACTGTGACTAAGTTTTAGCTGTGAACCTCAATAATGTGTGTTGCTGACTGGTTGTGTTCTCCAGAAGAAAAACGGCCCAAGGTGAAGAAACCTAAAGTGGAGTTTCCAGTCTATGAACCCAATAGAAATGCTGCTTTTGTGCCAATTTATGATCAGGGAACATCTATTGAAGATATTGAGGATCAGATGGATGACTGGTTAGAAGACAAAAAACAGCAGAAGAAGAAAGTAAGTGTCTGTCTCTGCTCAAAGGATGTTGATTTGAATTGAAAGTATTGAATTAACCAATGGCTGGTGATGATTGTAGGCTCATGAGTGGACGGAGGAGGACCTCAGCCAACTCTCCCGCTGCATGGCCAAGTTTCCTGGTGGAACTCCAGGCCGGTGGGAGAAGATCGCTCATGAGTTAGGCAGATCAGTGACTGAGGTAAATCTGTAATTAGTACAGACTAGTAATTGACATTGGTATCTAAAATGAAGTAAATCAACCATGAACTGATTTCAACTGAATAATGATTGTTTACTATTGTTTTAGAGCTGTTTTACAGTGCAATTAAATTCTGAAAAGCTGACTGTTTTTTAAAGGCGGTCCTTTAATGCTTCTTGGTAATCTGCCACTGTTATGATTGGCTTAAATCATTGCAGAGGAAGCCGTATCAACACCCCCTGGCTATAGCGTGTTAGAGTGTTTTGACAACATGATCCAATTAAAAGGGTCGGTTTCAGACAGAGCAACATTAAATAATTTACTTACAGCTTGTTTCTTTGTGAACTCTCAATGACACGGTGCCTCGTTTACAAAACAACATGCTCCGATCTATCCGACACGATCCGGGGTGCCATTAAAAATAAGCTATTCACATATTCCTTATGCTGAGATCTTCTGATATCTGTACAAAAAGCCGGGTTGCCAGGTTTTCTCTGCAAAACCGTCCAATCGTTACTCAAAACTAGCCCAATCACTTTTCAGGGGAATTCACAGTAATCTGGAATCTCATTCCAGAGGGGTAAAATACTTTTTTGGCAGGGTTCCCCTGATAAACGTCACATTCCAGGGGCTAAATATCACGTAATTAGGGTTTTAAAGTTCGGGTTCAGAAATGAAGTAAATGAGTAAGAATTTATTACAATTATTTAAAATTTGTCCAACTGAACTTTGTTCATCAAAGAATTCTTAAAGAAAAAAGTGTATGTATGTATGTATGTATATGTTTTTCTTGAACAACACATCTGCATTTTAGAATAATTTTTTAAAAATCATGGGACATTAAGAACTAAATAATGGCTGCTTAAAAATACAGGAATAATCATCACAAGAATAAAATGCATTATTTTATTGAATTTTACAGTTATTTTAAATTGTAATATTTACTTTTCTTTTTTTTTAAGATCTGGTAGTTAGATGTGTGTGACTTAGCACTCTAACGAAACGTTTTTTGGTATGCCATCACAGGTGACCGCAAAGGTGAAGCAAGTCAAAGATTGTGTCACCAATACATCAGGTAAACTATCAAAGGTTTTTGAATTTTGAATCTATTGTGACCTATTATCCTGCATATCTTTCACACTTTGCATATTTGTCTTTGTTTACAGGGATGGTGAAGCTTTCAGATCTGAAGGGTGGTTCAGTGATGGCAAAGAGCTCCAGAGCCGTCGCAGTGCCTGACAGTCTGATGACCCAGCGGGAGGAGCCCTTCGAGCAGCAGCCGGAGGATTCCATAGAGCCTGCTGGGACAGAGGACTCTGAGAACAAAGCGCTCCGAAGACGGACGAAAAAGTCTGTGGCCGGGAGCGCTGGAGCAGCGGAGGAGAAAGTGAAAGGACGCAGACAAAGAGACTTTGACCCCACAGCTGTAGATGATGACAGTGAAGATGAGAAGAAACCATCAGCCTCCAAAGAAAAACCCAGTGCTGCTGAAGATGTCTGGACACAGAACCAGCAGAAGCTTTTGGAGCTGGCCTTACAGCAATACCCACGGGGCACCACTGAACGCTGGGACAAGATTGCTAAGGTGGTGCCTGGAAAAACCAAGGTGAGCGTCAACATTTCTCACTGACAATCATAGGAAATTTATTTAAATTGACATCTAACTGCACATAAAAGCTGGATTTCATATTTGTTAATGGGCTAATTCTCTTTAACTTATTTAGGAGGAGTGCATGTCCCGTTATAAACTGTTGGCGGAGCTGATTCAGAAACGGAAACAGGCCAAGAGCTGACTTCTGCCTTCAGTATTTCATCTAACCCCTCACCTGCTTGTTATGTGCCTTAATGCAACCCTATGTCCTGTTGTCAGATTATGTGCCATGTTCAGTCTGAATAGTCAGCATTAATCATTGGAGAGATCCACACTGCACAATTAAAGGTTTTATTTATTTTAAAATTTGTTTGAGATTGTAGACATTTTTTTTGTTTGTTTCTCTATGCAACCAGACAGTTTGAGGAGCAGAAGAGATGCATTTAAATGTTCCCCTTGTGGTTTTGAAACATAGTTTTTCAGAAGCACAGTGTGTTGGGCTATAATGTTTTGGTCATATGTTACAACATAAAGTATTTGCATACAAATCCTAGAGTCCTAGTCTCTCTTGTGGTCATTACTTGTTTGTTTTTTTTGGTCAAAAATCTTTTTGTGCTGCCTGTATAGAGTAAACACATTTTGATCTCTCTAGTTCTTTGTAGAAGTGAAAGTTGCAACATTATCATTTTATTTCAACATTGCCAAACACCAATGTTTTGAATCAGGCTTTCTCAAACAACTACATGTAAGTGGAATTACTTTGTTTATCATTTAAACTGATAAAAGTATTACAAATTTAAGTTAATTTTATTTGCAGCAGCTTCCTAAATAGACCTACGGCGTGATGTTTCAAAGGGACAATTCCGTAATGCATTAGTTAATAAAACGGAGTAGGAAGGTGAGATCACAGGATGGAAAAATAAATAAACCCCATTTGAAAAGGTCAAGAGTTAATTGTATTTATTGTTTTCAGATGACTTTAAATGAACTTTAATTATGGCAATTGATTGTAACTACTAAATTGCACTTTTTCATGTTAATACCAGTCTCGGTGATAATGAAAATTAGTTTTTTTTATTATACATCTATTGTAGATTTAATTACCTGAGAATAGGAACGCTTCTACCTGCTGAAGTCCGAGTGATTCATAAACACACAAAATAAAAGAAGTCTGCTTCCCTCATGTGGCTGTGAGAAGAAATGCAGCCACTTTACACCAGCCATTAATTGTTTAGCCTTTTTGTTTTTGCACAATTCTTTTACCAACCTGACTGAGCACATTTTAAGTTCAAAATGTTCAAACCTCTGAATTTCACAAACATGGCTTCCAATCACAGCTATATGTGAAACAACTGATTTAAGATCCGAGTATGAATGTCATTGAAGTAAAAGCTAATGTTGATAATCTACAGGGAAATACTTAAAACACATAAACACGTGAAAGAGGCATTTAAATCAATAAAATATTGCGTTATAATGTTTAATATATGTATAAACTATTTGGTATTTATTTCAGATGTTAAAGTGTGACGTTCACCTTGGAATGACGGTCCAGATATTGTCGATATCTTTAACCCTACAAAGCCCATCAGATTTGATAATGCCTCTAAAATATAAACGTTTAAAACTTTGCTGTATGCAATCCATATAATATTCATACTTTTTAGCAAGTAAAAATCATTTCACTACAAATTCTAAAAAAACTCGTCGTAGTTCATATTGCTAGTTATAATAAAGAAGTCATGTATAGGCTACATTATACGAACTATTAGCTCTTATACTTCTGCAGTATAAACAACAGTAACCGCATTACATATTTAATTCTTGGGCCTCTAAATAAATGTAGATGTGTTTAAATCTAAAATTGCAAGGCTGCTTTTTTTCTGACTATTATTTTATATACCCAGATTTACAGGGTTAACTTTTTTTTTTTTTTTTTTAAAGCAATGCTATGAAAAAATGTATATCCTGTTAGACATCCATAAAGCAAGGCAGCTTTTTTCCTTTTTATACATAACAATATTTATAAATGGACTAAACCAATTTAAGCTCAAGACATTTTAATGGTAAATTAGTTGAAATGAAATTTTAGTCAAATGAATTGCAGTCCAGAAAAAAGCTGGTCGTGTTGTTGTCCAGCAGATGGCTCTCTTTACTCTCTCTTATTCTGACACAACAGAGCATCTTTTGTAACGTAAACAAGTTAGAAGACCCCACCTCTCCATAATGGCAGAAAAAGTTGTTTAAAAGTCCTGGATATAATTCAGACGAAAGGAAAGGCGATATTACTTTCTAGGCACAACATATAACGTTATTAAAGAGTTTCTGTTAGCACATAAGCTAACCTTGCTAACTCCACGTGCAAGCGCAATTTCAAAGATATTACCGTTTTTGGCTTGCGAAAACGAAATAACATAACGACAGCTTAGATTTAAAGAAATGTCTCTTCTGAGGGAGCACAAGACTGTGCGTATTCTGCTCATTGTTCTTTCTCAATTTGCTTACGTCGCTACTTTGATTATCAACGCTCTCGCGGGACCAGGAAAAGGTGCGTACCGCCTTCATTTATATACAGATGTATATAATATGTCACGCAACTAATTTCACGTTGGCTTTTAAGGTCCATTTCAGCGCAGCACTGGAAATATATCAGACAGATATCAGACAGAGATCACTCCTGCTGGATGGACCTTCTCTATTTGGGGGGTCATCTATTCCTGGCTCTTCCTGATGAACGCATATATCCTGACCTGGCTCTGTAGAGGGTACTTCAAACCACACACACACTCCACTCATATGTACACTTACTCACAATGTTTGAAAGCCATTCATTGTAGTTTGAATTATTGTCTGTCAGATTGTACTCAAGCCCAGTAATCCTGCCCTCGGAATTCTTTCTCTCGTGGATCATCAACATGATTCTGAACAGTACCTGGCTGGTCTTGTGGGATAGAGAGTAAGTTGTGGGCAGCCAACATATTATGTGGCATAATCATAGTTTTGCATGGTGTTTGCCTGTTGTAACGTAGCGTGTTTGTCTTTTATTGATTCAGATTGATGATTCCTGCACTGATTGTTCTTGCCCTGATTGCTTTCACCAACTACCTGATGATCTTCTACTCTTGTCTTGGTCTACAAGATCATGGATCTTGGCTTAAACAGCAACATCCAAAAGACCTTTTGTGCATCATAGTGTTGGTATGCATAGAACATCATTTTGGAATCACTTTCACAAGATGCAGACTACTAATAATTATTTAGGTTGTATTTATTTATTTGGAAAGAAATGAACATGAACATTGAACCTGAACATTACCTCATATGTATTTAGGTATTTAAATGCGCTGTATTAAGATGTTTGAACTGACCGTGTCATATGTGTACCTCAGGTTCAAAATGGCATTGCCACCTACGCGACATGGACAACTATTGCCACGCTGCTCAACTTTACAATTGTGTTGGACCTGGCATCAGTTTCTCCAACACATGCTGCTACTGCTTCTTTGTGCATACTTCTGTTGGAAGTAATTATATGGTAATCATCATTTGATTTCTTTTATAGTCTTGTGATATGGCTCAGTGACATTTTCTGTTTAGATCTGCTTCCAAAAAAATAATAAAATGCTAAATATTGACAGAAAAAAAAATCAGACTGATAGAATAATGAAAATTACAAATAAATTGTATCATTTTTTATTATTTATAAGATTAAAACAGAACATGTAAAGAAAATGCAATTAAAAACATACTCCTGGAAATGAGTCAAAGTTTTATCAAATAATTGGGACATTTTATGACTTGTTAGAAAATGTTCAAATTAGTTGATGTAACCTTGACACGTAGTCTTTACTTAATTTCCAGTTTTGTTTGTTTGTTTGTTCAGAAAAACAGTTTGTGAAGCGATGTACTTCTAAATTAATTATTTAATTGATACACTTATTTATTTATTTTTAATATTGCAAGGATTTTTGGTTTTTCAATTCTGATAAGTAATAAACATTACAAAAGAAATTCTGGATAACCGTGTTAAGGAGTTTGGCATTTATTATTATTATTATTATTATTATTATTTCTAAGAAAACAAAACAATAAAAGAAAATAAAATTAAAAACATAAAACTGGAAATGATGTCATGACCATATGTCAAAATGATCAAATAATTTGAACAATTTATGTCATATGGTGTGACTCTCTAGAATAATACATGTATTTTGTAAAAACGCTGAAAATAAATAAATAGTTTAAAAATAATTATTAAGATGTTTATACAAATTTATGGTTAGGTTAAGAATAATATATTCTTGCTGTTCATTTATTGGTTACCACACATGGCATTTTTAGAGAAACCTTTCTTGAAAATGGTATAAAACTAAATCATTTGAAACGTTTTGATTGACTCATATTTAAGATAAATGTTCTTCTACAGGTTTACAGTTGAAAACTTTCTAATAGAGAAGCATGTCCGTTACATCCTCACCGTTTACCCTGTGGTTATCTATGCTCTAATTGGAAGCCTAAGCAAGCATTACGTCGCAGCAGGACCTGGCCGGAACGCCATCTTTTCAAGTTAGTCAATGATAAACACATCCATGTCTTTTTGGTTAACTATAAACATAGCAGAGTTAAAGCACAAACTCATGAACTCATATTAAGGCTGCATTGTGCTCACAGTGCTTACAGTGTTGTGTTTTTATCTTCTATAGTGGTGCTCCTGGTGTTGGCCTGTATTGTGTTAGCGGTGCGTGTGGGGCTGGTGGTTTGGAGACACAGGACTCGGCCCCTCTCCCGCGAAGTAAGTCCTGGGGTCCTGATGTCACCAAACAGCGGCACTGATAAATGACCATACCTCATAAACACTCAAGAAAACTTCAAAGATGAATTGTAAACTGTGTGAATGTGTTTCAGCTGGAACAGGTGTCTTTTTGAAACATGAAACAGTATGAAACCGTATACGGTAGTAACATTATGTCTGTTCTGAGCCAGACCATATCCAAGATATTAAAGGAATAGTTCCCCCAAGAATGGAAATTCTGTCATCATTTCCTCATTCTCAAGCGGTTCTGAACCTGTATGAATCCCTTTGTTCTGCCGAACACAAAGGAAGATATTTTGAAGGAAGTTTGTAACCGGCCTGTTTTGGGTCACCATTGACTTCCATGGTATTTGTTTTTCCTTCAATGGAAGTCAATGGTGACCGAAACAGCCCGGTTACAAACTTCCTTCAAAATATCTTCCTCAAAGATTTGGAAGTACTCGAGGGTGAGGAAATGACAGAATTTTCATTTTTGGGTGAACTGTTCCTTTAACTGTGTCAGTTTTGTTCTATATTACTCTACCATTCCAACGTTGAAATAAAAGTCTGCATTTATTTGATCAAAAATACAATGAAGACAGTAGTTTTATGAAACACTATTGTGCACAACAGCTTTTTATTGTATTTGAATATATTTTATAATGTAATTGAGTGTATGCTTTTATGTACAGTAACATGTGACCAAAAATATCAGTATTATACCTGACAGTATATTAATTTACTTGTTACCTTTTTACATGCCTGTATGAATTAACGCTAGTATTTCAAAATACATAAGGAAGCAATTTATTACAGTATCAAAAGCAGTATATCATACATATATAATCATAATTCACTAAGTGTAAACAAAAAGTTGCTGGGATTTTGTGCTTTTGTGTTGTATTTTTTAAGTTTTTTTTATTTCCTCTAAGGTATAACATTTATAAAAAAGCTCATTTATGAATGTTTAATAAAAATACCTGAAATGCATCAATTGCATGGTACACACTAGAATGAATGATTCATGAGAAATAGCTCTCGTGTATGTTTAGTGCAAGAGCTCTGGAAACCACCTTGGTGTTGATTGCAAGCCTCTTTCAACAGTGATTACTGAGACATTCAGGGTTGTGTCTGGTGAATATAAATGCTTTGATCACGGCTCTTCTTGTACATTTACTTTGGTGTGGATGTGAACTGAAGCATCTTGTCATGCATGTTGTTGCCCTTTGGAATTTGTGTGTCTCCTGGCAGCAGCTGCAGCAGGCTTGACCCTGTGTACTTTGGCTTGTTCACTACAGGATGAATTACTTACGAGAAACTAAAAGACAAATAAAGGACATTTTTTTCTCCCAGGAGATTAACATCCCCTCCATTTAAGAATCTTTTCTTTGTCCTGTTTAAACGATTTATATTTTAGGTTTTAGACTAACGAGTATTGAATTGGAAGACTAAATTATGCATTATACTGACTACTTAAAGGGTTAGTTCTCTACAAAATTAAAATTCTGTCAATTATTACTCACCCTTGTGTCGCTCCAAACCTATAAGACCTTCGTCCATAAAATCAGAACATAAAATTAAGATGTTTTTGATGAAATTAGAGAGCTATCTTCCCCTTCATAAACGGCAATGCAACTGTTCCCAAGTCCAGTAAATACATTGGTAAAACTGGATGTGACATCAGTGGCCAACTACATGAATACGACAAGAATACTTTTTTTGCGCAAAGAAAAAAAAATTGAGTGAATAATGAGATTTATGTTTTCATTCCACAAAAAAAGTTTTCTCGTGGTGTCGCAAAACTGAAGTTGAGCCATTGATTTTACATCCTGTTTTCTGGATCTCGAATCATTTCAGTTGTATTGCTGTCAAAATGACTGACTGATTTCATCATGTTTCTCTAGAAACGATGTCTAGACTGATATATAACCTCCTTGTCCATATGACTCCATTATTGCAATACAGTAGCTAATTTTGGCTCAAGGCGCTTAAAAACATACAGATGTTAAGACTGCTAGAAAAAGAAATAAAAAAGTTTAATTCAAATATTTCACATGTGTCAACATAAGTGGAGAATTTAACAATGTTTTACACAAATATATATCATATTGAGTCCTCACATATTTAAGGGGTTACTTTGTGATTATATGCTCTTGCTGAGCAACACATTATCAAGCTGGATCCAATCACAAATTAAATGCGGATTGCCACAAAAAATATATAGTGCATTTGAAATAAATACATTTAATGTAATTTTGGTCTATTTTAGGCCACTCCATTAGAACGCATCAGTTCTTTCTTTGAGCTGTAATTTTTGTATGAGAGCAATTTTACATGAATTGTTCAAGTACTGCTTCAGCTGGCTTGCTCGCTTGTAAAACCACTTTCATAGATGTTGACATAGTCCTCGTCTTGACATCTGCCCCTTTTCCACTTTTCAGTTATTTCTATCAACTTTGTTTCTAAGTGATAAATTAAAAATATCATGGTGATGTCCATGACCCAGACAGCGAACAAGAAGTAGCGAAACCAATCGCCCAACGGGTCTTGAAAATAAAATAAAAAATAATGGCAAAGGTGGATAAAAATATGTGAAGTACAGTATTGATTGATATTAAAATGATTTGAACATGAAAAAATGAGAAAAAATCTGAAAAAATGCACTTCTTACTAGATATCTCTTTTGCTGTCATATCTTCTCAGAGTAAAACTGGAATATTAAAACACACACACACATATAATATAAAATTACACGTACTTGCAAATTTACATAAATATGTTTATGTAAAAAAATACAAAGTTACCTTATAGCCTACTCAACAGTATTAACCAGAATCATTCGACAGCAACAGTGATGTCTTGGTTTGTACTAATCTAAAAATTGTGCTGAAAGACACTTCCTCTGTGGTCGACTGAAGTGATGAGTTCTCAATTTAACGTAGGAAGTAAGATGTGTTGCTGCTCGGTTGGCATTGTAGTGTGTTGAATTATCAGCTGGATGTGTACAGTATTATATATTATAAAATATAGCACTTAATTGTAAACCTCTTTGTTTCTGTAAAAGATTCTCACACTTTTGGCAGAGCTGAATTTGAATACCAAGCATTAAGCCTGCTGTTTGAAAACCAAAGTCTCTGCACAAGTCGTGGCATGTGTAGGGAATCGTGTGATTTGGGAAAATTCACAAAATACAAGTAACACACACATTTGAATAATCAAGAACAAGATGGTTGTCAGTCAATAATTCTGAAATGAGATTTCACTGGTCATGTCATTTATCACGGCCTGCAAGCAAATCATTGACATCCTGCGCTTAAATAACTTCTACAGCTCAGTCGTGACTGATTATTACAGCTTCAGCATAAAACAAGAGAGCATTTCAGTTTGATCTTGTTCCTGGTCTTTCGCGATCATTCAAATAATGGAGGAAAACTATTAAAAGGCCTCTATAGGAACAGCTGACAGAGCATTACGCCCAAATATATACTCTATAATCTAGACAATCCCCTTATCATCACGTCAACCATTAGAAAAGCTGTTTTGCAATCTATACTAACAAATGATCTGTTTCCACGTTCCCCACATCGCATCACTGTATTTCCCATTAATGTAAAAGCCTCCACATGCATAACATCACAGATGATTCCAGTTTCAATCAATATAATCAATTTGTCCAAAGTATTTAACATCCAGGCACTAATACACTTAAATAAGAAACAGCTGCAGATAGTATTCTAAGTGTCTGGCTCATAGTCCTCAGTCTTTTTTCTGGTGAATAGTTAAATCATTTTAATCTGTTTTTTTGAGACAGGTTGTGAATTTTCCCAAAATACACTGGCACACGATTCCTTACACATGCCACGACTTGTGCAGAGTCTTTGGTATTCAGACAGCAGGTTTAATCATCGCTCAGCCAAACACACAAATCTCTGCAATAAAATAAAAATGTTCATGCAATCCACCATAAAGCTTCACACTTGGTTATTTATGTGAAAAAAACAAAAGTAAACAAATAGAATATTAAAAATTACATGTAGAGCTAATAAGACTTTAGCAG
>JAUYWG010000032.1:7327086-7338602 GCA_034779775.1 Enteromius afrohamiltoni
TACCGACTTCCGCCTGTTGACCACGCCATTAAAGTGTTGCTCATGGATCCGAACGAGTCCCGCGAATCATTACAAGCAGCAGTGCTTTGCTGCAGTTTGCTTCCTCTCAAGGACAAAAAAAACAAAGACTTACCATCATCCACCATTGCTTTTGGTTCCTTCCAGGTAATGTGCAAACTGATCTCTAACCAGATTTCATGCTGACTTGCTCTGGGGTAAATTGAGTCAGCAGGTCCACCTTAGTGTCTTTCTGTGGCCCTGTTACATTTGGAGAATTGATCTGACGCTTATGAATCACTATCCCCTTTTCTGCCCAAAGCATCAACCCTCTATGATTTAATTAGCTTTTACACCTGCCCCTCTGTGATTTAACCTTGCCATTTTTATTGGAGAGACAGCTTTAAGATGAATGAAATGCATACTGTATATAAACTCTAGGCCTATTGGAAATACGTGCCTCTACATAATTTTTTTTTGTAACCCCATAATTATGTACGCCGCAGTTTCAAAGTGAAAAGTGTAGAGAGTGGCGCTAAAGCACACTTTAATATGTAACCATGGCACGTTTGTATAATGGTGGTACAGGTACTGTAGCAAATACGACCTCCGTGGCTCTCTCCGACTGTCATCAGCGGGAACCTTCGACTGAGTACTGAGTTCCTGCCCGGACCCTTTTCGCTGAGACACCTTGTCACATTCCCGCGGCAGGTGTTACCGATTACAGTGACTATTTAAGGACACGCTGCAAACACTTACCACCGCCGTTGCTGCACTTACACCACTGCCAACAGCCGCAGCTCCAGCACCTCCACCAGTTCCTGCACCCATCAGTAAACCAAGACTTTCTCTCCCAGATAAGTTTGATGGTGCTACCGGAAAATGCCGGGGATTTCTACTGCAGTGTGATATTTACATCAATCAACAGCCATATAACTTTCCCACCGATGATAGCCGGGTTTCCTTGATGTACTCACTATTAACTGGAAGAGCTCTAGAGTGGGCCACAGCTCTGTGGGACAGCAGACGAATGGCGTTCCCGTCCTACCAAGAGTTTGTTCGCATCTCCCGAAACTTGTTTGATCACTCAGAGGGTGGTAAGGAGCCAGAGAAAGTGATTCTTGCACTCCGTCAAGGGAATCAATCTGCTGCCGATTTCACCATCAGATTCCGCACTCTCGCTGCACAGACTGGCTGGCCATCTGACCCCCTGAAAGTGTTGTACCACAAGGCGTTACGAGAGGAGCTGCAAACTGAGATGGCATGTCGCAACGAGGGCAAGACGCTTGAGCAATACATGGACCTTACAATCCAGATTGATAATCACCTTCATTCACGTCGCACTTGACGCTCCGCCGCTTTCACCACAACCTTAGCTCTTACCCCACTCATGGAGTCGGAACCTATGCAGATCGGAACCACTCACCTCACGCAGGAGGAATGGGAACGCCAACTACGCACCAGCCTTTGTCTATACTGCGGTCTAGCAGATCACGTCCGAGCCAACTGCCTAACTCGACCACTTCGTCAGTCTACCAACCGGGTGAGGGAAGGTTCCTCCCTTACCATACCTGTCAAATTGTCCGCAAGAGGTCAAGATTTCGTTACCTCTACCTTCATAGATTCTTGGGCAGAGGGTAACTTCATTCATAACAGATTTGCTAAGCATTGTGGTTTTCTCCTTCTTCCATGTGGTACTCGGGTTGCTGTAGCAGCCCTAGACGGACGACCACTTGGCACCGGCAACGTGACATCTATCACTGAGGATCTGACACTTTACATGGGATCCCTGCACCAGGAGACAATACGAATGTTCACCATCGACTCAGTATCCAGTGATCCTCAGTCTTCCATGGCTGGAGCAACACAACCCCACAATCTCTTGGAGTGAAAGAGAAATCGCACAATGGTCCCCCTACTGTCACGAACACTGTCTGAAGGGCTACTGTCAGAGAATCCACTTGTCACGCCACCTTCACCAGATATCCACACCAGAGAACCTGAGCACAAGCACTTACCTGTCCAGTATCATGACCTACGAGAGGCCTTCTGTAAGGAAAAAGCCACCACCTTACTGTGCCATTGAACTTCTTCCTGGAGCTGTACCTCCCAAGGGTAGGATCTTCCCACTCTCACAGCCTGAGACGGAGAGTATGCAAAACTACATTCAAGAAGAGCTTGCGAAAGGATTCATTCATCCTTCCACTTCTCCTGCCTCAGCCAGGTTCTTCTTTGTCAAGAGTATCAAAAGTATCAGTTTTCAAATCGTGCAGGATGTTAAAAATCCAAATCCATATAACGTCAGATTGACGTTGGACATGACATCGGACAGACATTGCATTTTGGTTGAAAATGAAAATCGGGTTGATATCAGTATTTGACGCCGACTTAACATTGGATTTTGGTTACTCAACCTAAAAACAACAAAATATCAATGACAGGTGACGTCGGTATTGGACGTCAATTTAACATTGTCATTAGACTTTGAATTTTTGTTGAATTTCTTATGATGTGTGAATGCTGGGATGTTTTAAAGTTGCAACTTAACATTCTAAAAGAAATTGTGTGAAAATTTGCCTTTATTAATCCAAAAATTACCTGTAAATCATACTTTTGTGTGAAAAGGAATAAAAGTTGTGGGAGTTTTACTGCCTTTAGTGCAGCGATTCATATCTGGTATTTGTTCAGTTTTGCAGAAATGTATGAAGAGGCACAAATTTCCAATGAGCCTAGGTTGGGATATCTACCTATTAGGGTGCTTTAGTGAGGAGGAAGAGAGAATAAACACATTAGTTTTACAGCGTTATGATTTTCAGTGTTGTAACCTGTGCTAATGTTGAATAAAAGTAGCACATTTAGGGCGAATACTGTCCCTATAAGATACCTATATATTCTATCAGACAGTCTTAAAATAATAAAATAATCATATTGCAAATAAAAAAAGAGATTAGCTGTCTTAAGCGTTTTGCACCTTGATATTGATATCTCTAGACTATCAAAGGACAGCTAATAACCCACTTAAGGAAGAAAAACCTACTCATTGTTCCTATGTGTATTTATGGGTGTGACTGAAAACACAAAAAGTTATTTTCGTTTCAGGTGACAATGACCACATAATGCAAATAGGAGTTACTGAGTGAATGAATGTTTAATAAACTATTGCTCCACACTTTATAAGTGCAGTGTGAAGTGATAATCATGAAATTTTCAGCTCTCGGGCAGCTCTCAAAGCAAATTCAAACTTTTTTCCTTTCAAACCTTTCAAATAAATGCAGTACAACTGTACAGCATTTGGGATCTTAGTTAAAATTAGACTGAAGGACTTAAGTATTAATATAACTTCAGTGGTTAAGTCAGTTGCATGTTGTTAAGGACTTTTTCATAGCGGAAGTAATCTACAAGTAATATACAAAATTATTTCAATTTAAATGAATAATGCCAACACTTTTCACAGGACACGACAAGTAATTGTCAGAGTTTAAGTTCTTTGTCACCTTTATGAGGTGTGATAAATGAGACTGCTTGTTGATAGTGAGGGCTTGTTTTAATACAGACAGGGCTTGAGGGGGTGGTGCAGGGTTTCTCCATTTGAACAGGATGTGAGCTGAAGGAGGATGTGAGTCCAGAAGATAGTGATAGATGAAGTTTGAGATAAGAAGTGTTATATTCTTTCTTCATCACAAACCCACGGCCAAAACCAAGGATGATTTTAGCTCATTAATACCACATGTGAAGGCATAGTTCCTCTTTAGACTGGCAGCACTAAAACATATGCAATGATAGAGTGAGATTTTGAAGATTTTGTTTGTAAAAGTCAAGGCAAAGTCATGTGATATGTTTGTGACAAGTTGTTGAGCAGGAAAGTTGTTATTAGGACTCATTCTCTACGTGAGAAAGAGAAACTTTAAGCATATTATACAAATACTTTTCCGGTAGCTATATTACATTTCAGCCGTTTTATTCCATGGTTAGTAGGATTTATGGCATTCCGCAGACCACTGAGTTGTGTGGCACATTCAACAAAAAACGGGATGCTATTAAAACTGAAAAGTAAATGGACCAATGATATGCTGCTTTCATGTCTGACCGATCTTTGACAGTATTGTGCTAAGTGTAAGTCTTTAATGCATGGTAAGTCAATCATCTGTTCACTTAATATCAATAAAAACAGAAATGGAGCACACATTTTGCATAAATTGTTGACTTTTATTCTTTTTCCCAGTTGCCAGTATAAATTCTTTTCTTGCAATATTAATGTTAGAGTAATGATGAAAGGTCAGTTTCGTGTGCTGGCACAGCATGCCATAAAATCAATGCATCTCTGTAAATGGTTTCAGCAGCACATTTGAAGTAATGTAGCCTAGTATATAATTGCATCATTTGACATACATTATCTTGAGAATGTTTTTGTCTATAAAGGATGCACTGAGTTACTTCTCTTGTTCTTCTGGCAGGTTCTTTTGAATAGAAATTAATATATAAGATCTCCATACTTTCTCTATTATGCTTTCAAAATGATTGATTTCATGCATTTACCTGCTTTGTTTGACTCTACACTGTAAAATCGAATAGTTCACCTTATCTGGATATAGTTAGCAAGCTGTACTTAGTTGTTATACTTTTTTTTTATACTTGTTTTACCAAATTTACAGCAACTTTCAAGGCAAATAAGACAATTAATTTTTTTTTTTTTACAATTTACTGCTTTGAGTGATGCTTACTTAAAATATTCAAGTAGCCACAAAGGAACCAATGACATTAATAAAGCAGTGAGAGGCGGCAGTGCATCAATTTGTTGCTAATGTACAACACAACAACAGAGGAAGAAGTCAAATTTCCCCACCTCTGTTATACTTCACTAACTGAATTCACTCTTTTAACCAAGTCATCTTCAATGTTGAATTTTCAATACAACTAAACATCACATATGCCACATAAGATTTGCCTTAAATGTTTTATTTTTTACCTTTTTTCTTTACTTTAGTGATTAGTGTTCCATTAGTGTTAAGGTGGTCGGTTTACATGCTTTTTTAAAGTAAGCCCAACTAATTAGATTTTAGTGTACAGCTCTTCATAAATAAAAGACATTTCTATGAAAGCATTCACATAAAAATTTCAGAGGCACTTTCAACAGTCGGTTACAGTGTTGATTTATAAGAAAGCAAGAGCTCTCATATTTGTATTGGTGTGTTAGTTTACATTATTGTCTTACATGACACGACACAATATGACATAACGTTCCGTTTAACTAGGCTACAGTAGATAATTCAAGAGCAGTTTAATGGGAAAGGAGTAGGCAAGCTAGAAGAAACCAGAACCTGTGAGATGGTTAAAAAAAGGTGCATGAATGATTAGGGGAACAATATCCGTGCCCTAAATGAAAAGGGCTGTGCGGACAGGTTAAGACAGGGAATGAGTCACTTATCGCTGTTATACGGGGCTGTGCTGCTGCTACTGTAGACTACACACACTCACACACACCTACTTTGGTTTGGAAGCGCGCGTTGGGACGTGGGTCGACAGTCCATCTCGCGCGTGTCTACGTGGTCCTTGCAGACAACTGTTTTTAATGGTTTAGCATCATTCCGGAGTCGTTTGTGAATGAAGTGTTTTTTCATATAAGGGAGAAACATGGACAGGTTTGGCGGGGAAGGACTGCTGGTGAACCCGCGCGCACCGGAGCGCATAGTTGGCTGACGCTTCGGATTCTTTGTCAGTTACTTTTCGGCCGTCAACGTGTCTCTGTGCATCGGTGCTTTTCAGAAGCGCTTTCAGGCATCCGCTGAATCAACTGAAATGGATACGTCTAAACGAATGCTGATTTTATACCTAGCCTGCTCGTTAGTACCTGTGAGTATCAACTCTGCATCCATCATTTTATGCCGCTTTCCGTGTAGTTAGTCATCGATGAAAAGCTCTCAAGTATTCAACACACCTAGTCCTCAAATCGTCAGGTCCGTGGATATAAATATGCTTTTCCCTTTTTCTTCTTTTCATTTAAGGTTTTCGAATCAAAAGCAATCGAGCCTATTAAACTGTTGCTCTTCTGCTCTTCTGTTTTCTCTCTTAGGGCAGAAAAATGAACAGAGCTGAATTAAACTGCACATTTCGTGAGACTCTGAAGCATTTCATTGGCTTAAAGTTAGCCTGGATAAGAACGAGAAGAATTTAAACTGCATTATCTGTCAGAAATGAATCACATTTAAGATTAAAAACCAAACATGGCATAATTAAGTGAAATAGAGAGCTTCTCTTGTGCACTGATTGTTTTTCTGACATTTTGATAAAGCATAGCATATTCAGTGTTTTTTTATAAAGCTGATTTATACATTTAAATAATAAACAGTTAGATGGTGTGCCTTTGTGGAGATGATATAATGCAAATACATTTCAGCGGATCTGTAAGCATGCACCTTACTAGTGTGGATGTAGCTTTCCATAAAAAAAGAGTATAGAGTTGTTTATTGAATTTGTTGTTTGTTGATGTAAAGCTATAGGCAACTAATTTATGATTTCACAACGTTTTAAAAAGGTTATAAACGTTAAAATTATGCTTTACCTTACATTGTTATCATTATATTTATGATGCATCATGCATAAGTTTTTTTTTTAGTTGTGTTGCTAGAAATCTAGTCTCTCCTGCAGGTTAACCTGGGAAATCAGTCAGTATTTGCTTTTAAAACCTTCAAGTTTAGTGCTCCCGACTGATATTTCTAGTATAAAGAGCACACTTTCACGGTACCTGCGTTACCACAGAAAAATTCCTTTTATATTCAAATGCACAACATGTTTTTACCATCAAAACTGGTTGTCAAATTGCTACTCATGCTATTTGAAAAGATGGAAAAAATGATTTTCTTCTCTTATTGTGACGCCATGGTATTATATTCTTCTCTGTTCATCCCTGTGTCCATGTCAGCACTGTCCTTGATCACAGCTCCTTCCTCACTGCAGACAGTAGTGACTCATGTCTCTATAAAGTACAGCTTAGCATGCAACTGAATTTACTTCTGAAGATGCAGTACTGTATAAGGTCAAAAGAATGCTATTGTTTGCCCTGGGCACATAACATAGAAAACTTGTGCTTTTAGATGACATACAACATTGCAGTTGAGCTACAAGATACACTGGCATCTCACATATCTCAAGATTCTTATTAAATGAGCTTTATTTATGGGGTTATTGTCATGCAAAACAAGTTGTAAAACACTGCTGTAGATCACACGGGCACCAGAGTAACATTTGGCCCATGGTCGTATTTTCTGTAAACGAATGAACAGGTTTGGTAACTATAACCATAGCTCTGCAGTAAAATTTTGATTGATGCCACCTCTCAGTGGCCTCATCTTTAGAGTACCTGCCATAAATCTCACTGTCTTCTGGTACTCCACGAGAGTGTTTTCTTATATAATACAACCTACATTTTTAAGGAAAATTGGATACAGCTGGAGAGAGACAGCTTTAAGACAAATAATTTATGCGTTGTGAATTTTCCAGCTTATAGATGTCCGGAGGTTAGTCCTTTAGGGATTGACAGAGGTGAAAGGAGACATACAGTGCAGGTATTTATGCAACGCTTGTTAAATTTCGAAGGAACGACATGAATTGTCCTACCCTTCATCAAATGTCCATGACACTCAGGAAAAGGGAGAGGCAGTGTCAAATGTGCACCAGTTCACTTTGTTCTCTTCAAACAGTAATTATGTTCAGCTTGTAATGTGATCAAAGGTCTGTTGCTATTCGGAAATGTGATGTAATGTTCTCTGAAACTTCAAAAAACCAAGATATGTTTTATTGCATATAAAATGGACCTCTTGTCAGAATCTTGTGATTGTGTTATTGATTTAAACAGATGCTGTCTGTCCAGATGTGTGAGGTCATATGGGAGCTGGAAGCGGAGAAAGGAGAGTGTTTGTCCAAGCTGGAAAACATCACGTCAGGTATGTACTGTGCATATAAGTTACTATATGACAACTGTAGGCATATAAAGACACAATGATTTCTGTATTATATACACTTTCAAAACATTCTCTTAAATACAGTACATTGTAAAAAAGTGACAGCTGTGGTCGCCGGATATTGACTATATTTTTTTAGGCATTGCAGGATTACATATTAGCAACAGAGTTCACTATAAGGTATTATAAACTTGTATGTTGGACTTTGCACAGAATCAAAGACAAAAAAAAAATAATAATGCACATGAAATTAAAATACTGGAACAAACATGAATTAAATAAGAGATGTAACCCACTATGCACTAATCACAGAAATATGAAAGAAAATATTTATATAAACTGGAAATGCCTTTTTACAGTTTCTCATAATAAATTATATGATAATTCTTTTACTTGGCTAAAATCATACATTTGACCTTTTTTATTTTAAACCATGTACAGTTCTCACTTTATGAGGTAAATAACTTACATTTAACATTTATTTTAGTGTTTAGTTTTTTTCCTCTCTTTCAAAAAGTGCAAAATATTTTACCAGTAAGTTCAGTTCAGGTTTAAATGTGATCTCTTCATCAACTAAAAAATAGCAACATAACTCCATACAGGAATACTATGAGCACAGTTCAGTGTAGAAATGTGGATTATGAGGTTGGGCTAATACTGCAAGAGCAACATTTTGAGTGTTTTAAAATCTGATTAAATGTGCAAAAATATACAGCTGCTTATATGCATATCTGCAAAAGTGTCAAGTCAGCCGAAAGTCAGTTCGGAAGAGGTTATAAAGGCATGCTAATGTTAATTAGGCAGAAATGTCATTCTGTGAAGCGCTATCTTCACAACATCAGTGGTTTTACGGCTTTTATACGTATAAATAAATCAGTAGTGTTTTGGTGCACTGCTGCAACAGGTTAGTTTACTGATTCTGCTGTCATCATGAAAAAAACATGAAAAAGGAGCTTAATAATGATATCAAGTTTTATCTTGAATTCTAATTACTGGCAAGGCAGACAATACCCACATATGAGATATGATAACACATATTTAATTGGAAATTCTAATTACACATCACACATTGGGGCACCTTATTACTGAAATCATTCGTGGATGATTTATGTGTGTTAAAAAATCTAGAATAAGTCAATTGTAAGTGGACTTTCAGAGCTTCGGTGCCTGCCTATTGGGCATGTACTGTACCTCATTAAACCAAAACACTGCCTATTCCAGCCTAATCTAATATCGATTTTGTTCTGACAAAGCAATTAAAAAAAGCTGGTTAGCTGTGAGTTTGAGGTCTGATTATCTATGGGCTAGTGTGGCAAGTTTATCTGTTGTCATTTGTGTTTCCTGTGATTTAAATCTCAATCACAAATCTCCCCCGAGTAATATATCTTAGACCAACATGCAAATTGGTTTCTCAGATTGTGAGATGAACTTTGATAAAGCGCTCTCCCATGGCATTGTGTGGGCTATGATTGGTTTTTCTTTGTCATGTAGCCCAGTCTGTTATAAAATCTTTGATATCTAAATTTTCAGAGTTAAGAATTAAATGTGAGATTCAGTTAGTTCACAAAATCATATGGTGTAACCACTTTAAAGTAGATATGAAAAGAAAATCTCTTATATAAATGCATGTTGTTGGTTCCATTGTGAACATACGTTCATACAAATGTTTCTTTTATTAAAGTATTTTTAAATCGGAATATAATGATTCGATCTTTCAGTAAAATCACAGATAACCCTCTGAAATATGCTGGACTTTTCCAATCATTTGGTCTGCTTAAACCAGACCCTTTCTTAAACCAGACTACTTATGATACATCACAACTGTAATTTTTTTATTTATTGTACCCTTTAAAATCAGACTAACATGTATGTAGCCATCTGTCTGTGTCTAACTGTACTGTGTGAATAGCCCTTAAGAGGATGAGTCAAGCCAAAGTAATTGTATAGGCCTGTGTGCAACATGTGCCTGGATCAATATCTTCTTATTACGGTGGGGACGGGAGGGGACATCTTCGGTTCACTTAATTTTGTCGTGGCCACGACATATTAACTCGTGGGAACGTGATATCATGTCGTGGCTTCCGGATGCTATGTTGAGGGAATGACGTTGAGAATCATCTGTTTCGTTGATGAATTAATCATTCAAATATTTTTGTTTAATCAAAACGCAACACGCTTATTTACCATCACACACGGGCATAAAGTCTACAATAAAGTATACTAGCAATAACTATACAGAACGTTAATTAGGTTTACACTAATTAAAGCGAAAATTTATATGAAATAATTATAAAAATACAACCCTAACAAGTTACTATAATAATAATAATAATAATAATAATAATAAAAAGAAGAACAAGAATATACAAATACTAAATTCAATGTTTAATGTTAATAAAAAATGTTTCAAACATCTCTGATAATCCCGGGCTACTATGGTCATGCAGGTTTGTTTACGCAATAAACTCTCGGCCAATAGAAAAATATGTTGTTCACTCAACATAAGAAGTCGTGGCCATGAGAAATGGATGTCTTATCCAAAGTCTCTTTAAGAGACAAGTCATGCCACTCGGCGGCCATCTTTGAAACTCCTCAGGCATCTAAGTGCAGCTCCTATCTCTTTGAATGGGGAAACATCAAATTCTCCAAAATTGTTCACCAAGCGTACGATTAAATTTCATATTTGAAATCTCCAATGAAATCTGACAACAACTGTGCAATAACTGTTGTTTCTTTTGCTCAAATAGCGTTATAAATAGCTTATTTCTTTGGCGAGATCAATCTTTGCGCACATGCAGTCCTAGTCAAGTCAAGTCAAGTCCTAGGCACACATCTCAGAATGTTAAATGTTTCTATAGCAACCGGAACTTCAGACACGTTGATGCGATGTTGATTTTAGAATTGATCAATCTAATTTGTGATTGATCGGCCATGTTAAACAAGTACCCCGGAGTGCGGCCTGGACGATGTGTCGCTCCACCCACCCCCAATTCCATTGGTTTATAACACGGCAAACCCTATTGGTTTAGATCAGAGCATGCGCGTTCCTTTGTGTACGAATTTGTAATTAATTTGGCAATATTACTCACATATAATGTGCTAACAGTAGAAACATAGGTCTGTCTTAATTATTATGTTTTGTAACCATGATAATTTTAGTCAGATGAAGATTTATTTTTCTTACAAATAAACGCTTGATGACGCTAGTTCCAGGTTCTGAGTTTAAAGAGACGATTTGCGTTTATCACTGCATCATAAACATTACGTTTGTATAAACTGCTAATAAAATGTTTCATGGTGAACTCCTTTTCACTTTTCACTTCCCTGTGATTAATATTTTATTAAAAACTATACTAACTACTAAAAATCTAAAATGTGTATTCAGATTTTACAGTGATTCTGGTTCTTTCTTATAAAAGTGGTATTTTGTCAGATTTAGTAACAGATTTTAGTAAAAGACTTGCGGGTTTGTCCGATGTCTTACTGAACTAGAGTGTATCATCATCATAAGTTTGTGCTTATCCACCGATCCTAATGTAGGCCTAAATATAAATAATATGC
>JAUYWG010000032.1:7340447-7353018 GCA_034779775.1 Enteromius afrohamiltoni
CGTGCCCATGTTTGTTTATGTTCCGTGTTTGCCTGTTCTCCCCATGTGCTTTCCCTGTGACCTAGTTTTCTGTTAATCATGTATTTCGTTCAGGTGTGTCTCCCTCATTTACGTTTATTCTCTTCCTTACTTAAGCTAACCCTGTGTCTTTGTCTGTCATTGTCTATGTATAGTGTGTGTAACTCTTGTGATTTGCCTTACACGACTGTGACACATACTCAAGCGTCTACAACGCCAATAAGCTTATATTATAAACATAATATAAGCATTTCCCCCCATTCAAAACGAGTGACATGACTTGGGTATTCTATAGTCTTGTCTCAACATAAAGATGTAGTTACCCCGACAAAACGATCTCATGACCACAACAAAATATCACGTTCCCACGAGTTTATATGACGTTCTCACAAATTAATATCTCGTGGCCTCAACAAAACTAAGAGAACCGAAGATGTCCCCTCCTGGTCACTGTAGTATGGTGCTTGTACATCTGTCGTTTTTTCTGATTTTAGGGATTAAGGTAGTAAGGTAGGGTTTAGGAGCAGAGATACGGTCAAGACTAAATGTTGTTCCAGGGTCAACAAAATATGTCATCTGACTCAGGATGTATATCAGCTCATTAAGGAGTCAATCTAGACTTTATCACCAATTATAGCATGATTTATCTTTTCAGATATCTCTACAGTATTTTATCTCCTAGCAGTTTTTCTTCACTTTTTTTTTAAGGTTGCACAGGTAAATGGGATCTAGCATGCTGGCCATCAGCTAGGATTGGGGAATTGGTCACCATCCCCTGTCCGAATTACTTCAGCCATGTCAGTGAACAGAGAGGTATGTCAGTATCTTTTTTTTAATAAATAAAAAAATGCTAAATGTTTTCTAATAAACCTGTATTTCTCCTTGTGTTTTCAGTGTCCTCCGGTAATAATATTCCTGCTAAAGTAATTTAAAGTCATCATATACAACAATCTCTGTGGGGGCTTAGGCCTTCGAGAGAGAGCAAATGTCATTGCTACTGAATTAGCATCATAACCAGTGTCACATTGTTCTCAAAGCCTTCTTCTGATTAATCTTTGATAGCTCTGGAGTAATGAGAAAGATTGTCTGTGCTATTGGGACCAGCTGCTGTAATTTAGCAGAGACATTGACACACTGTATTCATGAGACTTTCCCTGAAGAGAGCCTCATGGGCCAATTATTTGCTGAGAATTTATGACCGCTGTAATTTATTTAAAAGAGAAAAGCCACGGGGAACTTTTAATACTGTTCAGTAGGCTTTATATGGTTGTGTTTGACTGATCTGGATTAGCTTTGTATTTAGCAACTGACCATGAAATTAGAGAAGCTGTGCTTGTTATCGACAAGATATCATCTTATTTATGCACACACAAACACACATATATATATATATTTAAATCCAGAAAAAATGTATTACAGTTCCCACAAAAATGAAAAACTCACTTTTGAGACATGGGTAGTAATACTAAGCATCAAATCAGCATGTTAGGATGATTTCTGAAGGATCATGTCTGGAATATTGGTGCTGAAAACCAGGTTTGCATCACAGGACATTACATTTTAAAATATATTAAAATTTTAACAATATTTTTTAAATGCAGCCTTGGTGCACATGAAAATCTTAATATATATATATATATATATATATATAAAAGCCTATATAAGCATAGGGGTTGTTTAATTCAGTGGTTTCATATACATACGTTGCTGAGTGAATGTCCTGAGTCCTTGACTTACTGATGTACTATTTGCTGACTGCCTAATAACGAAACTGCTTTCAGCATATTATTGCTAGCTTGCAGTCATCAGGATCACTGCTGACCTCTCTGTTCTGTTAGACCATCCCATGGACCTGTCAGTCATACAGACCTTTGACAGACAGATTTAAATATGAGCACTCATATCATGCCAGATGTCATTACAATTAAGCCTTACCCTGATTATTTTAGTGTATGTAACCATCTACGGAATTGAAAAATGTAATTTGTCATACAGTTAATGCATCAGCCTTTACTTTCATATTTTCTGTAATAATTTTCATTTTAATTTGACTCCTTATATTTCGCATTTGCAGAGGAGTCAAAAGAGTCATTTTTTGACTTTGGAAGTTAAAATAAAATATCTGTAGGAGCTGAAGATAGACATTTAAGTTTGACGCAATGAAAGTATTTCATGAGGTTGGGTTGCTCAATAATCATGAAATTTTAAGTGAAAATGACTGTGCGGATCAATAAGGTTGTCAAATCCAATATATCATTGTGGAAAATACAGCACTTTTGGTTGAGCTCCAAAAAGTCATTTTGACTTTTTTTATAGAAATCGTCTGCATTTTTTCTCCATATGGACAATACAGAATTTGAATTTATTTATTTGACTCGCTTGTGCTTTCTGTCAGAACTTCTGCTTTGATTTACGACCGAAATTTACACACATCTAATGGCTTCCAAGTCATATCTGTGTCTTGCTGAAAGGGGCATGCCTTTCCTGTGAAACTCTGAGTCCTCTGAGAGAGTGCTTTCTGGAAGAAATCCAAAACATGGATTGAGGGATTTAGGTGGTACAGGGTGAAATGCAGTGGGTTTATCTTTCTCGTGTGATTGTGGAGTTCATGCGGGAGATAGCCTTTGGTGAGCTGTGATGCAGGCCAGATGTGATTGGGAAAAGACATGCATATATTAGATTGAGGGCGGGTCGACTTGATCATGTGATGGGGAAAAACTGATAACTAACTGACTGGGAATGTTGAGTTGGATTTTAGGGGAGACAAAGACACATATACCAAACCTGTTGATAGAACAATTTATGAAGCAGAGGGAAGAACAAAGGACATGCTTGGACCCAGTGGACACAAAAATCCCCATTAATTTATAGCCAACAGATTGAGGCTTTCTGGACCAATCAAAGGAACCCATTTGTTTTCCTTAGCAACGATTTCCCAGAAGCGCTCCATATTTATTGCCCAGAAAGAGTGTTTAAAAGAGTTATGCAGAAGTGAATGCTGATGATTTTAGCAAGAATTGTTTTATCGGGGTTCCTACAGTACACACTGTTGTTTACTCTGCATTAGTGGTCGCTGTGATTATGCTGATTTCAACAAAACTATGCCAAAGTTATGCAACAGTAAGATGGATTGGATTGCTTTAGGAAAGCCAGTTTGTGGTATGCGCTTCTTTTAAAGACCTGCACACTTCTCTACTTCAAAGCTTTCTGTATTGTGAAGAGCCCACCCAGATTTAAAGCAGCCCTAACTGACATTATTCACGCTTGAATATCAAACAAAGTGGCATTTATTTGAGAAAAAATATGGTCTAGACACACATATTAAGTATACATTTTGTGAGTAGAATCAGTTTATGGCTCTTTGCTATTAGCAGTGATGCTTCGTGTAATCAAGCCTAAAGATTCAATCTGACTCCCGGTATTCTGGCTGTTCCTGTATTATCCAGCAGGAGTAAAATTCTTTCCTTGAAGCTTAATCTGTCCAGTGGTAGTATCAGATTAAAAATTCAAACAAATCTACCAGATCTTGTGTTGTGGACTAATCAAGAAGCAATTCATTTTTATAGGAGCGCTGAAGAGAAAACAAGCATTACGAAACCTGGCAGCACCAGATCCATGTCATAAATTTATTTTGGGTGGAGCTTCTTGTGTCCTAACACATGTGAACTTTTTACCTAGGAGCTTTACAGCAAACATGCAGTCATTAATCTTCTCAACTGTTCAGAGTGCTTTCTTTGCTCATAACTCAGACTTCACTTTCATGCCACAGTCAAACACACTGTCAATAGTGCAGTGACCTCATGATCACACCTCATGTAAATGTTCAGAAAGTGAAGTTTACCGAGCCAAAGCTGTTCAGTGTTACTTTTCATGTTTGCGAGCAAAGGTAAACACACCTTAAAGGAAAGTTCCAGGTTCCGAAATTTGTGTCCTTTTGATAAACACACACACACACACACAGAAAAAAAAAAGAATGGTGAATCTATAGTGAGTCACAATAGAAGTGAATGTGGGCAATCAGATTTTATTTATGAAATATTTATTGATATATTGAATTTAAATTAGGTTTATTTTTTAAAAATCTTAATTTTTTAAGGAGCCCCTATGAGTACTAAAAATTGATATTTGTTTCCCCAACAACAGGTTGACATGAATGCAAGGTCAAAAAATACTTTCATTGTATTATAATATGCATTTATTTTTACCTTATTTGCATAACAACTTCAAAACGATTCAAATATAAATGTTCCAAACGTATCCTTTGGGTGATGCTAATCTGTGGTCTGTGCTGCTAAATATAATACATTTTTTCACAATAAATATAGTGGTTACAGGTGTGCTGCCTCCGCAATAATTTATTTGAAATTGTAAATAAAGTGTAGCAGTGTTTATGCAGTCAAAACTACTGGGTATAACAGCTAATAAAATAGCTCACCTCCAGTGTACCGAGGCCTGTGTGATGAGACGCTGTTCAGAGAAGGCCGTTGTCCTAAATATGAAAAATAATTCTCAAGTTAAAAGCAAGTTCCACGAGTGTTATGGCTTGTAGACAACATTCATATCTGCATGCTTTACAGAGAGAAAGGGCATTTCCATACACATCTATTTGAGGTCTCAGCCTTAAAACCAACTCAAAAACAGCATTTCCTATTATTCCTATTTCCAATTACTGAAAGACAAAGAGCTAAAAACATCTTAAATGTATAATCACGAAGTGTACATAATTGTTATGTATTAAAAATATATTGTTAAGTATTAAAAATATAGCTAACATTTTAAATTGAAAAAACACTTTAACCCAAAAAGTGATTAAAGCATCACATTGTTATAAAATTATAGCGGGAACACTGCAAAAGATTACTGTTAACTCTATTAGTAAAAAAATCTATCAATGGCACCTAAATATTGACTTTAAAACCTGCTGAAAGCTCATATTGGTGACTTTTAACATGTTCTTGAGTTATACTTCTGAATTTCCATACACACACAAACAAATTTTTAAGCTTACCTTATTATTTTTGTGTAGAAACAATCAGTCTTTATCCAGTGGAAGTCGCTCTCCTTCTTCCTGTTTCAGTAATCTCGGTGTCAGCGCACAAATTCAAAGGATATATAAGTAAGGTATACTATTGGATTTTACAGTTATAAACACTGAAATCCCAAACCAAGCTCGACAGCTCAAAGAATACACAACTTTTAACAAAAAAAAATTAAATACAGCTTTAGATTTCTGCTTTTAAATGCTCCAAAAAACCCTTGGCCCCATTCACTTCTACTGTAAGTACTTTAATTTAACCTCCTTTTTATTTTTTACAAAACAAGGGTGGAAACTAAATTATTTTTGGAGGTCTTCCACAAATGCTGTTGATTAAGCTTAACTTGTATTGAACCCTGAATACTCCTTTAATTACCCACATTCTTGCGACTTCTCACAGACAGCAGTTCCACTTTTAGAGCCGCTGTCATAATACGTCAAGCAGCTTGCGTTTGAAAGAGAAGGACACACCTACACAACTACCTTCATTGCAGAAAGCTGCTGTAATAACACTTTGCTCAGAGAGCTTTAACAAAAGCCCAGTCTGATTCATGTTTATACAAGTCATGCTGCTATCAATACTTGTTCAAGGACCAAACCTTTACCAGAACCAGAACCCCCATCCTCTCCTTTCAGGCTGGAGATAATCTTGTGCAAATTCTCACAGGGGAGAGCTTTAACCTGAGGCCCAGCGTGTATCTATGCATGCTTATATGCAGAAGACCGATTCAAAGGCACGCTCTGAAATAACATAACAGCGGGTTGATTAGCTCCCATGTTCGGCCCACATCTTCATACATGGCACTGACAATGCTCATTGTCTTGTTTTACGGGATGATGAAAGCATTCTTCTGACAATCCCTCAATGAAAACAAATCCAGACTCTAGCAGCCGTAACTTATCTGCCCTGGTGCTTGAGATTACACAGACAATGTCTTATGTGTTTTTAATGCAAAAACATACAGATTGACAGTCTGTGATTCAATATTTTACAAAACTGAGTCATCGAAAGATTTTGTGGTCTGTGGATTTATTATGAGTTGAGCAGGAGCAGTTTGTACTTGAGTGTATTTATAATCAGTTGGTTAGTTAACACTACCTCATGTTTTCTTCATTCCTGAATGTCCTCAATCCTCACTTTGTGGAAATGTAGATTTTTAGCTCTCAGAAGTAAACATCATCAGCTACACATACTGCTGGCACGGTGATAATGAGGTTTTCAAGCCGTCCCATCTGAGCAAGATGATTACCGCCACAACTTGCCAAACGCATATCAAACGCTCCAAAATTTGTCTGTCTTTTGCTTTAATGTATTTTCCTTCTTGCTTCCCACAGAGCCGTTTTAATTGGCCGCGGGGCTGGCATTTCACTTCAGAAATGATCAAAATAAGCATCTCTGTTCATGTTAACATGTTTAAAGGTTGTGGTGGACAGATGGAACGGGGTTCTGGTGGTGCTCATTTGTGCTCACAATCATTTTGAAATCTTTGATGCAATTTTACTGCTTTTAGAACATTCTGTCTATTAACCACAGAAGCTAGGTGTGCTTAAAAAAGAAGACCCTGATTTCCTTATCTGATGTAAATTCCACTTTACCAAATGCTACTTATTAGAGGCTTTTGTGGTTAGTTGGTAGCTGATTTTGTGACATTTGGGTTTAAGGATTCTGGTCTAATTACGGTAATGTAAGTAGGTTTAGATCAATCCCTGTATGCTGTTGTGTTTTACTGTTCATAAGAGGAGTCTATTATGTTCTCTAGAGGTTTATGCCTAGTAGTAATGCGCGGATGGTGGTTATATCGCGGGTTGGGAGGGTGGTTAATAAAAAAAATACATTTTGATAATTGCAGGTTGGTGAGAAAAAAAAATCCCTAATAATGTAAATATTAACTACATTCTCTAAAGTATTAATGTGTTGAAATGCATTTTTTTAACTCAGACACAGTAACTACATTTTTGTGTGCGTTCGCCTATTTGGGAAGTTGGCGACGGAGATGGCAGTGACGCTTGCAGGTGAACGGCTGGACTGTGCGTACTGCGAGTGCTCAGACTGACCTGCGTCCGATATTTCTGACGACTAAACCAGCCGTGACATTAATTATGAATTTATCAGTTTTTTGCACCCCAAAGTCAAATATTATGCCTAATAGAAACAAAAAAAATGTGCTATGTGCACTTCCGTGAGGTAGAAACTATAACAATAGGTTCAATGTGTTCAATTGTGCAGTTAATTAATTTAAGTTTTGAAGTAGTAATTTAAAGCTTTCTATAGATATATTTATATATATGCAATTCGGGTGACGTTTAGGCTCATCCGCGCATCTCTAATGCCTACCTTCTTTGATGCCTTTACGTTCCCCAAATGAGACAAGGTTCCTACAAATGAGAGTAACATTTTCAGGGGTGAAGATGTTGATGTTTTTTTTATGACTCATCTCTCTAATTGGTTGGCAAATCATCCTCTGGGAATTTGTTAGAGAAAAATACAACCAGTCACATTAAAATAGGATTTCATTTCATTGATCATAAACAATATTTCCAAATTCCAAGACATCTGCATGACATTTCGATACTTGGTTACGTTCATCGACAAATTTATAATCCTTGCCTCCTAATACTGGGAATGTTTTGGTAGGTGTTTTTTTTTTTTTTTAAATTCCATTCCTTTCTATTCATCTTCTGTTGTGACATCAACCCTGAAGAAACCTGGCCTCAAGTGTATGGCAGAAAGGTCATGAATTTGATAAGCGGGACATGAACATTACATGTAGCGCAAAAAAGTGAGAGGAGGATCCAAAGGGTCATTATGGGATAGTCATAATGTGTCCAGTGAGTAAAAGGATTTCCCAGCTGGTATTTCAGGCAGCGATAAGACAGACAGGACTGCATCTGTTATTTTTCCTCCTCCACTTTGCAGAGAATGATGATCTGATGACGAGTTTGTCTGCTCTTTACTTCTCAAAAACAGGCTGGGTGCAGAAATCAGGCCCATTCAGTTTGAAGTCCTCCAGGCCTGAGAGGATTCTCAAGCCAATGCGTTTTTAGCACGGTAATTGGTCACTGAAATCTCAAACTGCAAGGAAAACGTTCCAAAAATGTCAGATAATTCTGCTAAACAAATGTGATGTTGCAATGTACAAAAAAATCAGATAAGACTGATGTACTAAGCTTTATAAGTCATTTCCTGTTGATTAATTCACTGGCCACTTGAGATCCATGAAGTGTGTATTTCTCTTGCTTGTTTTGCAGCAATTGCCAGCTTCATCTTTGGCTGTGTGTTGTCTGAGTGTATCTGAATAGCAGCGGTTAATGGAGTCCTGTGCTTTCACACTTTTTATTTCTCTCTCTGTTTTGACCTACATATTCATTGTCCTTTTGCCCTTTGCAGGAAACTTATCGACGAGCTGTACCGCCAACGGCTGGACTGAAATACACCCAGTTGTCGTTGCACTTAACTGTGGCTATAACCCCAATATCACAGAGGATGGAAACATGGTGTGTATTTTCGCTTTGTTTTGATTGACACCCAATGAGCTCAAAATATCTGATCAAATAATCCAACAATCGAATAAGATTAAGACACTTAGGCCTAGGATTACTAACAGATTGTGCCAGCACAAAATCTCTTGGCATTTAATAACTAAAGCAATGAAAAGGCAGAAAGGTGTTTTCTGTTTCAGATGCAATATTAAGAAGAAGAGAAGAGAAGAGTACTGATAAAGAGAGTATTGATAATTAATAACTTATTACAGTGTGTACTCACTGGTCACCATGTATTAACCCATTCTGCACTTAGCTTTGATAGTCACTAATTTGTAATTTGCAGACTGCATTAGTCATTATGGAAATAATTATCTGGCAGCATTTGTATTCTTTCATTTGCACTTTCCACCCTCATCTGCACTATTATGGTATTGCAGTCTTAAAGGAATAGTTCCTAACCAGGCTGTTTTGGGTAGTTATTGACGTATTTATTTCCCTACTATGAAGGTCAATGGTGACCAAACTACTTGAGGGTGAGTACATGATGACAGAATGTAAATGTTTGGGTGAACTATTCCTTCAAGATCCTTGCATAATTCACATATTTATCATTCTTCTCTTTAAAATGCATGCTCCAGATGTGAGAATGCAGAAAATCATATCTGATCCTATTTTGTATAACGGATGAAAGTTACTGAGGCAGTGTGTAACCGTGAGTGACACAGCTTGTATTATTTTTCAATGTGCGAAAATTTCACCTTTTGTCCTTTGCTAGTTTGCCCTGTTTAGTTACTCTGGCTCTTAATCTCAGTTTGCTGAAATAATTTAGGCTATATCACATGAGCACCAGCGCACTGACAGCGTAAAAACAGCCTTGTGGATATTTTCAGACTAAAATATAAAACTGAGTTACTTACAATTTAGTCACAATATTAAGTTAATATTAACTTAGTATCCAGTGGGGCGAGGCAAGATCAAAAGTCCAGGGCAAGCGAGGTCAACAATGATGAATCAAATATAGGGAAACTAAGAACGCTAACAAGGGAAAACTCCAAACAATGATCCGTGAATTCACAGAGACATACTGGGCTTTTATACACATGAAAGTCAGGCTAGGGGTGGAGGAATGCATGAGTAGCCATGACAACAGACAAGGTGGGCGGAGACATGAGAGTCCAGGCATAGAAACAGAGACAAACACACAAAGAATACACATGGAGCTGGAGTGCCACCCAGTGGCCTGTGCTGGCACTTCCAGCTGACTTGTTACAGCTGTAATCGGCTGAGTGAATGATTCAGTGACTCACTCATAAATAGTCATAGATCATTTTACTGACTCGGACCTCTGAGTCTCGTTCAGCAAAATTAACTAATCTTTTTTAGATTCATTTCATTCATTTTAGAAAAACACAATTAAAATGTTATGTGTCTCTTCCCTAACATATCTACTACATGTACAAACACTGATCACACAACAAACAATGCTAAATTATAATGCTATAAGAAAAAGAAAAGACTAAGTCAAACTATGGGACAAGTAAGCAGGTTTGATTCGTTTGTTAATTACGTGACAGCCCCATAAGCTTAACCAATGCAGTATGAGCTGGAAAGAGAACTGATTAGTTCATCTTCCGAGTCTTCAGGTTTGAGTCGTTTGTTTGTCACGTGACAGCTCTAT
Source organism: Enteromius afrohamiltoni (assembly GCA_034779775.1). Classification (NCBI taxonomy): domain Eukaryota; kingdom Metazoa; phylum Chordata; class Actinopteri; order Cypriniformes; family Cyprinidae; genus Enteromius; species Enteromius afrohamiltoni. The sequence goes on from JAUYWG010000032.1 coordinate 7,350,662, forward strand.
AAGCTTCAACCAATGCAGTATGAGAGATAAGAGAAATGATTAGTTCATCTTCCGAGTCTTTCAAACCAATTCCAATCCAAAACCTATAGGATGGTGCACATGCACGACTGAAAAAGCACTCCCCGAGATGACTCGTTCTTCCCAAGTCACATCAAAGATTTGTTCAAAATAAACGAATCATTCAAGAACGACCCATCACTACTCAAAAAGACAAATGGTTGCATCCAAAATTGCACACTCTCTGAGAAGGTCTTTCTTTTTTGAATAATTAGTTACTTGGCCACTGTTTAAAAAAAGTATGTTTTATGTAGTTATCAGAAATACTACTAATAATGTAAACATACTATATTTGTCCGTCACTTGTTTAGTTTCTGCATTATTCTGTGTTTTAAACAAATTGGTTGAGTAAATTAATAAAGAGAGTGTCTTGCCACCCCATACTGGTGCATTGTAAATCTAATTAAAGCATAATTAATATATTCAAAACAAATCAAGACTTATTTTGCAGTTCTGATTCCAGTTTTACATAATCATCATTAGCGTGTTTCTGAGTTTAGTTATAGTCATTCACTCTTTCTTTCCATTGTAGGGTGAATTCCTGGGCTCTGTGAGAATAGGATACACTATTGGTCACAGTGTGTCTCTTATATCCCTCATCATCGCCATCGCCATTCTGTGCTTTTTCAGGTAAATCCTACATTCAACTCGAAACATACCACTGACATGTGTTATAAGACAGGACCTTGCCTCACATAGTGGAAACTTCCAAATAACTCCAACTTAATAGTGTTGTCTTCAGCGAATGCCCACATTTTATGTGACTGATTCAGCTGTGATCTGACAGCAAATCAATGTTCTGCTAAATAATACCAGCCAGATGACCTTGTTCAGAATGACTCCATTTTTTATATCATTTAACAATGTGCATTGCGATAGAGCACAGATTTAAGTGTTTGATAGGGTTATACACAGAGTCCGTTATTGCACAACCTCTGAAACAAAATGGCTTTAGAATTTTGTAGCTTCTAACATGCAGCTTTGCCGTGCACAAACCTCTCAGTAGTAAAGTAACCACAGTGGATGTTCCCCCCTGGAGGACCTCAGAGGTTAAGCCACATCTCAAGTGTATTGAAAAGCTTCCTCTTTTGGCTTCCATCACCCTTAATTAAACAGGAGCAGAGATCTTTAAGAGTCTTTATATATCACACACTGCACATGAGTTTTACTTGTTTTTGACTTTTATCTCAGCATGAACAGCATATATGAATAAACAACATTGTATGCACACTCTTTTCAATGTAGATAGCAATATGTATGGAAATGTAATGAATTGCCTTGTCGTGCACGTGATTATAATGCTTTGTCTATAAACAGTTTATGCAGAGCCTATTGTGTATATCAGCACGTGCTTTATTGCATGTTTGTGTATCATTTATTATGCTAAAACAATTGATTGTGTCTCTTTTTACCTTTGCTTCTAAGAAAACTCCACTGCACAAGGAACTACATCCACATTCACCTGTTCATGTCCTTCATACTGAAGGCTGTGGCTGTAATTATGAAGGATGTAGTCCTGTATGAGGTGGAAGAATCTGATGACTGCCACCATAGATCTGTAAGTTGTTTTTAAGTAAGTGATAATGTACAATGAGTGGGTATAATTGCAATAATGACTGGCTGACTGTACAATTATACACATTTTTTATATTTCTACTTACTTAATCTTACCTGGGCCTGTATTCATTGAAAACGTAATTGCTAAGAGTTGCCCCGAGTGACAAAATTCTATAAAAATTCTCATAAATGTGGGTCTTTCCTCTTACAATTAAAAAAAGATCCTATTAAAGAAAAAAGTCATTCAGAAAGCATCTTAACCTTTAAAAGAGGTCTCAAGGCCCATAACTGTTAGGAGTTCGAAATAGGACTTTTAAGAGGCTTAAGAGTTTCTTTAGCAGTGGAGAAAATGGACGAAACATGAAGAGGGAGAAGAAATGTGTTGCACACAATGTATAACAGTGAGTTAATAAGACGCTGCACATTAGATAATGTTTGTGACTGACTTTATGACGTTAACAACACAGCACAGAAATGCCATAGCACGAGAAACGAAAGTAATCACTACATTAATAAAGAATAATAATTAATTAATTAAAATAATAAAAAATATAACCATCTGAAAAAAGCTGAAAAAATATGACTTTTGACACCAAATTTATATATAAATGTCACGCCGTCCGCCGTTCCATGTGTCTTTGTTGTGTTTTGTTTTCATTGTGTCTACATGTGCTGTGTCTCGTTTGTGACCCCGCCCCGCTCGTTACCTGTATCCTCCTCCAGCCGTGTCTGTCCAGGTGTGT
>JAUYWG010000032.1:7353118-7384729 GCA_034779775.1 Enteromius afrohamiltoni
TGAGTTAATAAATGTTTCGCATCAATCCAGTTTTCCGAGTCCTGCCTTGTCCTGAAAGGAAGCGAGAGCGCGAGCCCCACTGCAGCGTTTCGTTACAATAAAATACATAATTTATATTTTTAATCATTTATTTTAAAAGTTTCCTAAATGCAGTCAAATTATTTTATCATAATTTTCTTTTGGCAAGATTTTTGTCACTTTATTTTATAAAAGTCCTAAATAATTACATTATTTAAAATAATTTTAATATTAAAATATTTAAAATTTTTGTCCATATATCTCACATCAACTATGTTACTAAACTATATATTTTTTTTCTCTCATTATCTCTCAGAATTTACAGGAAATTATGTCACTTTCACTCAATGATACGATCAGAAGCACCGTAAAGTGTCTGTGAAAATGTTTGAATCCAAAAACGTCTTGCACCAAGAGATATTATGTAGAATATCAACTATGTTACCACCAAATTATTACTGATCTCACATTGGGTTATTTAAAGGTATTTTAATCATGTTTTCATTATGGTTTCATTAATGCCAGCACGTGGAGTTTTTGGAAAAAATAAAATAAAACTGTCAATTCTGTTACACTATTGTCAGTGTAGTTACTCCACTTTGGTAAGAGTTGACGCTGACAGCGCTAGCTTCTGCAAAATATTCCTGCCGAAATGTCCAATTAAAGCGAACTTTAATTTTGGCGGGCTGCCATGAATACCTTTACAGTTCTGTTATATGAGGACAAATTAACTCAAAATAAAAGAGTTCGGAGTAGTTCTGGAGTTGTTATTTATGTACGGTATTTATGGCCACATTTAGGAAGACGGCGGACGTTAATATCACCGGAAGCGTCACGCGCACTTCAGTATGAATAGTAAACAAAACCGCGCGTCTGCACCGTTCATTAACGCTATACTGGCAGGGGAAACACTGTTTAAACTTCACATAGGTTGATTTAGTGATATTACATCATATTTTTAACTGGAATAAAACCACATAAAGCACATTCTTTAGCTAAGCACATGCGAATGTAATTTTTTCCCCTCCCAAGAAACAAACAGCATTATCTCCGCAATTGATAAACTGTCGTCAGTACACTGCTCTAATGTTTTGTCACAAGGTTTGCTGTTTAACTGGTGTTTGGCCAAGTGCTCTTTTATCTCATTTTGTGGCCAGGCATAGCAGTGTTTGAGCAGTCCTTGAAGATCTTTGAAGAGTTTGTAAATGACCTCCCTCATCCGGACATGGCCGACGTTGTATTTACCCAACATCATAGTCATGTTTACCTTGTTTAATGCCATTTTCATAGTTATTAATATCATGCAGTGTTTCACGTTTTTTTTAAATAATTGTAAAACAATGACATTTCGGTAATTAAAGCGAGTCTATTTGGTTATTAGAAAGCTTTGGTGGCCTATGTGTGTAAAGGCTTAGTAATGTGTTCTCTGTGTGTTTTCCTGTATAAACACTCTTCATCTGGCTCTGAGTGTTTTGGGCTGTCTGGATGCAGCTGTCGGCCAACAGAATATGTCACATCTGTCACAACAACAGGGTGCTCAAACACTCAAAATGGCACGGTATCCCCACTGTAAACACCTTTGCAAGGTCACAAAAACAAGTTTGACATTTAAACGGCCTGTAGATTATTTAGGCTTAGTTAGATTCTGTCATTAAAATGGATTCGCTGTTTATTAGAGATCATACCTTTAAAGAATTGTTCAGGGCTGTGCAGATTGATGCAATAATTACGAAACGCTTCTAGGTGATAATAAGGGCATTTCTGTACAGTCAACATTAACATTAACAGAGCAGCATACAGCCATTCTTTATATGTGTTTACACTCTTTTTAATGCCCCTCTTCAGAAGTATTGCACAATGTTTTTTAGTTCCTAGCGCATGCAAAACACCAGCGCAGAGGCATTCCTTTTGTTTAAGTACATGGTAAACATGCAAGACCACAGTTCCTGTTGTAATATACACAAGTGCATAGCTCTAAACAAAATCATCTCTGCATTTTACAGGTGGGCTGCAAGGCTGCCGTGGTTTTCTTTCAGTATGGCGTGATGGCAAGTTTCTTCTGGTTGCTGGTGGAGGGTCTATATCTGCACGCTCTCCTGGCCGTATCCTTCTTCTCTGAGAGGAAGTACTTCTGGTGGTACATTCTCATTGGCTGGGGTGCGTGTGTGCACAGTGGCATTAAGATATACTGGCCTCGTAATTCTTCATGGAAGGAAAGAAACGCCTGTCAAATGCGAATGACAGATTGATCACTAAAGTCAATAGGACCTTGTGCATGTCCACACTCAAGATTTAACAGTTAACCTTTCCACTGACGTCACTGTATCGTGCTGGCAGAAGTTTCACATGTCACTTCTCTGAAATTTAGTATAACCAGACTTAAACCTCAGGGTCAAATAAGATTTAAGGCTAACTGGCAATCCACTTGTTTTATTGAATTCCTAATGATCCAGTTAAATAAGGGATTCCCGGAAATATGCCTTGTGACAGAGATGTCAACAGGGCAGAGCTGCATGTATTCAAATATTGACAATATTCACTGTCAGTATGTGCGTTTGTGTTACAGGAGTTCCAGGTGTGTTCATAACAATCTGGAGCATCACAAAAGCTTATTTACGAGATATTGGGTGAGTAAACGCAACCTGGTCGCAGAACGGCTTTTTTTTTGGTACTGTGCAATATACTCATTCATAGGGGCCATAAAAAATCATTTTGCTTGTTGTCGCCACTGTTACCTAAAAGTAACAATTAAAACATTACTATTTTTATGGGCTCAGTTGAATTTCTGTTCTCTACACACCTTTTGCCAACAGCTACAGTATAGCTGACGTTGTAAATTTCACTGAAGGCTGTTCCTCGATGATAAATGACATGCCTTCATGGAGGTCAGTAGGCTATATATAGAGCAGAGCTCGTAGGAGGAGGCATTTGAAAAGAATTTATGTGGATAATTTCATTTTCATTGCCACGTTTTTCTTATTTATTTCTTTGTTTGTTTTTGCATACAGTCTTCATGTGGATTGTTCAAACAGTGAGAGTCCTTGGCTCTGGAAATATTTCCCCAGCCATTTTTTAAACAATTATTTAACAAGACACTAAATCAATCAGCACTGAAAAAAGTTGAGCTCATTTGTGATTATTTATGGCTTCTGAAGAAACACAAACCATGACATAACCACCGTGGAGTTCAGGATAGGTCTGTTTAAAACGGTTCATACATTATTGCTTGAAATAAATTGATCTGTGCGTTAAATGGCTTAGAATTTGACTCAAGGAACCCAAGTGTTTGGCTTCATTACTATTACTATTTATTCCATTGTTTTCTTTTGATAGATGTTGGGATATTATTGATGAACTGTGGTGGATTATTAAAACCCCTACATTGATAACAATACTGGTGAGTGACCTTACAGTAGCATGAAATCACACCTATAACAGGTGGTGCAGTGCCTGATCTGTTGTTGCTGTTTTACAGATGAACTTCATTCTCTTTATTTGTATCATCCGGATACTTCGTCAGAAAATCAGTTGCCGAGATATTGGGAGAAACGAGTCACACCAGTACTCGTGAGTTTTTAGACCACCGACATTGCTGTCTTACATGCACAATACAAACACCAACATATTCCAACATATTTTTTTTATTCTACAGGAGACTGGCGAAATCTACTCTACTTTTGATTCCCTTGTTTGGGATAAACTACATAATCTTTGCCTTCATGCCTCATCACATCCAGTCTTATGTGCGTCTGGTGTTTGACTTGATCCTGGGGTCCTTTCAGGTAGGCGGCAGGAGACTGGAACATGTTTTTACCCACAGTCTTATAAGCTTTGCTTATCTAGCTTGGATTCTCTAAATGCCAATAGAATACTAAGATTCGCCACAGCAATAGATTCACCATGGGATCTGCCAGCATGTCGCAACCCCAGACGTGCCCAGTGATATTTATTCCCTCCGTGTTTGTTATGCAGCCAAATGAAAAGATGGCCCAATTCATTCACCCCAAAATTTAAATTCTGCCATCATTTACTCAGCCTCCGTAAAGCAGGGATGTTCTAAATCTGTATTTTTGAGCACAAAAGAAGATATTCTGAAGAATGTTGGTAACCAAACAGCTGACAGCAACCAATGACTCCCTCAGTATTGAACAGACTTAAAATATCTTCTTTCGTGTGCAGCAGCAGGTTTGGAACAACATGAAAGTGAGTAAATAATGACAAAAAGATTTCCCCTACTACCCCTTTAAATACTTCAAAGACTTAGCATCTATCTTTCCCTGAAGGCAAACAGGTTGAAAATGAAATAGAAACATTTTGTAGACTAAGACCGGTAATTTCATTAATGTTTAATTTATAATTTAAAAAGTTGTATAACAAATATATTTGTGCTGTGTATATGTATTATGTATTTATATATACAAACACATGCATGTGTATATTTAAAAAAACAATTTATATATATTTATAATATAAATATATAAATGTATATACACGTGAATATCTTCAGTATTTATACTTGGTGTATTTATATAAACACAGTACACATACATATATTATGTAAACAAAAACTTTTAATTTGGATGTGATTTATCGTGGTTTGAAAGCACAAGTCTAAATATTATGCTCAGAAAATAGTGAAATTAGGTAAAGAGTAAAAAAATTTTTTTTAATTTTGTATTATTTAATTATTTTCATTTGTTTAAATGTGTTTGTTGCAAAATTATAATTACAACAGTTGTCATTGAATTTTATATTGTTTGACATTGATTGTCCTCTTTATTTTTCTTCAGGGATTTTGTGTCGCTGTCCTATACTGTTTTCTAAACGGAGAGGTAATATTATCAGTAATGTTTTTTTGTGTGTTAGAGAGAGCTGCACGTACCAGTCAAAAGTTTGGAAACACGTGACCTAATACGCCTCTTGTGATCCCAAAAGCCTTTTCTTACTGAAATAATTTTTCTGAAATATTTTGATATTTTACTGACCTCATACACACACTCTCCAGGTCCAGTCTGAGATCAAACGAAAGTGGAGGCGGTGGCACATGCAGAGATTTCTGGGAGCAGACACCAAATACCAGCAACCCTCGATGGCAAGCAACGGCCTGAACTTCAGCTCCCAAATCACCATGATGACAAAATGCAGCCCCTCCACGCGCCGCGCTTCCGCCTGCCAAGATGACTTCTCTGCCGTCTGAGCGCCGAGTGATGCTCCTTCTGTGACGAGACACAGAAAGATGAGTCTGTGCTCTACACACAGAGAGGCTGTCACCTGGGCCACCTCCATCATCTACAGGTTGCTCATTCCTGTAGGAACGTGAGGGAAGCTGTGCAGCTCGTCGAGAGAATGTATACACATCTATCCCGGGGAGAAATATGCAATGAAAATAGACTTTTTGACATTTGATTGTGTTTCACCAAAACTACTGACTCAAGCTGGCTTTATGGATCTAATATTTTTTCTGAGAAGTCTCGTTTGAATCATGGTCCACATTCGTCGCCCTTTTTTTGTGCATAACAACACAGACATTAATCTTCAGCGTTACAGTTGGTTTCTTTTCTGTTTTCCCTGCCCTCATTATGCTGCTCAAGATTTCTCAGTCTCTTAATAATCTGTAAAGCTGAACAGTGACCTTTTGGGTCTCTAGTGACCGGGTTTTATTTTTATCTTCTTCCTTTTTCCAGGAAAAAAGGAATGTGATTTAGACAGTTTGACATTCAGTTTTTGCATCCCCCCATTCGTGTCATGTGCTTGCGTGTCTGTGGACATGTGGACAAACACAAACGACTCTCATCGAGGGCCATAAAAGCATGTTTACTTGTGCGGCAGAAATAGTGCGTCATGCTTTATGTTTTATAATTGTGATTTATAGTGTAATTGTATAGCTACATGTGAAAATGTAAAAATGGGTTGTGTAACAGTGCATATAAAACAATTGCAAAAGATGCATTTTTAGGAGATTGGTCTTTCTAAAGAGGATTTTTAGTCTGAAATCCTTTTAGCTGTCATGTGTAGTGTTAGTCGTAGTTGCTCCGGCATGTTTGCATGCACAGTTCTTGTACCTCATTGTGAATAAGATGTACATTTAAGAGAAAATCAATGTTGCTGTTTTTGGAGAGTGTATTGTGGACGTTTTCATAGAAAGTACACAGATCAATTTATTACATTCGATTTTTCTATTAAATTATGTATTATTTTTATTTTAACAAATAGTCGATATCACCAGTGTGCAATTTAATTCTTTTATTTTTTTTTTATTGTTATATTGTATTTTATTTTCATTTTAACAGGTAATTGTCTTCTAAGTTTATCCATCCGTCCAGTATGTATTTATACACACAGCTCTGTGTAAAAACTAAACACATTGTATTCATTCTGGCATTAATTCAATCACAATAGCATTATTAGGATGACAATCAAATCTTGCGCAAGAATGATGGAGTGAGGGAAACCAGAGCCAGTGAAAGGTGAAGGAGATCTCATTTTGTTTACCTCCCATCTAAAACACATCTGTCATTTATTTATCTACCAAATCCCTTGTTAAATTATTCTCGTAACTCTCCCTCTCTTCTTCCCTTTGTATATCCTTCTTTATATTTCAGTGTGTGAATACCAGTGAGCATGCCGATGTCACAACTCGGCATGGTTAAGAGTGGTTTAAAATTACAGCCAGATCTTCTATACGTAAACAAAATGATGTTTATAGATGTGAGCAGATGAGCCAACAGGAGGCGGCGTCTCCTGAGGATTTCTTTGAAATGAATGAAATGACTCCCATGAGGGGAGGGCTGGAGACTAATCCTAGAATCACACCGGGTTAATTAGTACAATATAGATATTAATTATTAGAGCATGCAACCCCTTCTTATGTCCAAAAGCCTCATCTAGTTCACATATGGAAATTATAGTCAAAGGCTATATTATAATTAAATTCCCATGTCTCTTTTTTCGACCATAAACATCTTTGTCTGAGAGGTTTATTATAGACCCTGTGATTTATGTTTATTTGCAATTTACTCATGAACCTCCACATCACTGTATGATTTACAGCCTTCCTCTTACACCATTTTGTTAAGGACATTTGTCCCATGATTCTAATCTTTTGACAGAGTTTAACACTAAATGTGCTACAGCAGAGCCATTATCATCTTTTACTCTTTTGTCAGCACACACTCCCAACTTATGCATGATAAAAATAAAGACAAAGAAACTAACTGTTGCATTGCATATAAATTCAGAATAGAACGCAGAATGAATGTATTGCACTAAATGCACAATATTTGGGGATTTAGGGCATTTTTTTTTTTATTTACGTTACACAACTACAGTCAGTCAGTTAAGATAGAGTTTAGTGTAGATATTTTATAGGATGAGTGAAATATCAGCGAACCTCTTGGGGACTTAATGTGTGAGGCCTTTACAAATAAATAAATGTTTTAATCCAAATAATCCTGTTATTATCAAAAGTATCATCACTCAACCTAAAGACAGAATTCATAGGAGGTCACTACATAGACAGGTACATAATATACTCAGCTAAGTTGCATTTCAAATCCAGTCTCTGTGTTATATAATACAGCTCTGCAAGGTTTACTGTTAGAGCAGATTTGGTCATTTTCTTTCTTTCTGTTGCTCCGTTTTTGAGCTTATTATTATTCCTTTGCCATCAAAACATGATATTAACTAAAGCATACACTGAGTACATTGACCTCTGCAGATCTGTACACTAAACCCACAATAAACTCTAGACAGGCCTGACATATGTTAACTCCTAACACAAAATATATCATTTTATCCCCCCATATTGTATATTTGTATAGCCTTTTTGTCATTTTTGATGCCACATGTGCACCAAGTCTCGGTAATAAACACTTGTGGTATAATCAACTAGATTTTATTGTTCTGCAGGGACCTGCTAACAGTTGCACAGCAAACAGCAAACCCCAGATCATAACAAAGGCGTTTATTGCGGAGTCAGGAATAAGACGTCACATATCAAATAGCAATTTCAAAACACGAAAAGTAACATTCTTTTATAAATGTAATAAAGTGTAGAGCGGACTGCACAGGATGAACCGTCTCAGGCGCAGCTGTCGATCACCGTCCAGCAGAAAGCTGTGTTGTAGCGACACCGCGTGGCCGCGGCGGGGCTCCGCCGGTGTGTGCGGTGAACCGGTTCACTCCGCAGTGGACTCGCTGACCCCGCTGCCTCGGGCTCTCACTGCGCAGCAGCGCCAGGTGCTCAAGGAGACGGTTTAAGCGCATCCAAAAATGTGTTCTACCTGAGCGATTATTCTGCCATTTGTAACCATAATTCAGCTCCGAACGCTTGGAATTGTATTTCCCCCCTCATTTAATCACGTCCCTGTCGCTTTAAAGCTCCAGACAAAACGACCCATATGATTTTCCACCTCCAATCATCATCACTTCCCCGGCCGAGAGTGCGAGTCCGTCTGCACGGCGAAAACGGACAGATGTCTAAATAGAAGAGCGCAGTGTGGATATAAATGACAGCTATTTCCCTGAAAACGAAGCTCTGACATGCTAAGAAAGGGAGACGGTACTCCTTCGAGGCAGAGCCCACTGAATCACCATGGTAGTAAGACCCTTCTCTGACTGTTTTTGTTACCTGCATGTCTGTGGATGTTTATTCGGCCTGGAGAACCTGACAGACATCAGTCATATCTGGAGGAGGACGTGCATGCCATGCAGATGTGCTGATACGCTCTCCTTCCACATCTGTCGAGAGCAGCAACAACTTTCTTCTACTTTTGATAAGATGATGTTGTAAAGATTGTTATTACCGGAACATGTGCTGAAATCTGAATACTTACAACCCTTAAGAAATTTTACTACGCTTGCATAATATATGCAATATGCATAAATTGTTCGGTTTACAAAAGCTTGTCAAAGGGGCAGTACCCTCAAAGCAACCTTCTTCATCCTCAGAAGGGTGCGTTATTAGTGCATTAAGTATTCTTAGTAGTAATATGTACTTTTATGATATTATTATGAAACGGTTAATGCTGCAGAAGTTCGTTGAAGTGTACTGTCCCAGTGACAAACTGTTTTACCCCAAAGTTATTTTTTTTTTCTTTCTGACACTGTACCTGTTCCAGCTCACAACTGGAGAATTGTGGCTAAAAATTATTTGTTTTTTTATAATGTTGGTGTACACACACACACACACACACACACGTAAAGGCTACATATAATAATACAATTAAACTAAATAAAAATATTAAACTTGACATATAAGTCATAATAGCTGATAACATAACAATAATAATATAACCTAATATAATGTATTAACATGTCATTACTGTGTACTTAACAATTCTTTCATTATTTATTTTTATTTATCTTTAATATAACAGTTATAGTCTGGATAATGGGATGACTATATTATGATAGCTAGAAAGCCTGGGTATCATTCCAATACATACAATTTTGTAATATAATATTAATTTTAAAAACTATCTCTATAAATATATATAAAATGTAAGAACAGCTATAAGTCTCTATACGTATTACGAGTTATAAAGATAATATTTCAATATTTAAAAATCATCTTAATCTAATCTAGATATCTGCACTGGTTACATGTCGAGATAATTGGATTATTGTATTATGACAGCTGTATGATTTAGAAAATCTGTAAATAACATGCATAATAAAATATACATTTATAAAATATACAAAAGCAGCTACATATTTTAAGCAAAATATATAAAGAAAACATGAACAAAAAATGTATAAATCATGTTCAAATAATATAACATAATGTCATGTTTTCTACAAATAGTTTGATATTACTAGAATTTTAAAATAATAATTAGCTTTGACCTTTAAAATGACAATATATACACAATATATACCAGCCTGTTGTTTGATTGTAATGTAAACCAATATCTACCATTTAAACATTTTCATTTCAATCTGATGTTGTTTTGTAGCTCATAGTGGAGAAGACTGCTGAGCATCCATCTGCAGAGTTCTCCCTCGTTGAGGATGTGGCCCTTCACTGCACCTTTTTAATGGACAGGTTGAACAAGCAGCGCCTGTTTCAGCCAGACCTGTGTGACGTAGACATCGTCCTCCTTCACCACCAGACTTCTTTCCAGGCCCATAAGGGTGTCCTAGCAGCCTACAGCCCCTTCTTCCACTCGCTGTTTGCGTCGAGCAAGGAGCTGCAGCGTGTGGAGCTCTCTCTGGAGACTCTCAAGCCTCAAGGCCTGCAGCAGATCCTCGACTTCATCTACACCTCCAAGCTGCTGGTCTCCAGCTGCAATGCCCAAGATGTGCTCAAGGCTGCCACGGTGCTCCAGATGAGCAACATCGTCACTTCTTGCAGTGAGCTCATTACCAGAGGCTCGCTGGACATCAGTCCCAGTGTGGACCACGCCAAACAGAGCTGGAGCAATAACAGCTCGGTGAACTCCAGCTTTCACATGGAGATCAAGCAAGAGAAGGACCCCACCTGTGCCAGGATCTATGGAGGGAAAAGTGAAGGGAACCCATATGCTGTTCAGGTTGGCGAAGGGCGTCCAGTGCAAGTAGGCGATTGTAAAGTAGAAGGGAAGGAAATGGAAAACCTGAAGGACTCTGAAGATCTTGATTCATTTAATAGAGAGCAAATTATTGTGGAGTTGAACCTAAACAACCAAACGCTTAATGTGTCTAAAGGTTTAGAGGGAAACACAGCCGCTCAGTCGGCCTCTGGTCAACAGCTTCCTGGAAAAGGAAGGAGGAGCGATGAGACTGCTGAGGAACCAAGAGGCAATCTGGCTTTGGAGGAGGAGGAGGAAGATGAAGGTGAGCAAAGTGAAGATGATGATGTGAGACTTGAAGGCACCAGTGAAGAGGAAGGAGAGCAGACATTACCTGCATTCGTATCTGAAAGACCAGTGCGACAAACCCGGGCCTCTGCCGATGCTTTAGCGTTGGTCTCCAGGAGAAACCGTGTGAGAGAGAGGCAGGGGATTGCTCATGGAGGGGACAGTGATGAGCTTCTGGAGCAGGACAGCTTGAAGTTTCAGAGCTTCACCTGCGTGAGGTGCCCCAAGACATTCAACAACCGCTGGTATCTGGAGAAACACATGAACGTGTCACATGACCGCGTGCATATCTGTGACAAGTGTGACAAACGCTTCCTTATGGAGAGCGAGCTGCTGCTGCATCAGCAGACGGACTGTGAGAAGAGCATACAGGTATTTTTTTTGAATCAGCAGATCTTTCAATGTTATTTTCTCTTTTGGAAAGTCATAAAAACACTGTCATGGAATTTGGGGGCTTTTATTCTGGGGCAAATGGGAATGTAAAAAAGTTTTCATCCTCATGTCGTTCCAAACCCGTAAACTCATTGTTCATCCTCATAAAGTAAATTATGATATTTTTAATGAAATTCTGAGAGCTTTCTTATCCTGCATAGACAGCAAAGGTCCTTACATGGTCAAGGTCCAGAAAACGTAGCAAGGACATTGGTAAAATACTCCATGTGACATCAGGGGTTCAACTGAAATTTTATGAAATTTTACTGCTGTGTGTGAAGGATCAGAAAGCTCTCAGAAATTCATTAAAAAAAAATTCTAATTTGTGTTTTGAAGAAGAATGATGGGCTTACGTGAGGGTGAATAACTAATGACAGAATTTTCATTTTAAAGGGTGAACCATTTAATTTTTATTATTATTTATATAGTATGTAATATATGTATTATAATATGTAATATGTTTCCTGTAAGGGGTAGGTTTAGGTGTAGGGTCTGTGTAGGGCAATAACACATACAGTCTGTACAGTAGAAACACCATTACGCCTATGGAATGTCCCCATAAAACATGTAAACCCAACATGTGTGTGTGTGTGTGTGTGTGAAAGATTTAATGGTTTTACTGGTTATTAATATTGAAAAAATATGACAAAACAAAACAACATCATGTCATATTTGTAAATAAATGAAGTATTTTTATATTTACATTTACATTTGAAAACCATTTTTCTGAAATTTGGATAATTGAACCCAGCATGAATACAGAAAATACATGTTCCATATCCATCACCTCATTTATTGGTAAAATTGTATAATAAGGTTCCATTTGTTAGCATTAATTAACCACATAAACTAACAATGAAACATACTTGTAAAGCATTTATTAATCTTTGTTTATATTGATTCCTGTACTTACTAAGACATTGTTGAAATAACAAGTTGTATATATAAGTGTTAGTTAATGGACCTGAGCTAACATAGACTAGTAATGAACACTTGTGATTTTCTCTTGTTAACTAATGTTAACAAAAGATAAATAGTGTAACAAACTTACTGCTTATTGTTAGTTAATGTTAGCTAATGCAGTGAATATAGATAACAAACGAAACCTTACTGTGAAGTGTTACCCTTTTTTTTACTTTATAGCAGACGATTGCAACCAAGAAATAATGCAGTAAAGTAATTTACTTAATATATGTATTATGATATGACTGCATTTGTTTTTACTAGTAATTGTCTCATTTCGTAGTGTCTAACGTGTGGAAAAGCGTTCAGGAAGCTCTGGTCACTTCATGAGCACAATAAGATTGTTCATGGCTATGCTGAGAAAAAGTACACTTGTGAGATCTGTGAGAAGAAGTTCTACACAATGGCACATGTACGCAAGCACATGGTTGGTGAGTTGTTTTACCGCCATTTCTCTCAAACTTTTACTCCCTGTCGGGTACTCTAAACAGTAAACTTTAACTATTTGACTAATCATTGTCTTATTCCATGTGTCTTTAGCCCACACAAAAGAGATGCCATTTACCTGTGAGACATGTGGCAAGTCATTTAAAAGGAGCATGTCACTGAAGGTCCACTCTCTCCAACATTCAGGAGAGAAACCTTTCCAGTGTGAGGTAGATGAAAATATCACTTCATAATAATAAGAAAATGGCCACCCTTTTTTAAGGTCCAATTCTCTCTATTAACAATCCATGTCACTTACCTGAATAAACTCGTAATTTGCTGCTTCTTAATATTTAGTAAGGTAGTTAAGTTTAGATATTGGGTAGGATAGAATATGGTCATGCAGAATATGTGCTTTATAAGTACTAATAAACAGCCAATATGTTAATGAGCATGCTAATAAGCAACTGGTTAACAGTAAGAATTGCTCCCTATAAGCGTTACCAAAAAACACATTAAGTACATTAACTTTTATTATATATATATATATATATATATATATATATATATTAGCTTTTTTTATCAATTTCAGCAAATGAATTAAGTGTCATTCTTTTACAATTATAGTCAGTGATGAACAGTACGTAAACACTGATAAAGTACTCGTAACTGCTGTTGACTTGAATGATTCTGATAAGATTAATAGTTTCTAAAATCTCAAGAATGATTTTTATTATATTATATTTTATTATATTATAAACACACTGCCATCCAAAAACAAGTCTAAAAAGGTGGGGTTTTGGACAATACTGCAATAAATCCTTTTAAATTTGTGATATTTTTGGCACAACACGAACTACGAAAACATATTTTATTACATAAACAGTTTATACATAGAAAATACATTTATGAATCCATTAGCAGCTATTACAGCTCTTCATGATCTAAGCATCTGAGCTGTCACTTTAATCAAACATTGACTTGATATATTTTTCCAAGCCTCCTGAAGAATTGGGCAAAGATGATTCACACTGGTTGGACACTTCTTACGGACATCACTGTCCAGTTCCTGCCATAGTACCTCAGTAGGGTTGAGGTCAGGTGATTGGGGAGGCCATTCCATGACAGACACGATGTCAGAACTGACTGGATTAATGCTGATATCATCCGAAACCACACTTTGCCAAGGCTTTTCCGAATGCTTTGAGGGCGGTGTATGCACTCACACACACATATACAATTGCCGTTATCAGCGTTTCCTCTCAGCAACACAACAAAAACTTCTAAAAAGTCTCTGATCATGATTATGAATCAGTCTAAAACACTATATGTGAAAACGACATGAATAATAAATGTATTAAATCAGAACATCTGTATTGAACCCCACCAAGAGTAAAACAGAAATGGTTTTCTTAAAAGTAAAACGAACCATAACCAATGAAGTTTTGTTTTTAGCACAGAATTAACTGCTGGCCATGTTTGAAATTCATCCGCTTCTTGTCCTTTAGGTCTGCAGTGAGCGTTTTCAGTATAAGTACCAGCTGCGCTCTCACATGAGCATCCACATCGGGCACAAGCAGTTCATGTGTCAGTGGTGTGGGAAGGACTTCAATATGAAACAGTATTTTGATGAACACATGAAGACACACACAGGTGAGATGCTTGTATGCGTGTGCAGCACTTAGTCATTCTTCATGCGCTCCGTCTAAGATGTCTGCTGGTTCTTTTTAGGAGAGAAACCATATATTTGTGAGATCTGTGGGAAGAGCTTCACGAGTCGTCCCAACATGAAGCGGCACCGGCGTACACACACGGGAGAGAAGCCTTACCCCTGTGAAGCATGCGGCCAGCGTTTCCGCTTCTCCAACATGCTGAAAACTCACAGAGAGAAGTGTTCCCAAGTAAGGAACCCTCCCCTGCTGGACTCCTCCACTATAACCAATCAAACACAAACTGCTGCAAACCAAGAACTGCCGGTCGGGATGGAAACACTGAGGGATATTAGCCCACACCTACAGGGAGTAGTCTCTTTTCCATCATCTATGTTGCACTCGGTGGATGGGGGTCCGTCACATTCTCAGCTGCGTTCCCTTACTCCTCTATACTCCTCTGGAAGGACAGACTCCAGGAACATGTAACTACTGCTCTGTATTATACTATTGTTTCTTTGTGATGCAGAGATATTTTTTACGTAGCAAAGAGTCTGAAATTTGATGTTAGTCTCCACATCATATTCTCTAATATCCCTTATGTTCCCATATCAAACGTTGACAGAGTCCATATTAAACCCTAATTAGGCTAAAAGTATTAAGTATGATACTACAACTATTACCTAGATGTAGATTGCTAAATGTAAGACATATATGCTTTATGTACAGTATATTAAGAGAATACTAAATAAATAACAGCATATTCGTTCAGTTTTCTTTTTTATTGATTTAGATACTTAAATGTAAGAGTTTGTTAGTAAGCACTATTTGTGTTTGGGGTAATGATATAAAAAAGCGTATTCAGAGACTAATAAGTGGTTGGTGGTGGAAATGTGCAGTCAGTCAGTAGATTCTGTTTCTTGACTGAATTGTTGGTGTAAGGGGTTTCATAAATATTTGTTTAGCCCTTACATTTTGTCATAGTTTTATAATATCTGTTAGAATTGTATTTTTTTCCCTGAAGCACCGTACAATTTGTGAATGACTACAATTTGTATGTTGTCAACAGATGGAAATTCATTCGTGCAGTGTGAGGCTAAAAAACCTTGAGGGTTTGTGTTTGTGGTGATGTTCAGATTCATTAATGTGTAGGTTAGAAAAACCACAGAAGCCACTGAGCAGGTGAACTGGTAGAGATTGTATTATATATCATTAATAGTGCTGTCAAATGATTAATCAGGTAAGGGATAATGTAGAGGCAGCTGGTAGTTATCGCAGAAATAATCCCCGACAGTGTGATCAGGACCCGTCTTCATATCACGCTGAAGGGGCTTATTTCGCGATAACTACTGGCTGCCTCTACATTATCCCGCTTATTATGGGGCTGCTTGCCACATAAGGAAAAACGCTGGACATGAATATGAATTTAAAACATATTATAGGCATATTTGTTTTAAATGAACATTTTCATCCTTCCGCGAAACGATATAGTACCACGTGACTAACATTCAAAGGTAAGACCATTTATAACATCTACATATGAATATATAATAACGGATGTATTTTAGTTATTTCCGAGTATTAAATTGCACCTTATGTTGTCCAGTGTTTGTCACAAGATGGCGCCAAACGGTAATCTTTGTTGGCGCGGAGGGATTTTAAACAAATAAGTAGAACACCGGCTATGCATTATTATTTTGGAGCGGTTATAAGGTGTTTTCAACATCATGCGGCGCTGCGCAGACCGATCGGCAGCTGACTTGAAGTAGTGCATGCCGGTTAGAAATTTTGTCCGACTTGAACCGGCGCCGACACCACATGACGTTCACGTGTGGCATCAAAGTAACGCGTTTCGAGAACAGCCGGCTTGCTCAGCCAGCATTTCAGGACTGCACCAGGCTGGGATGACGACACAGCTTCTCATGATTGGCCACATTCACCACATGACGACGATCACGAGTGTTCCATGCTTCAATCCATACAACTGCATAACAAATCAATGTGCATGCCATTTCGTAAATTTGACCGCAGTACATTTTTTCTCTTAAATTCTTTATATTAGATTTATGCATAAGTGTATTATTTGTACTTTTTTCATACAGATCACTTATAGTATTCAGCTGCATATTTAAGAAATCTTTTTTATGGAATAACTAAAATGCCACAGGCATTTAATGTAATGTGGTCAACATTGATTGATGCTGAAATCTGTAGTTGCTGCTTCACTTGCATGTGATGCATTTCTTTTTTCAATTCATTACTTCAGTGCGTGACATTATATTATCTTCTCTGTAGCCACATAGTGTATTTTAATGCAGCCAAATTCTCAATATAACGGTTTTCATTGCTATATTTAATGGTTTCTGTTGTCAGAAAAACATAAAATAGTAAAAATGCACCCCATTATTAGGCCTACTAACTCTACTTTACAATATGTTAATCTGGATTGATATCCTGATTTATAATCAAGCCGTTGTCTGATGAAATCAAATACACATAAAATATAGACAATGGCTATGCTGTGATTTTAGCTATTTTTGCATGTAAAATAGAGTTAGAAGCAACATAATACATATTTTAATTGAAAGCCCTGCCCCCTTCAGTCTCTCGCTGAACAGAACAGACGCAGAGAGAGGTGAGCGGTCGTGCGGCACTACCAGAGGTGAGCTGAGGTTTGTCCAAGAAGTCGCTAGATTTGTCGCTAGTTGCTATTTGTCGCTATTTTTGGAAAAATGTCGCCAAGGGCTCTGAGAAGTCGCTAAGCTGGCAACACTGGATCGGTCTGCGCAGCGTAGCATGAGCTATTATTTGAAAAGAAGTAACCTGTAAATGACCAACTGACCAATCAGAATCAAGCATTCCAGAGAGCCGTGTAATAAGATGATAAACGCTTTTGTTTATGTAGTATATAAGTGTGTGCTGATAGTTATATTATGTATACACAAAAAACTGAAAAAATTCAGTTAAGTGCATGTATATATTTAAGAAAAATATGTTATGTTTATATATTAAATATATTTGTATATAATATTAAATACAAGAATATAAATGTAATTACATACAAATATTTTCAAAATATATGCTTTATGTGTGTATTTATATATACATAATAAATATGCACAGTACACACACATATATTTTTGCAAACGAAAACATTTATTTTGGATGCATTTAACAGTGGTTAATAGTTTGACAGCACTAATTATTAATGAAAAAATCTGTTTAGTGTGTATCCACTTCTCACAGTCTCATGCAGACTCTAATTTCTGATCTTCTAAATTGAAAATCTATTTTTTATTGTTTTTAACTGGTCGTTTTTGCACTGTAGACAAGAAACGCATCGTTTCAGATTTGTAAATGTTTTTATACAGCAATATATTTTTATGAATTGGGTATTGCGATCTTATTTTATCGCTGTAATGTTTTTTATTTCTGTCTATGTAATTAAGAATATTTTGGTCTATGCACAAATTTCCAAAACCCGAGAGGTGTTCAGATCTCTTCATTCCAGAGTGTTTGTGTTTGCAGCACTAGCTGTTTATTATTCCTGATGAAAATATCTCTGAAGGACCTGTCAAGCAGTATCAGCAACAAAAAAGGATGCCATAAATAATAGAAGAAAATCCTTGTATTCTTTCACCTTTACTTTTTTATTTTCACGTATTTTCACGTGGTTGCATGACATTTACCACAGACAGTTGTGTTTTGTTGTTCGTGTTTTTTAGTTTGGTCATTGTCTACAGTATATTAGGTTATTGTTCAGTCACCATTTATTTCTCTTTTTTGAATGTAAGAACATTGTACTTGGTCATAATTGCAAAATGTTCAATAGTAGTTGTCATCTAAAATAACATAATAGAATGATAGAAATCAATGTACATGGTTATTTAAATAATTCAAATTATTCAACATATTACCCAAAATGACTAACAAAGCATTCTTTTGAAATGGAAATGTATGCTCTTGTGTTTGTCTCCATCTGCTGAGTTTTCTTGTAACAGCAGCATCAAACACTGCTCTATTACATACATACCTAAGATCACAAACAAATCAAGTCTGTGACAAATGATTCAATGGAATACGTATTGCTCTTTTATGAAAATGTGGGTGCCATATGTGTATTTTGTCAGTAGATGACAGCTGTAGATCACATCTTTGTGAATCTCAATGTGTTC
The DNA here is from genome assembly GCA_034779775.1 of Enteromius afrohamiltoni. Lineage (NCBI taxonomy): Eukaryota > Metazoa > Chordata > Actinopteri > Cypriniformes > Cyprinidae > Enteromius > Enteromius afrohamiltoni. The sequence continues at coordinate 7,371,620 of JAUYWG010000032.1, forward strand.
AGGCGCACTCCAACCACCGTGGCCCCAGCAGCATAACTGATCTCCCTTAGGATCCCATTCCAGCAATTCTCCTCCTCCTCAAACCTGTCACACAAATCACAATTCAATTATCAAATTTCAACTTAAGTTTCAAATATATAACCAAGTTTCATTAGGCCAGTAAGTCTCATTAAAACATTTTGAGCTCAATTTAAATACTCACCTCCATATGTCATTCATTTCAGTGGGCTCCAGTTTTTCTGTGGTCTCATTGGGCATCATAGCGAAACCCCCCACAGCATACAAGCAGCCGCCCAGTTCGATCAGGTTAAGTGAGCTTCTCTCCTGAGGAAACTCTACGAACTCTGACCAGCTAAGCAGGAGACACACAAGTGAGCAGCTTGCCTGTGTTAAACAGTCTTGACAAAATATGAAAAAAATATATCAAAAACGTGTGACTTACGTGTTCCTGGCGATGTCATAGACCTCCACACTGCTAGTCAGGCCGTTATCAGTAACTCCAGTCACCACATAGATTTGGTTTTTATGAACAGCAGTGCCGAACAGCGAGCGGGCGGTTTTCATGGGTGCAAGATCCTTCCATTCAAACTTGTAGGGGTCATAGACACATACTCTCCTCAGGCATTTCCTGTGCATTACATTTTATGTAAGTCTGGTTAAGGAAATCAAAGACAACCCATGAAGTGTTTTTAAAGCAGGATAAAATCAGGTTCTTTACTTACTTGCTCTCAGTTTTTCCACCTATCACATAGACCAGTCCTTTGTGTGAAACAATTCCATGTCCATAAACTGCGTATGGAAGAGGGTCTGACTCTCCCCACTTGAATGACCTGTGTGAAAATGTGCAGTTATTAGCTTTTAGCCATGACAGAGAACATCCTGTTGATCTGCAGGGGCTATGGCAAGGGAAATACGAGAGGGGAAAAATTGGCCTAATGGCTGTATTGAAGCAACTAATTATTTATTGACATGGGAGATGTAACTGTGACATGTCAGTGTAAATGATTCCAGATTTTCTTGATTGCTTAAACACTATAACCTAGCTTTTAAATTAATATTTCAAAACCGTAACGCTATTTTTCTAAATGCACACCCATTTCTCTAAACTATAAATACTATTCCCTGCTTTGACACATGAGTCAAATTTGGTGAACTGAACTCTACACACAAATCCCTACTTTTTTTCAGTGCTTACACCATGTGGTCATTTAGACAGCACTAGCATTCAATAATGTTAACTTAAGTCAGCATAACTTGAGCTCAATTAGCACACAATTAACCAGGTGGAAACAATAGGAGTCAAAATTTATCATACACCAATCAGAACCTTCGATGGATAGATAAAAGGACCAAAGTCAGCTCATTCAGGTTTGAAACAATGGATCCAAAGAGATGCAAAGGAAGAGGTTGAGGAGGAGGAGGATGTGGTGAAAGACGAGGGCATTGTGGAGGAGGCTGTGGTGGAGGAAGAGGACGTGGTGGAGGAGGATGTGGTGGAGGAAGAGGACATTGTGAAGGAGGTGGAGGAGGCTGTGGTGGAGGAAGAGGACGTGGTGGAGGAGGATGTGGTGGAGGAAGAGGACATTGTGAAGGAGGTGGAGGAGGCTGTGGTGGAGGAAGAGGACGTGAAAGAGAAGGAGGTCTAGGACAACGTGGAGGAGCAGAAGGAGGAGGACGTGGTGGAGAAAGAGGACATGGTGGAGGAGGTGAAGGTGGAGGACAGCGGCGACAAGGGGAAGAACAAGGAGACAAGCAGTCTCGGATGAAATTCGAGCCACTTTAGTTGACCATGTCCTTGTCCATGGTATGACTATGAGAGATGCTGGTCCACGAGTACAGTCAAATTTGAGTCATTTCACTGTTGCCTCCATCAGAACCTTCAGGGAGGAAAACAGGTAGGTGTACTTGCAGTAAGACTGCTGTGTACAGTAACTCTTGAGTTTTGTTTCCATTTTTCCTGTAAAAAGGATGTGACCATTACAGTAATGAGTGCTTCTATCTTTATGACACAGACGACCACCTGGTGGAGGCAGGTTAAGGCTTTTGTCGGAGCAGCAAGAGAGGGAACTTGTAAACATGGTAATTGCCAATAATGTAATCTGCCTTCGAAAGATTCAAAGGAGAGTGACTGAGGATCATCTTTTTCGAGAGATATATAAATGCCATCAGCCTCTCCACGATTGACCGCATCCTCCGAAATCAATTCCGGATGAAACGGGCATACCACGTCCCTTTTGAACAAAACTCTGACAGAGTGAAAAACCAACGAGTGGAATATGTTCAGGTATGAGTTTTGATATTGTATAAACTATTGTGTACCATCACAGCATGGCAGTTTATGCTGCCATTTGAGCACTCTTGAACTGTGGTTCAGGGTAGCGAATGACTCTACTGGGTTATGTGTTTTGCAGAGAATCTTTGAGATTGATGGACGGCCTGTTCCCCATGAAATCTTTGTGGATGAGGCAGGTTTTAACCTGACCAAAAGGAGGAGATGGGGGAGGAACATAATTGGCCATTGGGCTATTGTAAATGTCCCTGGTCTGCATGGAGGGAATGTCACTATGTGCACAGCCAGTACTAGGACCCTATAACACTATGCTTCTCCTTGCTTTTCTTGATGGTCTAAGCATATGTTCCAGCCGGACTACACGGAGCCAGAGCAGCCTCACTACATTGTTGTTTGGGATAACGTCAGCCTAGACATCAGTAGATTCATGCCAGGGGTGGATCAGGCATGCAAGAGGATTTTACCCCCGCTGCCTGGCTAGGGCCAATATAGCCTGTGATGTGGATGAGATTCTCTGGCCTGACCCAGACCGAAGACAGGATGCTGAGGTGGAATGTTTTTGGTGTGTTGTACTGTATAGTACATGAATAAAAATGTGCCACTGTACATTGGTTGCGTCTTTTGTGTTCATCATGTGAAAAGGTTTTTGAGGGGAAGAACCATAAGCAACATAATTGTTTTGGAAATATTGTTTTGAATTGGTTGTACCAGTGTGTAAAACTATGTTGTGTGTTTTTGATGTCTGGGGGCAAAGTTTGGTTTTTCCGCAAGAGTGAATAGTTTTGAGTGTAGAGCTTCATTTTGACCTGAAAATGGGGTGTTTGGGAAATTGGGTTGAGGTTGAGGTCACAAATGGGTTGAAATGTGTATTATGTGTCAAATTAATGAGTAGGATGTGCTTCAAATTAAATAAACAATCTTGGAATAATATATTGATGGGTCTACTCGTATGTTTGGGCCATTAAAACTACCTGGAGAAATATGGGAAGGGAGTGGGAGATGGGTGTTAAATACAGGAGGGTTGACAGATGCATTTATAGTGTGTCATGTTAAAAAAATTAGAAACAAATCTTAAAGGCCCGTTCACACCAAGCACTATAAAGATAACCATATTTGTGTCCACACCAGTGAACAATATCATTCAAGTTCAAAGCGCGTCTGCCTCTTTAAATTTTCAAGCGTGTGATAGCAGGATTGATTCTGATTGGTTGTCAATGTTTCTATCGTTCATCAGCTGGAACAAATAATTCTGAAAATTATTCCCGACATTTCCCTGTCCCTTATCGTTAAGCCCCTGTTCACACCAAGCACAAATCTAAAAATCGTTCTCAATGTAAAAGAATAGCAGCGTCCACAGCACAAATATAACTATAAAGGCGCAGAGAAACAGTATCGTTGGAACCATTTTCAGAACGATATTTTCCAGCTGATGAATGATACAAACACTGACAGCCAATCAGAATCAATCCTGCAAAGTGGCAGACATGCTTGAGATTTTAATAAAAATATTGTTTGCTGGTGTGGACGCAAATATAGTTATCGTTATCTTTATAGTTATCGTGCTTGGTGTGAACGGGCCTTAACTCAGAAAATACAATCCTCCTATTTCATACTTTGTGCAATCTGCCTTCAGTTTGAAAGCTGCTGCTTCTACGAGATCAATATATGTAATTTGCTGTTTGATTGTACTCACTGTCTGTCGTAGACCATAACAGAATCTAGTGCACGTTCTCCCTCCTTCAGCTCTTTTCCGCCCACCACATAGATGGAGTTCTCAGCCTCCGCCAGACCAAACAGACAGCGAGGATCTGGTAGTGAGGGCATCCCTAACCATCCAGAGCTCATGGGATCAAACTGTAGAATGAAGAAGACATTCTAGATTAAAAGCACTGTTGCCTTCTCCTACCAATATAATTATTAGTTTGAGTCCTCCTAAACAATCTCTTCAAAGATTTTTCTAGAATTACATGAGGAAAATATTATGCAGACAACTTTAAAAACATGACACATGAGCTTCAAAGCTTTAACAGGTGTTCTGAAGCAAAGTGGACCCTGTGGGTCATTCTCACAAATGTATTTTTGGAACCAGAGATTCACAATGCTTTGAGTCATTGATTTGTAATGCAAGTGTATTTAGCCACTTTAGCAAGAGCTGACCATGCGTTACCTGAAGAAAGTACGAACTGAACGGCTGTTCTTTGTTCTCTTCGTTGTACATCAGACCTCCAGCAACAAAGATCTGATTTTCCTTTGTGACAAGACTACAATGGTTTTTAGGGATTTCGGTGGATGAAGACGCCACGTAGCACTCGTTTGCGCCAACGTCATACGCTACAGTTCCTGTATCGCTAATCATCAATAAAAGTTCAGTTTGAAACATTCCAAATCGTGGATTGTCATTTAGGATTCCCGGCAGCAAACCCTCCTCATCCTCGTCCCCAGAATCTGCCTTCTCTCCTTCCTTCTTCACCCTTTTAACCCTGTGTAGCAGTCCTTTCTGTGCATCCTTGATGATCTGAAGCTCCTTCTTGAGCTCCTGATTCGTCCTGATCAATCTGTGGCCCTCGACTTTCTCTTTAAAATAACTTGTCGGCATAAGACGGAAACGTACACAGTGTAGAAGTTGAGGCAGGTCATTCAATCTCTCACCCGTGTCGTACTCCACCCAGTCCATGAGAGCTTCAAACACCAGCTCTTCTCGTTCCACATTTAGAGAGTCACATGTGATGATAGCCGCCAACTCGCTGGGACCCAACTGATGGAAGTCCTGGTCCCGAATGATGAGGGCATAGCGGTCACAGATGAAGTCCCGAGCCTCCATAGCCAAACGTGGACAGTCCAGCAACAGTCCCAGTCTAAAGATGGCCAGGCAGTTACTGAGAACCAGCTTCTGCTGCAGATACGACACACACACGCTGAAGATCGATGGAATCTGGTACATGTTGGCCGCCATGAAAATGTCTTGGACGTTGTGCTCAGTCAGGTTGATATCGGAGGTGTATATGTACCTCAAGATCATTCCCATGACTCCAGGTTCGATGTCTTTTAGAACAATCTCCCGCTTTTTGCTCTCTTCCAGGTCTGAAAGGAACATGGCTTTGAAATAAGGGCTGCTAGCGGCAAGCACTAGCCGATGACAAGGAAACTCTTTGTCTTTGATCTTCAGAATGCAGTCCACAAACTTGTTAGCATCCAGGAGATCGCTGAGCCCATCTTGTAGGAGCGTTTGCTGATACATCCGTGGCTCCGTCACTGGGTCCACTGACAAGGAGGCCATCTTGTTATGGTTTGATGTGATATTTCAGTAGGAGGGAGGGGTGTCCTGGTCCTCTCCTACTGCAGAACTGAACTGACTGTATTAACACTATTACTCTAAAAGAGAAATGGCGGAGGATGTGACGCTTTGGTGTGGCCCCAGCTCCTCAGCTGTCACAAGCTATCAGCTGCTGACTATCCATCTATATATAGAAATGCATAAATGAAGCACACTAAGGGCCTGAAATTCAAGCTGTCCCCCCCTTCCCCCCAACAACAGATCAGACCAACAGCTGACATGTTGCTCACTGAGAGTATTAAGTTGTAGATCTTACGGAGAAGGACAGTAGAGTGCCACAAGATGGTGAAGTGTGAAAAGAATGTTACAGAGTAAAAGAAAATATGGAAATCAAACGCATTTAGGACTAATTTTAAAATGAGACAAACAGAAACAGAACTGCCTGTTGCTTTGTGAGATTAAAGTCCGCCTAGTGGAGCCCTCTAGTTGAGCAACTCGGTACTATGGGCTTCTACATCTCTTAGCTTCAATTAGCAGGCACTGCTAAAATTTTAATTCACAACAGGGGAACAGGACATGTCCCAGGTTAGACTTGAACCTGGGCAACATGAGCACAAGAGTGTTTTATTTCTTCCAGTTCCAGTAGATTGCATTACATTTTTGTTGTTTTGCCGTTTAATCATATGGACAGGACTGAAGATGGCAGGGAAACGGAATGGAAAACTTGCATCCCTCACTTAAGACCCATGACATAACATGTTTGTGCCAACTTGTTTACATTTTCACCTTGAACCAATTAATCACAAACAGTTCTTTATTTAGAGCAATTTCTGTTAGTAGGTATTTAATAAAATGATTCCAGTTTTAAGTTCTAAACTTTCTAAAGGCACACATAAGGACATTTTATTAAATTTTTTAGTGTATATGACGACAAGGGTTTTTTTAATATGAGCTAATATAAGGTGTAACATAAGGTAATATAAGGTATAACATTTAACACCTAATGTAATCCAAAGAGAGACTGAAAACTAGGAGATATGTAATTGTATGCCTCTAATAGCATAACAGACCTACAGTATTCATCAGTGTGTATTTTAGGCCTATTAATCAACTCAAATCTCTAGAGTGCCACTCAAAGCCCGATGTAGGACAAAGCCTAATAGGGGAATGTGTTCACACCATAACATTTGCTCGAGTGTGACATGAGTAACAGATAAATGTGACTGCACAAAAGATTAATGTGGTGAAGTGACTAAGCTTTGTGCGGTTTAATGGGGCATCATATACTTTATAAGTAGTATAGAACTATGTAAAATAATAATCCAAGTTTAACATTCTTAAAATGTATGTTTTGTGTCATAATAAAGGCTGTAAACCAGGGCTATTATAGTTAACTAAAACTGAAATTAAAACCATGAAGAAGTTGTAACTTGAAATAAAAAGAAACATTTATTGAAATATTATATTTTAAAATTATTTAGGAAACTTAATTTCAGCTAGTTGTTGAGAAAACGTTAAATGATGTATTCAAATAAAAAACTGAAATGAATAAAGCTTATATAGACAAAACCACAACATATATGAATATATATGTATATATGTATAACTACAAACTTATTCAAAATATAATTAGAAACTACAATAGTCTACAAACAGTGCTCAAATAGTGCTGTTGAAAATAAATGAAAGACAACCATGAAAACATTGTACATTTTCATTTTATTGTTCAATATATTATTTATTCATAAAATATTTGGCAAGCCCATTCTTTAAATAGCCATAAATATAAATAAAAAATGCACTTGGTTGGTTTGTTTGTGCTAGAGTATGTCAGAGAACAGGTTGCATTTGGCTAAAGCAAGTGCACTTTAGAACTATTCACAGTTAAAAACATCTTGTGTTTTTAAAACAGACTTGTGCAAACCAGTGACCATAGTGATGGGACTGCATCGGTCTGGCATGATAGCTCGGGGGCAGAATTACCAAGAGGGACCTCAAGAGCTGGATCAGATTCAATGACCTCTCTGTCCTTTACTCTGCCTTCTGTTTGCCCGCCTCTGTGGGCGGCACTGGTTCCGGATCATCCAGCAGAGCCTGCTTTCGCTCTCTCTCCTTTATCAGCTGCACGCCACAGTAAGTCACAAACAGCACCAAGAGCGTGGACAAGGGGAAGCCTGGAGGAATCACAAGGGTGCTATTATTCTCCATGTACATGCTGTGTTTGTCCCATTCCTCTTGTGCAGCTTTACGATGTGTATATAAATCATACATTCAGATTCGAGCTACTTTCCTTTGTTTTCATTATATAACGGCCTAAAACAAAACACTTACCTTTAAGAAGCAGTCTCTTAGCAACCAGCTGAGCAAAATCAAGACTGTTCAGTGCCAGGACATTGTACAGGACAATTTGCCAGAAGTTAACAGCGTTGAACAAACCCCTGATTCGACGTGACATTGCCTCAGACATAAGATTCTGCTGGAAAAATATTAGCATTACATTATTACTCAGAGTCAGTGAATGCTATTATTTTCATATCAGTGAAATGTAGGCTTAATAGTCATGATGTAATATTGTATAATGATTTAAAACCCAAATGCTCAATTCACCTTAAAACTGAACGGCTCTGGGATCTTACCTCAATGGTGGAGAAAGGTGGCAGAGAGAACAATTTAGCCACCCACAGTTCAAAGTTCAGGCCAAAGCAGTTAAAGAAAGACCAGATGTAAACCAGCTCACAGGGTCCGAGCCACAGAGTTGTGACAGCAAAGGTGCAAATGGTTGCAAGAAGCTCCTTGAAGATGGCATCATGGTTTTCTCCAATATAGTCATAGACATATCTTTAACAAAGAACAGGAGACACACGTAAAGTTGAATATTTTTTCCTTAGTATACGATGATATAAAAAAATTATACATGTGATGATACACATCTTATTTGCTCACTTGCACAGCCAGTCATTGATTCCTCTGTCAAAGTGCCTAGAAAGATCAACGTCAGAAGAAACTGTAAACAGTCCATCAACCGCTTCTAAAAACAAACTTTCTCTCTTCTCTTAATGAATGCTTACGTTTCAGCAAAGACATAGAGCATTGTGATGCATTTAGGAGGTTGAGGAGGGTCAAGGTGGTCCAGTCTGGATACCGTGTTAATGACACCAAACATGACAGCTGCCTTAACCCAGTCATATACCAGATTGGAGTACGCCAAGCCAGCTGAATAGAAAAAAAAGGACTGACTAGTGATAGTAAACAAATCAAATCGTACTCATAGATAATTATACACTTTTTAGTACTTCTAAATGTCTGTTGTTCTGGTTATTTACTGACCCAGAGACCAGTCGGACAGTTGTTTCAAAAGCTTCAAATCGTTAGGGATGGTTAAAATGTACAGGAAATGGAAGAAGACATCAACCACAAAAATAGCCCCAAGGTGCACCAAAGCATGAATGGTGATGTTCCACATCTCTCTTTCTTTACGAGTCAAGTTAGGGTTGTTAGCCTGAGAAGATTAGAGGGATCATTACAGTGCAGACCTAACCAGAGCGACATTATCAACACTATGACAATTACGTATTTTATTCTATATGCTATATGTATTATACTACTATTACACAAGAAACTGGATAGAGGACGTATTCTGGACTCACCTGCTCGTGGAATCGATCAAAGGTCATGATAGGTCCAAAGAAGAAGAAAGGGAGGTAGAAGTTGTACTTAATCAGATCCAGGAAACTGTAGTTGCCATCTTTCTTCTCACAGTTCTCCAGGGCAAAGCTCATACAGCGCATAATGGAGAAGCCACAGCCTCCGTAGAAGAGGACATCTTGAAGATCAAAAGAGCCTGTCACAAAGCCTTCCTGCATCAAAACAGACAAATCATCAGAACATCAAAATGACAAAACAGATGACTGTGGGAAAAAGATGTTGTATAAGGGATTATAAACAATAACACAAAAACTGCTGTAAGAAAACATACATTATTAGAATCACTGACGCAAACCTCTTCAAATATGAGACAAATCCAAGTTCTGCTGTATAGCAGCTCTACAAAGACAACAGTGCCATTATTCAGCTTAGGTCAGTACAGTGTTGATCCAGTTCAATTCAATTACTGTAAATCATACTAGAGAAACTATCGTTCACTGCCTATGAACATTCTCACCTGCCAGGTGTTAAAGGGCTCCATTTTGAAAGTTGCCAGGCTGGTAAGTCCAGCCACAAAGCAGAGCCACTTCCTCTTGACAATGGCCACACTGTAGAGGATTATGCAGTGAGACAGGATGAGAGTGATGTATGTCCATCCCATAGTAATCAGCACAGCCAGAGATCCATACAGCATATAGATCAAAGATCTGTTCTGTGGGTTAGGAAGGAAACTCTTTGTGAAAAGGCACATTTATGTAACCCAGCTGTCACATGCAACAATACTGAATGGTCTTTTTAAGGAGCTACTGTTTCTGGTGTTTGATCTTACAAAGTAAGTCCAGTATTAGATTAGCTTGAGATCTAGCAGTACTAGTATTAGTCAGTTAGTATGATCCAAACTAAAATTGAAATGGAAAGTTACCTTGAATAAATTTATGCCAGCCTTCTTGGACAGCAGACAGAAACACGAAAGCATGTAACATTTCACACAACATTCAAATGATATAATTTAACACATGCATAGTTAATATCAAATATGTTGTTTTTTTGACTAATATTGATTATTCAGACAAAATCGTGCAATATTAAGAAAACACTCATATAAAATATAAATATAGCAAATAGCTCTTAAATCTTAAATGTGCATAATGCAAATAACCCCATACAGTACCTTTGGAGACAGCATTGAGCAGATCTTAGCAAAGATCACATGACCGGAGAGGGCGAACAGGATATGATTGCGGAAAGTGGTAAACCACATTACCCATTCAAAATCTGATACATCCTGAAGAGACAGGGAATATCAGTCAAAATATGATTAAACAGAGTCATTTATGTAAAATACATCTAAACTTATTTAGAAAGCACTTAGCAACCCCAAAAAACACTGAGTGTGCCAACAAATAAAAAAAAACAAATAAACAAATGAATCTTCTCAAACCTTCACGTCATTAAAAATAGTGAAGGCCTCCCCAACTAACAAATTTATGTTCTAAAACGTTCCCATAAAGTTGGTTTGAATGTTCTGAGAATGTTCAAAAAGTTCACTTTTTTTAGACATTGTATTAACGTTCTTGTTTGGTTATAAGAATGTTATTCAAAACATTTTCAGAATGTTTTAGTCTCTTGTTATATTAACGTTCCAAGAACGTGACTCAGAACGTTATAAAAACGTTCCATTCCCCATTATATTAATGTTCTAAGAACATTCCATGTTTTTAGAATGTTCCATTAACAACTCAATGACAATGTTTTTATCCTAACGTTTTTAAAACGTTACACGAACGATACAATGCTAATGTTTTTATCCTACCATTTTTAGCATGTTCCATTAACAACTCAATAGTAATGTTTTTAATTCTAACGTTTTTGAAACGTTCCACCAACAACACAATGATAACGTTTTTATCCTAACATTTTTAGAACGTTTATCCGTTGCATAACATTAAGGAAACCTTCTAAGGTGATGCAAGAATGTTTTTTGATAACTTTGAGAGTACCTTTAGATGACGTTAGCCAAAGTTACAAGATCGTTCCCTTTTAGCAAGGTCTTCACACAAATATATCTTGAGGTTGTTTTTAAATACAGCAGTAGAGGATCTAATAATATACTTGCCATTTTTCTGCCAAAGTAGTGCCATCCTGGTTTAACATTCTCCCTAAATGCTTTTCTGTTCACATTCTCTGGAAATAAAAAAAGAGGAAAGATTTCACAAAAGCAGCAAGATGTGTCTTATGCTAAATTATATTTATTTTTTATTATTTATTATAAAACTCCAATTACTTTAAAAAGTACAATATGTATTGTTTATGCATGCAGTAATCTCTGTCATAAACTAACCAAGTAATCTAAATATTATTGAAATATGCCAAATGGACAGCAGATTCATGATTCCCCTGCAAACAGGGTGAGCTCCAGAGCAAAACCTAATAGCATTACATAAGGTAAATTTTGCCAGCCTGCATATTCAAAGGCTTCTCTGTGATAATCCAGACTCTCAAATATATTCTGAGATTATGAAATGGTAATGTGAAATCTCACAAATCTTTGTATTATGAATTTCAAAGATAATACAAATTGCATAACAGATCTTATTTGAGAGTCAGGGGTTGTCCAGGGTTATCAATGTAGAAGTGGTACATTTAGAGCCACTCTAAATTGATGTTCCTGTGTATATACTGAAAAATAGGCATAATCAATAGGCCTATGTGATCTTTAAAAAGGGTGAGGCAGGACATGGCTAGCTGCTCCAGTAGCTCAGATATCAATAAGCTAAACAGTCTGCCCACACAGAAATAATAATACTACAGTGCTCAAAAAGAAATGCACCTTCAGTTGTTGGGCCCTACATGATAGATGCGAACATAAGTCTGTGATCTTAATGTAGAAAGACAAAGAGAGAGATAAAAATAAATTGTACCACTGGAGGCCTCAATGATCCAGCTGCCTGCCCATAAGACTGCAAGAGAGAGGACAGCAGTGTAGAGGTATAGCTCAGACTTGGGAAGGGCTGTCTTGATCCCCATGGTTAACCTGAAGAGAAGCCTTAAAATTAAAATCCTGTTACACTCTATACTAAAATTAACCATTGACCACTCCACTTAGATATACAGTACCTCCACAAGCTTGTTTATGGTTGGTTTTATCGTTTGATATGGGAAATGTGCATAAAACATTGATTTATTAGAAAGTCAAATCCTTATTTGGTTTTTACTTTACTCTTCCGTGAAATAGCCTACAGTAGGCTACTTTTATTAGCCTCGCGCTCATACTCACTAAAATATCTTCTCAAATATAGACTAACTTTACTCTTCTTTTGGGTAGGCCTACGCTACTTTACAACTAGGTTAGAAGGACACTTTATTAATACATGTAGGATTTAAATTAAGTTTATTGGTGGCTTAGTGAGAAAGTTTAGCTCTAAAACTAAGAAAAAAAAATCCACGATAGTGCTATGAAGCCGGAAAATTTTTACCTAATGATATCAGCGGGAAAACAACTGTCCAATCACTTTTGTGACGTGCAATATTAATATTAATAACGCTACAAATTAATTTTTAAATCGAGTTTTAAAAAGTTACATTTAGACTTTTTGAAGTTTTTAAAATGATAGAATCAGAAGTTCGTTATTTTTTGTATTTACATTTTTTCTTTTATTATTACTAAAAAATATTATGCACGGTCACTAAAGCTGGAGCTATACCCATGTAGTCAAGAGGCATTATTGTCACATCGGGTTTTAACACCCAGAATCAAGTTTTTCTTGCATATCTAGTTTGCAAAATCCAATTTACAAAGGAGTGGTGCTCTGTAATGCTTTAAAACTTTATTGCAAATGGTAGGCAACATACAAACATGTTAACTTGGGCCATATGTGAGACTTTAAAATGTTAATGTAGC
>JAUYWG010000032.1:7384829-7396330 GCA_034779775.1 Enteromius afrohamiltoni
ACTTTATTGCAAATGGTAGGCAACATACAAACATGTTAACTTGGGCCATATGTGAGACTTTAAAATGTTAATGTAGCCTACCATTTATTAGAGCAGTTTGTTCCTTACAGTTAAATAGCAATATAATGATGTTTCCGTGTCTGCAGTACACTATACTGTAGCCTATTAAATCAAATCAAATCGCACAGCCATGCCAAGTGCCAACAACAAAAGTAAACACTTTTTGACCAAGGAAGACACGATAATAATTTGAATGACGTTCACACACAAGATTCATCAATAATTAATGTTTTTTTTTTTTTTTTTTTTTATGTTGTTTTACAAATTATAGACTACGTAAACACCAAGATGCAGCCTCAGCCTATAGGCGCAGTCAATACAATAGGATACAGATATATAACAAAAATAAAACAACAAAAACAGAGTTGACACCCAATCTACTTCTCAGAAGACAAGACTGTAAGCCACTGACTTAAATGGGAGTGCCTCCTCAGAAACAGCACAGTCAGCTGCGCCGTACACCCTCTTCCTATTTTAGCCCGAGCAGTTGCTCCTGGTACAGTGCGGCAGCTGCAGCGCAATGCGATCTCCCACACATCAGGAGTAAACCAATTTCCCCTTAACACTAAATTAATTAAGAAACCATGCATGTACCTGCTCATTTAAAACCTGAGTATTTGTCTCAGCTAATTACTACAGCTACACGCGCGCCTGAAGTCCTTTTAAATGTAAAAGATGCACAGCTCTGAACGCCCACGCGCCGCCTCGTATATGATCCGCGTATATGATACAGCACCGTGTACAGTAAGTACAGTAGTTCAAAAGGAAGTGCACTTGCTCAGTACTAACCTCACAGCCGCTCAGATATTTGAAGACAGATGTCAACCCCCACAAAATTGAAAAAAGAAAAGAAAAAGGGGGGTGAGTAGGGGCTTCTCCTAATTCATCCGTCCCGGTTTCCCAGTGCCGATGGTGCACTGTGAGAGGCAGCAGTGGCTGGTGTGGATGTTGCGGGAGGGGTGTAGAGAGTGTATTTATAATCCGGACTGAAACTGCAGAGGGGTGGCACCAGAACTGTCTGTCAAAAAGGCGCACAAATTCAAGAACGAGCGCTTCATGGGACAGGTGCATCGCGAAATCCCTTCTTTTGTTCCGTTCTGATCCCTACTGTACTGTCTTGAAACAGTCCCTTGTGTAATCCAGTGGAGATGAGCCATCTGTTTACTGAAGCCAAACTCTTTTAAAAGGCTTTTGATTTTGAATGTGTTTGAAAGAAGTTTGCTGTATTTTTGAACAAATAAATACAGCCTTGGCGTAAGTGACTTAAAAAGCATGACACATTTTAATTTCACCGTAGCACTTTTCCAACTGTGGGTTACAATGCATACAAAGGAAAGGCAAGACTGATTTAGTGAGCCTTGATATATTCATCCTTATCTATATTATGGACACCTTTCAAAACACTTGAAATAGTCTTTAGCATGTCATCAACTACTCCCTCTGTATGACTCTTATTCTTATACCACATGAGGGCCTGAATTACGCTATATCGAAATTTCGGAAAAAAATAATTTAAAAAAAACAAACAAACAAAAAACAGGTGACAACTCACCTGGATATTTTAAATTGTACTAATTTAACTAGACTATAGCCCCACGATTTGAAACTTTTGCACACAGAAGAAAAAACTTTGCAGCAACGATTCAAGACTAACAATATATATATAATTAACAAATAAATGTTACATACTTTTTAGTTAATCAGTTTGCACGTAATAAAACGATAAAGTTTTATGCGTGCTCTGGTTTAACAGCTTTTAGGTTTTGCTCTTTTAATGAATCCACATACATGCACAACATAAAATACAGACACAGGTTGTTTGTTTCTTTATTTTTCATTCAATTTGACATAATATGGAGAGACTAACCACTGGAAACTTAAACTTTTTTTCTTTTTACAGAACTGCAACAACATCTTTGAACAGCAGATGGAGACATGCGATGCTGTGAAATTAACTGCGCATAGGGAAAGCGCTGAACTATTCAAACCTCACAAGCAGAAATACAGCCTGCGTCCCGCTGAAATACAAGCACAGGCACATTTTGTTACTGGATATTGTATCACGCAGATGCCTATTTACATTCCATACCAAATTCTTAACTATAGATTGCATAGAGTTACGCATATTAAAGCTGCTCAATATAAATTAAACAACTGTGGAAAGAAATCAAAACGACCAATTTAGTAGCCTATGTGAATCTCCAAATCTCACTCTTACTGTATTTTCCCATTTAAATCTTACGATTGCGACGCAGAGCTGACAACTACAAAACAGATGAAAGGTCCGAGTATTTTATTCTGACTTGTGATTAGATATCGCAGCTCCTAAGGCGTTGATCAAGAAATCGGTCAACTTTGCACGGACTCCTGTCATTGGGCGACTGCGCGCTCCCCGGCCGTGCTTTTATTTTTAATATGAGGGAGGGGGTTCCCAGAAAATACCTCCTCCTGCTGTTCCTCAGCTCTATCTCGTGAATATCAAACACTCGCCGTCTCCATATTGGAAGCAGAGATCAGAAAACACGGGAAAACATGAAGAGGCAGTTTTTGACGACCGCTTAAGCGCGCGGATGTCGGAGGTCTCCGCTTTAGCTCCAGGAGTTTAGACATCGCGCGAGCCAGTTATTCAGCCTGCATTTGGAGGTTTCATGGTCAGCTCGCTAACGCTATCTCATATTAGCAATCCAGCCTCCAACTACTTGTTAGCCACTCGGCGCTGGCGCGACTGGTTTTTGTTATGCGCATCCGCACGGGCTGATTGATCAAATGTGTGTCCGCGACGCGTATTTTAATGCAACAAAACGTAAAGATTAGTGGTCGGGTGCAGTCCGTTCGCCCACGCTAGCCTGAGCGACAGAAGTCTGCTGCTGGCTGGAGATCTGCCATTAACTCGACTAGCTGTTAGCACAAGCTGAGACACGGACACGGCCAGAACTCGCTGGAAAAAGGAGCTAACATCTCGTTTCCATGGACAACACGTCCATAATAACGCAGGTTACGAACCCCAAGGAGGAGGAGATACTCTCGTCAAATGCTGAGAAAGGTGAGGGGTGTTTTTTTGTGTGTTGAAGTGGCTCGCCGTAGCGCGTTTTGTTAGCTTTACGTTACCCACCATTTTAAACGAGCGGGCTGCGAGCCCGAGTCCGCGGACAAGAAACATTTGAGGCATTTCATTTCTGTTTGCGTTAGCAGAAGTGAAAACAAGGCGTTTTTTGTTATATGTTAAAATATGCTTTTATGTGAGTGTTATTGCTGATGCAGTTAGGCGACCGAGTGTGTGTTTATATAACGGAATCGCGTTAAAGGCGCAATGTAAACCGCTGGAGACCGAAAGTTTCGAGCTCTGTCAGCCCGGGATGTGGATAAAGACCGACATAAACATGTTTCTTTCTGTCACGAGGCAGAAGGAGTGCTCAGGAAGAATTGCATGAGTAGAGTGCTTTAAAGGGCACGTGTTTTATTTAGTGCGTTTTTTTAAGCGGTGGACTTTGATTTGTTCTTTTTTTCAGTCCAGTCAGCAACAGGAATAGCTCAGTAGGAATGCTATTTAGCTGCCTTTTTTTTACTCTGCATACAGTCGTTTATGTAATGCATTAAGTTGTTAGGAGGTAAACGAGCATGTAATGTGTGCAAATTCTGATTTATATTTATAGCTAGCCTATATATTACAGCAGGACACCACAGGTGACTAGAGCACTCATTTTAACTGATAGATAACACCAAGTTTTCTGAAATTGTGCAGTTATGTTGGCACTACTTGGCATTAAGAAAGTCAGAAAATAAATCTGAGCAATGGATAAAATGCAGTTCAAAATTCTTTTTTTTTTTTTTTTTTTAACATACTTTTTCCCTTTTTTACAGAGTAGGTTTGGTTCCTTTTGTATTCACGGGTTTTTAAAGAAACCTGTGAATCTGTTAAAAAATATATATATATATAAATTACGCTAATAATATAAGAGCAAACCCCTCTGTAAAAATCGTAAGTATATTGATAGATATAAATGGTAACTATAAAACACATTTTAGACTCTGAAATATTGAAACACTGTATTTACGGTGTTTTCTTTCCATTAGTTCTTTACAGAAAAAAAACTAGTGCATGGAAAGCTAAAATATGTATGTATGTGCCTATAGTATCCCGCCATGAATATCTAAAAATTTTAAATGAAAATTTAAAAAAAAATGAAAAATTAGTCAATCCGTCTTTGCTCCGGAGATATGCAGTTTCGCAGAGCTGTCTCTGGCTGGCCATCTGAGGATGTCCGGCTCTGACAGCAGGCATTTGGATAGAGCACTTCCAGGGCTTTTCCTTTGACCTCTGGGTTAAGTAGAGAAGCTCTTCAACAGCTGCCCTCTCAAAACGGCACCGAATAAAGTTGAACCATCTAAAATGGTCCTTGTGCTCTTGATGGCCTATTAGGCAACACTTTAAATGCCTTTTGTTACTTGCATATATTTCCTTGATGTCATCCAGACCAGGCCTCCCTCTTCAAAGCCATTAATGAGTCTTTCCTGCATGTAGATTAATATTAAGCCAGAAGTAATTAAAGTCAGTAGTAATTACAGGATCTTTAAGGCATCTGCATCCTCTCATCCCTTCAGCTCCGATGGCATCTGAGGGAGTCCTCTGCAGTGATCAATGTCTCTGGCCCATTGCCTGACGGGGATCTTTTTTGCATTCTGTCCACAATTATGTAAAAACACTCTGTACTTCACTGCGTTTTTTCCTGAACTTATTTGGAGTGTATATGGTAATACTTTATAGGACAACTAGTTGCTCAGAGGGAGTTTCTGTAGTCTATATTACTCTTTATTAGTGGTAAAGGCATTTAAATGAAAACTAGATTACAGACAGATGTGTGTTTCTGCATTTTGTGCTTGGGTCTCTGTTGTGGCGGGCCAGTCAGTAGATGTCATGTGTTTTTACACCTCAATGCATGATGCTGAACTCCTACAGTATCCCCGAGTGAAGCCAAGCTGCCGTCCTCCCACTTATGAAAAACGATCCACTCCTTTGAAAACAAAATAACAGCTCATAATACATATTTAGAAGCTGCTTTCTCCAACAAAACTTTTGAAAGTCCACTTGAAGCTGTACATCTCGGCAGAATCTTTCCAGCTGCCATAATTCATGATGCATTTAATAGTGGATAGGGTTTTATTATACTTTATCTTGGGTGTAAAAGTATTGCAGAGTTTTTTAAATTTGGAGGAGAAATGCCCAAGATGTTCGGCTGAAGCTTTGAGATGGCTAAACGGGCGGGAGAGGAATGCATGGCTCTCATAGGCTGTTGACTTTCGTAGCTCCTCCTGCCCCTGCTGCTGCCCCTCCTCTCCTCTTCACTCTCACCCTCAAATATTCCCCCTCTCCCAACGCCTCTGAAGTTGTCTGAAGCTTCAGGAACGAGGGAAAATAGCCTCTGTCCCTTAAAATGGTGCTGTATTCGGCAGCCAATGAGTGCAGGGATGAGGGTTTAGGAGCCTAAAGGGGACGGGGTGGGGTTTGTAAGCGAGTGGGGTCTAGTTTCATTTTTATTTTTTTTCCTGCTTGTCACTATTTTTAAAGGGCCTTTATTTGCTGGTGACCTCAGTGTTAAAATTTAGAGCCTCCGCTGTGGCGCTGGAATGAAGGCAGATTATTATTAGTGTGTGTGTGTGAATGAGGAGAGGAGAACCGTGAGGGTCTTTGATGTTGTGCAGTGTGTTGGTGTAAAGTCTGTCCATAATCAGTTGTAGTAGTCTAGAAACATTGGATTAAAGATCCCAAGTGACATCTTGCATTGGGAGAAAGCCATTTTCCTAAAGCATCCACACCGTCAATGTTGCAATTTTTCTTTCTCAAATAAATGCTGCTTTTTTTTCTCTCTCTCTTTTTTTATTTATCAGAGAATCCTTAAAAAAAGTATGTTTTACACATAAATATGTAAAACATTAAGTGAAGGATTGTGTGTGATTGATGACTGCAATTCAGGTTTGCCTTTAAAGTAATAAACTGCATTTTAAAATATATTGAAATAAAAATATATATATTTTAAATTGCAATAATATTTTTCTTTGATCAAATAAGTGCAGTCTTGGTGAACATAAGACTTCTTTCACAAACATTAAAAATATCAACCCTGTTGGACACTATTGTGTATACGTGTTTTTGTATTATATTAATTTAGATATTTTCAGGTTACAGCAGGTAGATAATAAAAAAAAACTTTAGTTAGTTTAGTAACAGGTGTGGTATTATTGTAAATATCTTAAAATATAATCAATAATCAAATCATGGCTGTACAGTAAAAAAGTTAATTGTTTGTATTAGTGGGAAAACTTGATATAAATACTTACATTTATTATAAACTGCAACCTGGAATACAGTAATCAACATTTAAAGTGGATCAAAACTAGTGCTGTCAAATCATTAATCATGATTTATCCAAAATAAAATGTGTGTGTGTATATATATATATATATATATATATAAAAGATATAAAGTATTATATTTTATATTATATCTAAATATATTTAATATATAAACAACATATTTTCATTAAATGTATACATGCATGTGTTTGTATTTATATATACTTAATAAACATACACAGTACATATATAAAGAAAAACTTTTATTTTGATGTGATTAATCATGGTTAATCCGTTGACAGCACTAATCATGGATACAAGATGCAGTGTTAGTGAATTATTATTGCGGCCATGCATTTTAAACCATGTTCTCTGTGTCCACTCTTTTGTCAGTTTCGCTGTCTAACAGCAGTCTGAAGAAGAAGAGGACTCGCAGCATCTTCAGCTCATTGTTCTGCTGTCTGAGAAGTTACGATGCCGAGCCCCCCGCCGCCCCCAACAACAACAGCAGCCCTCTGCCGTCACCTGTGGAGGAGAACGGAGCTCCACCAAAGGTGAGATGCCCAAACATCCTTTTTACACTGGGAGTGATTACAGTCAGTCAGACGCGTGTCGATCCGGAGGCCTCTGCGTCTCACCGTCATGTGTTTGCTGATGTTAAACAGAAGTCATCACAACTCTCTCTCTCTTTTTCTGTGCAGACCGTATCACATTTGTCTGAATTATTGTCCATTTGTCTTGTGGTTCAGCACCTCATTTCCTCTCCTGTTTGTTTCCTCTGTCTTCATCTCTCATGTCCCAGTGTGACCAGGTTGAGGTCATCCCTATCCCCAGTGTATGTATGATTTCACTCCACTCCGTGCCGTCTGTCTGTGTGCTCTCGCATGCCGCATGGAGCGCCACATCACTGTACACTCCAATCCACTTTTGAAGCAGCGCTGTGGACAGTGATGCACTTTGCCTGATGGATGCTTGCACGCACTGTATATTATACTACTTCTGAGGCGACTGGAAAGCCTTACATTTTTCCACACAATTCTAGGTTAAGGCATTTTCAACATGTGTCGGCTATGCCCACCCTCTTGCTTTTTAACAGTTGGGAGTATGGCTGCTTGTGATTTAATAATGCAAGTGTTTTTCCACTGTATATAAGTCAATTTAAAGATGCTGAGGAAAATTTTAGTTTACAGAGTCCGACAGTACTATAATTCATTATTTATTTAATTTAGGTTTTTTTACTTGCCCTGCCAGTATTTTTAATGGCCTGTTTTTAGCAGTATGTTTTTATATTTGTATAAAATGATTAGGTTTTCTGTAATGTTTCCTCTTTACCGTTTTTGTTGTTTTAAAAATAACTTACAAAATAAAATGTAAATTTGTTTTATTTATATTTGATCATTTAGTAGACGTTGTTATCCAAAAAGTTAATTTTTAAATGTAATTTACTATCATTTACAAAAAACGTTCAGTATTTGGGGCTCAGTAAAAAAAAAAAAAAAAATACATTTAAATGTATAAAAACTTGAAATGTTTGTTACAAATCTGTCAATTAGTCCGACCCTAGTGTTAAAGGTATAGTTCACCTAATAATGAAAATTACCCAGTTTGGCAGTACTCTACGACATTCTAGTTCTAGTTCTTCTTTCAGACAATTAACAACTGGAGTTATATTAAAAATGTCCTGACTCTTCCAAGTTTTATAATGGCTGCTGATATTCAGTAGTCCAATAGAAGTCCAATAATCTGCTCCGGTCCATCATCAAAAAGTGTTCCGGGGGGATAAAAAGTTCTCCTGATGCTAATCAATGAGATTGTGTAAGAAAAATATCCATATTTAAAACTTGAAACAAGAAAGAGTAGCGTTCCAGCGTTAGGGTTAGGACGTTTCTTACACACAAGCCTCAGTTCAGGAGGGCTTTATTAAGCCCCTGGAGCTGTGTGGAGCACTTTTTATGATGGATGAATTTATTGTACATCTATTGGACTTCGGGTGGGCGAAATAACCAAAATCTTCTATCACGGTGTGTGAGCAATTTCCTACCTCGATAACGATATACGTCATCTGAAAATGCATAAACAAAGAAACCATTTCATATAATGTAATTTTGTTTAAACTGAATTGCATCATTACTTTAAGTAAAAAAACAACAACAAAAAAACATACCGTTTACTGGAAGTTTTATGTTTTGTTTTTTTGACGGTATACCAGTTTCCACGGGACATTTTAAAACGCTTCTTGTAATAATCACGAACTACTGTTAAAATATTGAGCCCATGTTCGACAGATGAAGTGAATAATATCACGTTAATCTGTTTCCTTATAATGGGCTTCTATGGGAGAGAAAACGCTTAACGTATTCACGTTATCTGTCGAACATGGGCACGTTTTTTTGACAGTAGTTAGTGATTATCACAAGGAAGGGTTGACAGAATTCGGGCTTCCCTCATCAGTTTTTAGGGGTGACATCTAAAACGCTTAACGTTAAAGTTTCCACCGCTTGCTAAAACAGTGCTCTTGCATACCTTGCAAATCACGTTAGTCTCATTCATATTGCTTTTCCTATACCCAAACCAATCCCATACCACAGACGATGCACCTTTTTTCTTTACGATCTCCTCGTTGTTGGTTTCATCACATGTAAGCGAACTCCCCGCTGCAGCACCGAAAGGTGTGCGCGCTCTGGGGAAACGAGCTTGTGTGTGCGCGGCAGTACCAGAGACTCGCTGAGGTTTGTCACTAGTAGCATTTTTGGAAAAATGTCACACAGGGGGTCTAAAAAGTCGCTAAATCTAGCGACCAAGTTGATAAGTTGGCAACACCCCTTCTTCCATTGTCACGTGATTTCAACCGCTGTTAAGATGATAGACCAAAATCTCTATCGGTTGACACCTTTCTACCGGTTATATCGCCCACCCCTAATTGGACTGTTGAAAATCAACAGCCATTCAATGCTCAATCAGTAAAAATGACACTTCTTCATTTAAAAGGTTTATAAATAGGTTCATCTGCTGTCTTTAATTGATAAGGGTTTGGCACGATCTCTTCCGCTGTTAATCTCAATGGTAGTTTAAGTCCAGTCGAGAAGGACACATCTTTACTGATTTCGCCAGGAGATTTTAGTCACCACACGTTGCCACTGCATGATTTGCTGTACCATTGTTTGTGTACCGACCAGGAAGTTGCGTCAAGCCAAACTGTAAGTGTTCTAGTTTTTTCCTGTGTTCATTCAGCAGTTTGGACCAGGATCATGACTGCACCCCAGCGGTTCCTCCTAAGCTTGATTCATCCCATTAAACAGACAGGGATTTAGATTAGATGGACTCGCCAGCATACTGCCTCCCTCCATAACAAGATTGCCTGCGCTTGTATGGAGACGGTGCAGTGAGGATTAGAGAACTGGATCAAGAGAGGGACCCTTTCACCCGTAGCTTATAAATAAAGTGATGGGATTTGATACAGGCAGCCACCGCTGAAGTCACTCGCTAACCTTACCCACCCTGCATCTCTGATTAATGTGTGAAAAAAACCTTTTAATCCTCATGCACGGCCCTAATCCTTTCCACTTCCGCTTGGAAGAGCAGGGATGTTACTGCATGTACGTCATCTGTGCAGCTCAGGAAACACGCTTCCTAAAAGGCCCAAAGCTGTCCCATGCTGTTTCCAGAGGAAATGTGTAGAGTTGGGAACCGTGCTGTTTTCCTCGTCTTTCTGCTCATTTTGCTTGATAACAGTCTAACACGTCTCGGGTTTAACCCCCTCCTGCCTCATTTCTCACTCCATGTTCAACATGTTAACTCTCTCTGTTTGACATTTCCACAGCCTCCAGAGAAGTACCTCCTCCCTGAAGTTAACATAAACGACTATGGGAAGAAGTGTGTGGTAATAGACTTGGATGAGACGCTGGTGCACAGCTCGTTTAAGGTAATTCATTAATGATAGCCTGTAGAAGTTAGTTCAGGTGTTTTCCAAACCCGAAACGAACAGGGATGGCCTGCAGATGCAGTGTAACTGTGACTTCTATCTGTATTATTTGCTCAGCGACCCTGACCTATTTAGCATTAGGGATATACATGTATGCGGACGGAGCTTCCTGTGATGCTTAGTGACAGCCCAGTCAGGGCACATTTGTCTCTGCTGCTTGTAGAAGGAGAGTTAAAGAGCAACACTGATTGTGAAACTCAGTATTGGGCTTTTCAGCATCTTGAAGCTCAGAAGTTTAGTGCAGGGTTTTTATAGTTGACTAAAACTGAAACTAAAACCATTGATGAAAATGTGTTACTTGAAATAAAATAAACTTTGGTTTCTGATTTTAATTAAATTCGTACCTAAAATTGAATCAGAAGCAAAGCTTTTAATACCAACTGTGTTGACAAAAGATAAATAGATGACAAACACAAAAATGAGTAGTATTAAATGAAAATAGAAAATCTAAAAATAAATCCAAATATTAATACAACTATATATAGTATCTGAATACTAAAGTGCTACACTGCTGAGAAACCTGTTGGGCATGATATTCTACATGCGTCTGATTGGTAGTTCATATGTTTGGTCAAGTAAAAGGCATTTTATAGTCCTTCTAAAAACATCCCACTTCAGTTCAAGTGTCTGTTTGCTTAATAATTCAAACATCTACCTAAAAATTTGAGCGTCAAATACGCTCGCTGTGGGTTATATGAATATTAGCAGCTGAACAAAATAGCTTATTTTGGGCGTTTATATAAATAAAGTCTGAGTCATATGTTTTTTTTTGTTGTTGTTGTTTTTTTAAAGGCTTAAGATTTTTCATATGCCAAGCTTTGGAGGATAAATTTGCCTTGAGGTCCAATGATTACAGTAATGCTAGGGACAAATATTTGAGGTGTGCAGTTCTCAAACCTCCCTCATAAAAGATTATTAATATTTGATTAGGCATCTTGGTGTTGAAAGAGCGCAGACGCCCTCTGCTGTTTATCACTACACTACACACACACTATAAGTCCTTACACAACCAACGTGTTTAAAACTGAACTGTAAATTAGGTGCTGGGCATCCGGCCAGCGGAGAACTGGACCCAACTAAGCCTGGTTCTCCCAAGGTTTTTTTCCCC
>JAUYWG010000032.1:7405268-7478119 GCA_034779775.1 Enteromius afrohamiltoni
TTGAAACTACTTCAGTTGTGTGTAATGAATCTAAAATATATGAAAGTCTAATGTTTATCAGTACATTACAGAAAATATCACAATATGCTAATTTTTTTAAAAGGACCTGTATATATCTATGTGCAAGAGCAAGCTACGCGTCACGCGCCGGATGTTATTTATGAGTTTTGGACAGTTGTACATTGTGGTGTATCAGAGGTTAAAAAAATTATATAAATACTCTTCAGTTTCTTGCACAGACCAATCGTTTCCTGTCTTAAGATCTCAATGTCTCATCACAAGCAGTAGGGTTTAATTTGGTTTCTTCCGTGTATGGTTTTTGACTCTCAAAGCTTTGGAATGTTTGGTGCTTATTGACTTGCATTATATGACTGACAGACTGCAACGGTTTGAGTTAAAATTTTGTGTTTGTGTTCTACTGAAGAAACAAAAATCACCTACATCTTGGATGCCCTGGGGGTAAACAGATAAACATCAAATTTTCATTTTTGGGTGAACTACCCCTTTAAAAATCATTGACACTGACATCAACTTCCAATATACACTCGTCTCAGTGTCAGTCGTTTGGAGGGTATAAAATTCATGTCTTTGTTACCTATCTGACAGCCTGCGTTCCACAGAGGCACAGGGTTATAGTTTGAGGAGTCCGTCCTCAGTCCTGCTGGGTAAATCCGGCTGAGTTTGTCTATATTGTGACGGATATAATCGTTCCCTGTGACAAAAAAAATGCAATTAGCTAAGGAATGTGTTTGGATAGTTGACAAATAGACATTTAAGATGAAAAGTTTTTGAAAGGCAGATGATTTTAGGTCAAAATGTACACTGATGTTGGTGTGATTTATACATAAATATGGTATAATGAGTACAATGAGTGTTTGTGTACATATGTATAAACACACCCCAATACAGAAAAAAGTAATACTGCAAAATGTTACTGCAAAAAAAAAAAAAAAATCTAATTTTACACATTTTATTCCTGAGATGTCACAGCTTAAATTTTTCACAAGGTCCTTTAAAAACAAAGTGCTTAGTGCTTAAGAAACATTTCTTATTATCGACCATGTCAAGCATACAATTATAATATTTTTGTGCAAAAATAATTAAAAAAGAACAGCTTTTATATGAAATAGTAGTCTCGTTACATGCCTTTCCTGTCAGTTTTGATCAATTTAATTCATCTTTGCTGAATAAAACTAATCGTAAAATAAAAAATAAGTGACAATTCAAACATTTGAACTGTAGTGCATTGTTTCAGATGCTGTAACTTAGTAACAGTAACTGTACTGTGCAAAAGTCTTAGGCCACTATTACTGTCAGCAACACAACACAAAATGGTTTTAAGTGGGTTATTTCTATCTTTTGCGGTAGCGTGTCAGTTGGAAATATCAGTTTACATTTCCAAACATTATTTTTGTCATTAATTGTAATAATGCAGTGAGATTATTGTCTGCCCAAGCAGTCTGATCTGATCATCATCTGGTCTGTCTGGAATGACATGAAGTAGCAGAACAAACTGATACAGACTAAATCCAGAAGAACTGTGGCAACGTCTCCAAGATGAAGAAAAACCCCACCTGGAAAGCTCCCTGAAAAACTATGGGCAAGTGCATCTCAGAACAGAAGCGGTTTTACCAAAAGCTGTAATACCAAACATTTATTTGATTTAATTCCTAGAAGTTAATTGATGAAATGAATTCCATTTATGGCATTATTTTTAAAAGCATCCTTATTTTGCAGCATTTTTACACAAGCGTCTAAAACTTTGAACAGCACTGTATATATATTTATATGAAAAAAGAAATGCTTCTCTTTTTGCTGTTCAGTAAAGTGATGAATATACAAGTTCCTTGTTAGTCACCGGCTTGTTTCCATATTCAAAGTTGTGTGTCAAAGGTCTCCCTCATGCAGAACCATCATCTGTGATGTTATGCAAGTTTCTGACTGTATATTTTGCAGCGTAATAAATCTGTGCAGCTGGACTGAGTCCAGGTCTGCTTCTCGTGACACACACTCATTTCTATATTAATAGCCCGTATTGTGTCTGAGCAACACAAGTCATGACATCACACCTGATTCTTCCGCCAGTTTCACAGCTTTTCCCTCTTTAAAGGAGGCCATCTCATAAAAGGACTGCTTGTCCCGGGAATCCTCAAATCCATGAAAGTGGACACTCTTGCAGTAGATCACAATATCAGACAGCTCCTTCGCCAACTTCAGCGACTTTGTTTTCTGTGTATGTAATTTAATAGGTAAAAAAAAAAAATCGAATGAAAATGAAAGACATTTTTATTTCCATGGTCACAGATGTGCATAAGAAAGAGAGCAGAGAAATCAGCTTACACTAGACTTTTCCTGGTCTTCGTCACCTTCATCGTCTTCTTCCTCTGTCACACTTTCTTCGTCTGCTGTTTTGGACTCTGAAAACATGTCCTCAAGTTTGTCTAGACTTTTCCCTTTGACTATAAACCGACCTTTGAGCTCCTAAATAACACACAGACATGCGTTTACCAACAAATGCCACCAATAAGGAACTGAAAATACATTTTAATTGCAACCTAAAGTTGGATATTCTCACGTCTAAACTTAACACTGCAGATTACTATCAAATGTTGGTATTTAAGAGTATATTCACTGCATACTGATTTTAACATTTGGTACTTCTCTCTGTAGTTTTTAGGAAGCTTTAGCTGTAACTGATATTGTTGACTGACAGTGACCAGGACAGGCCACACCTTGACCGAGGGGAATGGAAAACAACATTGTGTAAGCTATGCTAATCATCCGCTCCCCTGCAAGCAAAGCACCAGTAGTCATAGTAACCTAAAGCAGAGTCTTGCAAAGGCGGTCACCACAAAACCCCAACGGATCGCATATCTCTGCATTTGCCATTTCCTCATTTCAAAGTATGCAAGCATGATTGATGTGCTGGAGGTGTCAGTCTAGCGTTTGTAGTTGACATTTGTAATTTTGTGATGATTTTTAAATAGAGAGCAGCTGTACAAATTCCGCACATTCCACACAGAATTCCATCCTGAAAGCATCTCCAGTTCAGACAGGCTGCAAAACTCTCCTGAGTCTCACATCTAAAGCCACAGCTACTGGATTCAATCAACTGCTTTGATCATTTAAACCATTTCAACAGATATTAAGAAAATGTTTCATTTGTGTAAATGTATGTACCAAAATAATAAAGTATGTCCATATTTTTAAATTCCAACCTTTATATAGTAGGAACGTATGACATATTGAAACCATATCAGTTATCTATCTGTATGAAGAGACATTGGATCTTCAGGACTGGGTGGTTGTAATTAAAGCGATAAAAAAAAAAATCTTTCATGAACTTGCACATTGCTTACAACTTGTAACACCTTCGTTTTTCTTTGGAACAGAAATGAAGATATTTTTGGTGAAATCGGAGAGCTTTCTGACCCTGCATAGACAGCAATGGAACTACATTCAAGGCCCAGAAATTTAGTACGTACAATTTCTATAAAGGATTCTTTAAATGCATTTGTGATAAAAAGTTGCAAAAGTCCTTAAAGGTTTTCTAGGTATCGTTATCAGCAAAAAAAAATTAATAATAATACTAATTTTGGCTTACTGCTTCAGTTGGAATGTTAATATCATTGCATCCCATATAAATATTTTGATCACCTTTCCCAGAAACCAATCTCTAAATTCAATCTCTCTTACCATTCCACCATGTTTGCTTGCTTGGTGTTGTTTAATGCCATGCCTGCCTAAAATTCTATGCAATTAATGCCATGCCTGCTTAAAAATCTCTTGAAATGATTTCTTCAAAACATTAAGGTAAAAAAAAAATAAAAATCATTTCGATAATTCAAGCCCATTTAATTTCTTATTTAGAACTGGGTATCTAATTAAAGAATAGCATACAATCAGTCTGTCATTTTTAAACACACATACATAACCCGATCAACGTATGGTATCCCTTACATAGTCTTGCATCTAGAACTGCCTGTATAACATGGTTTAGCAGATTACTGAACATTAACAATCACTGACCTCTGGGGAAGGGAGGCATGTGGGCATCTTATCTCCGAGGGGTTTGGTGACCAGAGCGCTTCCCAGGATGGAGATCAAGTGCTGAGCCATGATCTTCTGCTGCTCCACACTGCAGTGGTTCTCCAAAGACAGGATCACAGGATACTCGGACGTCTGGTAAAAAAATATCACATTGTTGACAGTCAGGCACACATGGAAAGCACACGAGAAGGACAAGTTCTACAAGTCCCAAAACAAACATTATCCATCACTAGATTATATTGGTGAAATGACAGCTGTTTGCAATCATTGATTGTTATAAATACTTTTTTACCTTAAAGGCATATTCTTGAATGGCTTTGATCACATCCTTGAAGAGGACCTTTGAGGTGAGAGTGTATCCGTGGTAAATGACCGGCTCTCCATCTGATCCATCCCAGCAATCCAACTCCACACAGCGGCAGCCCTTCAGAAGCGCTCTATGGAGGGAAATTCAAAAATGTCTCATGCTTTAAGAAAGGTAAATTAATTGAGATACTTTTATTATGAAACTAGCATATAATTATGCTTTTCATCTTCAAACTAGTTCAATAAAATGCAAACAACAGTTAAATGATTGACATGATTACTTTATGTATGCCTCGGTGCTACTGGGTCCTTTGAGCTGGTCCTCCAGCAGGTACGTGTTGTGAGAGGAAGAGATGAAGTAATGGCTGAGAGGCTGGTTCATGTCCTGGTAAACACTTTTATGAGCCGGGTTAAAGATCAGCCCTTCTGGCTGTTGTAAGTACATTAGGAAGCCATCCTGTGTCATTTGCTGCTTGGCTTTGGCTACAAGAAGTGCAAAACACAGACATGCAGTTAAAGATGTTGTACTTGCACTTACACTTTTTCAACCCTGAAACTGAATCTAAACACACTGACTTACACTACGGGTCAAATGTTTGTGGTTGGCAAGATTTTTTTGTATCTGAAAATGTAACTTCCTTCTGTGGTGGAAAAGTCATTTTCATCATACAACCATACTGTTTTGCTGATAAATTTTTTTTATAGATTATTAACTTTCGTAGAACACATTTTTAATATATTCTTTAATATAAAAGTTCAAAAGTAAAAAATATATTTTGTAACTAATGCTGCCAAACGATTAATCTTGATTAATCACATCCAAAATAAAAAGTTAACATAATGTGTGTTTACTGTGTATATTTATTATAAATAAATAAATATATCTCACATACTTATACATAATAAATATACACATATATTATGCGAGACACTGCATTATGCGATTTTTTTATGCAATTAATTATTTAACAGCGCTATTTGTAACATTTTAAACGGCTTTCATTTCTGATATGAAATGTATAAATTTAATCAATTGCTGAATAAGTCCAAAAAAATCCTGACTGCCAACTTTTAAATGGTAGTGTATAGCAGATGTTTTTATCCATAGCAACTTAAAAAAAAAAAAATAAGAGTAACTCAAGCAAGGGCATTACCATTTTCATCAAGTTCATATTTCTCAATAAGCTGAAGGGCATCGTTCTGAGACACGTCTTCTCTCTGTTCATTCAACAGGAAGTTGAGCAGGTCAGTGGCGCTCATGAGACCATCTGTCTTTGCATACTCCGCATAGATGACATCAATCTCCTCTCTATGCGTCAAGATTTTATAGAAATGCTCAATTTCCTTGCCCTCCAGGAACCCACCCTTTGATTTGTCACATTCCTGAAAAAGAGGAATCACAAGCATTTCTAGTCAAATTGTCTTTAAGTCCATTCTATTCTGAACTTATGCTACAAATGCAGAGAAGCCCGGACCTCGACTCTCTCACAAACGCACAAATGAATGCTGCTGGAAGTCAGTCAATGGTTCGAGTTGTAATTTTTAAAATATTCATATTTTTGTCGCAGAAACCCATTGATCTGCTTCAGAAGACATGTGTTAACCATGACAGATGTATCCGATTTATGGAGCTTTAAAATAATGGCCACTATCCACCAGCATTACAAAGCTTGAAAGAGCCAGGATACATGAGATGTAGCCCTGCGGGAAAAACATTACAGACTGACAAACTAGGTTAGAGTCCTGCAGAAATACAAAAATATCACCTGAAAGAGCAATTGAATGTAGTCTTCAGACACCTCGATGTTGATGTCATGTAAAAAACTCTTCATCTCTTTCTGACTGATCTTGTCATCGAAGTTTTCATCCGCTTTACGCAAACAGCTGTAGATCCAGCTGGAGCTCTGATGTAAGGACAATTTGCAAGCATAACTCTTAAATTGCACCTCAATGTCACAGGCGTTTGAAAAGGATACTGCTCAGTTTTCTTCTGAGGAGTGAGGTTCTTCATGTTTGAGATGACCTTCTCCAAACCGCCGACCCACTTCTTGGCTTCCTCCTCAGAGCTGGCGATCAGGTCCAGGCTCTTCTGTCGGCCCTTAAACAGGATGGAGAACGCTCTACCCTCCAATGACTCCTCTGTGTATTTCCTCAAACCCTCCGTCTGCCGACCTGTGCGTACCTCATTAATGTCCTCAACAGAGACTGGGTGAGAGACAGAAACAGAAACCTGTAACAATGTGGGTCCCACTGAAAACAACACTGCAGTTTAGCAGTGTGCATATATATAACGTCTGTACTGTGAATTAAATAGTGCGTTTATATTTTGAATGATTTACTTCTAAAATTTGTAATTACCTGATGTTATAAAATGTTTTAAATCATTAAATCGATTTAATATTCTGGTAAAAATGTATGCTTATGGTGATTTATTCCATTAAAAACAATGTTTATAATAAAGATATTTCTTAAAAGCAGCTTTTCCTATTTTCTATTAGGCACTGCTGTTAAACACATGGAAATTCTATGCACAAAAGGTCATGCAGATAAAAAAGAAAGCACTGGAAGCTTGATTTTGGACATTTGCATACTTTGAAGGAAAATATGCATACGTTTCAAACATAGCCCCAGGCTTGTATTTTACAGCACTGGTCACAAAATGACAATATAACTTTTATAAGCTGTAGTAAAGCATGCAACTTGTACACAAATATTTTGTGACACTTGACCACAAATTTTTTAAA
Source organism: Enteromius afrohamiltoni (assembly GCA_034779775.1). NCBI lineage: Eukaryota > Metazoa > Chordata > Actinopteri > Cypriniformes > Cyprinidae > Enteromius > Enteromius afrohamiltoni. The sequence goes on from JAUYWG010000032.1 coordinate 7,412,369, forward strand.
CTGAGATTTATACATCATCTGACAGCTGAATAAATAAGCTTTCCGCTCATGTATGGTTTGCTATGATATGACTATATTTGTTACAACTATTTGAAAACCTGGAATCTAAGGGTGCAAAAACAACAACAACAAAAAAATATACATAAATATTGTGAAAATCATCTTTAAAAGTTGTTCAAATTAAGTTCTTAGCAATGCATATTACTTATCATAAATTAGGTTTTAGCATATTTTACAGTAGGAAAATATCCTAATGGAACATGAGCTTTCCTCAATAACCTAATGATTTTTGCCATTTGATTTTGACCCATACAATGTTTGCTTGCTACTGCTACAAATACACCCCAGTGACCTAAGATCACATTTGTATGCCATAACTCTTTTAATTAATTACGTAAACATAAAAACCATGCACAAATCTTGAAGCATTTAACAAGAGATCACTGAGATGATGCAAGTATGTGGTGATCTAATCATCCATTACAATTCATTCAAGTTAAGAGATCTTTTCAGTTTTGTTCAATTCCTTATGTTGACCAAGGCAGCGTTCGTTTGATCAAAAACACAATAAAACACAGAAGTATTTTTATATTTTTATTACAATTTACAATGTGTTTTTTCTTTTTCTTTTGATATATCTTGATATATATTCCTGTGAATTTTCATTATCATTACTCCAGTCTTCAGTGTCAAATTATCCTTCAGAAATCATTTAATATGCTGACTTGATGCTTTATCAAGTATCGTTACTAACAAAGTTGAACACAACTGGACTAATAAATATTGTTGAGATTAGTTCTCATTCATCTAAATTCTTAGTCAAAAGAATGTCATTTATCTGGAACATTATAAATCTCTTTAATACCACGTATGAGCAACCAATGCATCCCTGCTGAATAAAAGTATTTTAAAAATATATATATATTATTTTTTATTATTATTAAAATAATCTTACAGACCCCAAACTCCTGATTGTCAATCATTCTATATAATCAGTATTTTTGAACCAAACCCTGTAAACATCGGCCTCAGTTCAACTGATTTTATTGCCCCAAACCTGATAATAGTATTCATTATAGACAAAGTAACTTTAATATTAATTAAAAGCAAGAGAATTTTACTCTCACATACATTAATGTTATACTGCCTGTACATTTTAATCTAGTCTTCATGCATTAATTTTCCCCATTCATGCTTAAAAAAGAAGATTTGAGGAAGGAAGGGCTGTAGTAACTTCTGTGAGAAACATTCATTAAGATTCATACTGACAACAATATAGGTCAGTGCAGGACATGAGCGCATGGGCAATGAAAGAGTTGACCGACACACCTCTGCGTGCATCCTTTTGGGTACTCACATGTCTGTTTGGACTTCAAGGTCTTTTTAGACTCATGCCACATGGTCTTGCAGTCCTCCTGGAGTTTGTAGTAGCGCGTCTTTTTCCATGAGCCGGAACGGACCTTTAAAAGATCTCCGCCTGTCATTAGAAACTGCAGGTCCCCGTCCCCCTCCAAACCTGTGGGGAGGACAAGAGCGAGACCGCTCATGTAATCATTCTTTCAAAGCTCACTCTGAAACACTGATACGCGAGTTAATTCCCTCAACATCCTTTTTATGAAGGCAGAACTAACAACAAGGATTGTATTTTTATTCTGTGGTCCAACTGAGGAAGAAACAGACCCATTCATGAGTCCAGCTGCTGAGGAAGAAAACGTGGCTTATACACTTTTATGTAGAACACAAAAGACTCTGCATAAAAAGACGAGAACACACACTATGACACCTGACACCAACCAGGACCTTTTTAGGTCAAACTGCCATAGCACAAATGAATTATTTACAAAGGTGTGGTGAGTACTCACGAGTCATTAAAACACAACCGTGAATCAATAAGGTGTGATGTATTCTTGCTCTATTTACGACATTAGTGTAGCTCCCTACATACACTGCATTCTAGGTAGACAAGTTAAAAAAAGTGAGACGATATCCTTCGAGGTGCTTGTCAATGAACTGTACGCATCTACAAACAACCAACTGAACGCCACTGTGAAGGCAGGTATGAAAGCCCAGGCTCTCAGATTACACATATGATTATTGTTTTATTCATTGTCCTACCGAGACGTCTCATGTTGTTTCTCGCTGTTGTTTTCACCTGCGCGCGGTATAAGGACTCTTGAGATCTGGACCGCGCTGGCTGTCTTCGTACGCACTGCATCTTGTGAATATTCCGCAACAAAACCCAAAAGCGCTTCTGAATCGGGGAGCCACAAACATATCCTAAGACCTTCTGTGTTGCGCTCGCTCACTTGTCATCGGAATCGGGGCGTGTACTAATCCAAAGTTCATCCCTAGTGTAAGGCTGTAGTGATATCGGAGCTCATGGAGTGGCTGTATAATCTTTTGTGAATTCAAACAACACTTTGGGGATGTTTGTTTAAAGATAGCTTTAATAAGTCGATTTGATCGAAAGCGCGAATACTGCACAACAGCTGGTGAATTATACCTGTTGGGATTTTAAGGCGTCTTTCTGTGCAGAATCGACGGCGCCATCTAGTGGCTGTATTTGCCAGCGGCCACACTTGAAATCTCGTCCCATCACCTCAAGTGGATTATACACTACCGTTCAAAAGTTTGGGGTCAGTAAGATATTTAATGGTTTTTAAAGATGTTTCTTCTGCTCATCAAGGCTGCATTTATTAGATTAAAAATCCAGAAAAACTGTAATATTGTGAAATACTATTTCAATTTAAAATAACTGTTTTCTGTGTGGATATATACAGAAGAAACATCTTTAAAAACCATTCTTACTGTTCTAAAACTTTTGAACGCAGTGTATGTTAACCCTTGACATGCTGTTCTATTATGATGGTAGTAATAATAATAAAGCATATCATACACACATTCTTTATTTCAGAATTTCAACTGTTCATGTTTCACTTGAGGGCTTTCACCATAGTCGGTTAAACCAAGTGAAAAACAACATGCATTAATAAAAGGTAGATGTAATAAGCAGATTTTATTTTACTGTAATGCCAATGTAAATATTGTTTATATATTTTAGATCTTTAAACCCAGTTTCATAGACAGGGCTTAGACTAAGCCAGGATTAGGCCATAGTTCAATTAGGACATTTCCAAAAAAAAAAAAAAAAACCAGCATAAACCACCAAAGGACCAACATAAACCAGCATTCCAGTCTAACCAGCATATTCTGGTCATTTTTATAAACGTCTTTAAAAAAAACAGTGCTGGCGTGCATCTTAAGACAAAACAAAGGCACTGAAATGTTTATGATCAGTCTGTACAACAGTCTGTTTCAGCTCATATTTACATTTAGTCTAAGTCTAGGCTTAAGCCTTGTCTGTGAAACCAGGGGTAAATGTATAAGTAGATTTTTTTTTTTTTTTTATTAACTGAAAACTGAAATAAAATACAAACCTACAGTAGATGAGAATAGCTTAAATGAAACCTTAGCAACTAAAGTTTAAAATGAAATACCAAAGAGAGCAATAAACTAGAGCTAAATATTTAATACGCTAATTAACAAAAGCACATAAAATTACAAAAACCTAAACTAAAGACAGCTAATTCAAGTGAATAAATACTACCAGTGTATAAAACCGATAAAGGCCACATTAATAAAACATTTTTTTCATATACATTTCCGTACCTGATTTTCACAGTAAACTTTTATTTATTGCACAAAAGCTTTTCTCCCCCAACGGTCCTCTTTTGTTATATTATATTTGTTTTGGATTCAGATAAGTATCTAAACAGGACAGCTTTCTGTTAAAGGAAGCAAACACTTGGTGTCGCAGTGGTTCTATTGACTTTTTTTCTCTGTTTGTAAAATTAAGACAATTTGTGGTGAGTCTATCTCCCCCACGAACCCACAGGGCAGTTTCCTGCTGCCATTTCAGTGAGAGGACGGACAGTTAGATCCTATTCAGATCCGTCTGGATGACAGAGATACTGCAGATATTATAGCTATTTTTGTACCTGCATTGCATTTTATTTATTTTTTTTGTACAGACAAATTTTTATATTACCTATAAATTTTTTTCTATTATTATATTTTCTCCTATTTTTGTATGTTATCTATAGCTAAACTACACATACCTTTTCTTTATTCCACTATTTATTTCTTGTTCAATTGTTTTTTCTAATTTTTTAAGGTCACAGGCGGTCGTTTAAGCATTTCACTGCATATCGTACGGTGTATGACTGTGTATGTGACAAATAAAATTTGAATTAGAGATCCAGGAGGTGTGTACACAACAAGCACATAGTCATTTAGATGCCTTAGGCTTTTTAATAACCCAAACGCGGGTCACATTTACTGTCACACATTATGACCTTCTGGGCAAATCCAGCACAAACAGAAAATTAAAACAATTCAACTGTTTCACTTTTTAAGAATATCTTCATCTTTTTCTTTTTTTTTTCCGTGAACTGTGATCTGTTGAAAACACCGTAAACTGAGCTGAGCCTTGGTTTAAACAAGCAAGTAAACCCATAATTTGACAGACGGTTCAGGAACTGAAGTAATGAAAGGGATGTTATGTGAGACAGTCAACGGAATGTTGCTCCGGGCTACTGACACCTCTCCTGTGCCTCATCCTCAAAAGAAAGTATAGTAGGTTATTGCTGCAAAATTGGAGCACTGCAAGAGATGGACAAATACACCCAACATATGACAATACACAGTTACTAAGGGTGTGGCAGCCATATTATGTCCTCTAACTCAATTTACACTACACACCACCCATTCACGCGTTTATAATGACATCCGCAGAAATAGCTAACTGCAAACAAACTAACAAACAAAAAACTCGTTCGCAAAAGCGTTTTAAAAATTAGCTGGCGTTAGTGTCTAACACATAACACAATAAATAACATTTTGCTCATCTTCGGTTTGTTTTCCTCTCTACGCTGTTTGCAACATCTACCTTCAAATGAAACATTTCATAAACGGGTGCGCGAGGAATCATGTTTGGTACTGGTTAACATTCAGTTGCGCGTGGCTGAAACTCAAGAGCGCGTGCAGGTTTAGTGGACAGGTCTGAACATTCACTGCTCTCAAACTGAACTTACAGAAGTTTGTTCCACTGACATTTCAACTCAGTCGCAACAAAGTCCCCAATTAGTTTTCATTCAACACTTACCTGGTTTCTCAGCAGTGCCGTTGGAATCCATTTCTCGTAAATACAGCAGACTGTTATATCCTCGTCGACACAATCTGTCCAGTGTCCTCGACTCCAGGAGTTCACGCGCAAAAAAGAAACAACATAAAAGTCTCACTGAGAGCTGCACTATTGGTCCAGTCTTCTCTTCGCAGGTACGGATTACCTCCCTGTGGCTGCTATCGTCTCAGTAAAAGGTATCTCATTGTGGGCCGCCCCCACTGACGCTTCGGCATCTTATAACGGCATGCGTTGCTTTCGGTTGTCTATAGGGGTCATGGAAAATTATTCTCAAACAGTAGTAAAGCAAATCCAGCCTGAGATTGAACGTTTGGTTTGTTTTATTCTGCAGACGCAGTTAACATCGTCCACTACGTGCTGCACCTGTAATTAAAGCTGTAGACACTCGTCATGTCTGACAGCAAATATGCACTATTAATGAAGTGAATCTGTCAGGCGGCACTAATTATTTATAGACTATTATAAAACTATTTTTTATCCTTTTTATTTTTTTAAGTCATATAACCGATGCGTAGGCAGTCGTTTAAAGTAATAAAAAGAGATCAACTGCATAACTGAGCAGGGTTACTTTGGATTCAAATATACTATATGTCTTAAAAGTGAAAATAATGATAAAATCACATGCAAACATTTTTTAAAGATGTTTCTTATGTTCACCAAGGCTGCATTTATTTAATTAAAAGGAACAAATAAATAATATTGTGAAATATTATTGCGATGGAACATAGCAATTTTCTATTTTAATATGCATTAAAATCGAATTTATTTCTGTGATATGCAGATTAATTTTCAGCCCCATTACTTTAGTAAATAATGTACTAAAATAACTTTAGTACATTATTTTAATTGGTAAAAATATTTCATAATATCATAATATATATATATATATTCCTTTATTTTTGATTAAATAAATGCAGCTTTGATTAACATAAGTAACATTGTTAAAAATATTACAAATCACACCGTTTCCACACTTTTGACTGGTAGTGTATATGCATACATGAAAAATGAAACAACTTTTTTACAGTGTGTGAATAAACAGAAAATATATGAAATACCTAATGTATTGGAAGATATATAGGGCCAAGATATTTGTTTAGATTTTTGTTTTTCATCAGAAAAAAAACACTCAAGCATTTCAAAACATTCTCTTCACTTCTAACAGGCCTATGAAAACTGCAAAACATAATCAAGTGTTCTTGGGCCACTTCCTAATTGTATCATTTCACATGATTGTGGTCCTCTGTGGTTTGAGGTATTCTGTGTATAAATACTGTGGCTGGAGAGGTTTAAATGTTGCTTTTGTTGAGGAATTCTTTTGCAGATTGATAGCGATCAAGGAACTCAGCTCTCAGATCTGCTGTGTGACAGAAGCAAACATTCCACAAGGTTTGTGTGTAAAATATATCAGATGCTTTCTTAACAAACCGCTACAGTCTGGCTCTTGACTCATTTGTGAGCCGCAAACAGGCAATGCAATACGATAAGTTATGTTTGTAGAGTCATTTCTGAGCTTTTTGAAAGGCAATTTATCATTCAATCTGATAAGCCAGACTGAACCAAAGACACCTACAACTGCATTTCTTGGGTCTTCAGTTTCACAAATGTCAATGTCCAATTTAGGATTAAATTAAGATTACTATGAGTTATTTTTATCCTCAGGCTGTTTCTGTGGCATTTTATGATTTTGCCTACATCATTCCCATTAAATAAACATTTGTAGTGTATCAAAACATGAAATCTGATCTATACAATCTCCATGTATGCTTATAGGTTCGGTTGTAAGTACTATTAGCCTAATGAATGTTTTGAGGTTAATGTCATCTGTCTTCAAGCCCTCATTTTTTGTGCTATTTCCTTAAGAACCAAAGTGTTTATACTGTATGTCAGGTTCTAGTGAAGTAATTCCCGAGCACGAGTATGTGTAGCCCAGAGGGTTAAGCAGATTTTAGGATGTAATTTTGACAATTACAAATGACATCCTTAAAATATCAGGTCTGTCAATAGAGTAATGTGCAATCAATTTGATGTTTTTCGATGCTGATGTTATAAGACAAGACACACAGTCTTCATACATGGATAAAGTAAAGCTTACAATAGTTTGTATATAGTTTATACTGGATTCAAAAGGACGACTGCAAACTAGAAAATCATTTTTTTTTGCTTATTTCCATGAAGGGCTGCAAGACAAGTCACTGTGACCTAGCAGTTACTTCCCAGTGATCATGTGATGCATGCGACTACATTCTTAGAGAAAAGGCAGTAAGAAACAGCTCATTCGCAAAGCATGTAGCGTTTGAAAACGACCTGTCACCTGTATGTCACAGGTCATTATTATATCCTGTTGTTAACATGCCATACATGTCACACAGAGTACAGTAAATGCCTTCACAGGCAGAGAAGAGATCTGAGATATCAAAGTTAAAATACATGTCTGGACAAATACACAGAAGAATGTCTGTTATTTCATGTGTAACTCTTCAGTCATTTTGAATGTCTTGTCACCGCTTACTCTCTGTGTATGATTTAGGTTGGTCTTATTATAATAGTCATGGAGTTTTGAGTGTATCTGTGTGCTGTTGTGCAAATCAGCAGTCCCATTCATGGCTGGCTTACCCTCCCAGCAGCATCAGCTCTGGGATGAGTGCATTTTAACATTAGGCCAATCTGCAGCCTCAGGAAGAGGCCATATTCCCCAAATCCATCTTTATGTTGAAGGGGCCCAGGATAAGAATGCAGACAGACGGCAGCTTTTTGTGCCTTGCATGGTTACAATAGTCAGATACTTTGAAAAGAGACTAAATTTATATACAAATATAAACTCAAAAGATGGAAAGATTTTATTTATATCATATATATCCCTCTACATTATTTTTTGGTTTATTTGAGAAACAGAATAAGACAGAAAGCAACACAAAATCATTTTTTTTTAAATGCCAAGAAACCTTTAAGTAAAAAGGAAAAAAACACTTGATATACATTTTATTTGATACAGGTTTGTACTGTAGGGCAGGGCTGCAGAGTTCAGCTCCAACTGTAATCAAACACACCTGTCTGTAGTTTTCTAGTGATCTTGAAGACACTGATTAGCAGGTATGTTTGATTAGAGGTTTAGCTGCAGGACAGTGGCTCTCCAGGATGATGTAGTGCAACATTTCTTAATGTTATGAGATTTTACTCCCGTGTGAAACGTCAAAAAGCGCTTCTTCTCTGCTGTGAATCAGAGGTGCATGTTAGACTCTTTACACACCACTTTGGGTGTTCTTCTTCATTCAGGAACCCTGCATCTTCATTTATTGGCACAAATTACTTGCCAGTGTAAGCACTGTCTAAGCAGACATTCTGGTTAGTAGTATAGGGATGGGAGCTGTGGACACTTTCTTCCTTACCCTAATTGCACAACGTTCCTCTTAGGCACTGAAAGGGGAAAATTAATCTCTGAACATGCAAAATAAAATGTAAAGAAATCATAAAACCTGCTAAAAGTTTTCTTTGCAAACCCATAGCTACAGTTCATGTAATTTTTCGAATCAGATTACTAAAGCAAATAATCTTGCCTTTGTCTCACACATGTGCTTCCGAATAAAGACATTTATTTGCAAGTAAGTTAGTTTGAGGTTTGTTGAATGAGTGGTTAGATACATAAAGTAAGCCTTTATGTTCAAACAGTTTCTTAAGTAGTCTAAACCAGTTAGACAAATCAATTGCAAGGCAATCAATGTTATTTTTCAGATTCAAATTCTAGATTTTTTTTTGTAACTTACCTTAAAAAGGCAATTTTTAAGACAAAAATTACATGACTAACTTGAAAGACTAGTTTAAGAATGACATGCAACCGGCAACTACAGGTCACTCTTTCATTAAGGTTTCTAAACATGAATTTAGAGAAATCGAAACTCTAAATGCACTTTAGTGATACTGAGGAGCAAAGACATATACAAGAGATTATAGGATATGTGCATGCATGGAATGCTGGAAATAATCATCCTGCGCAGACTCTTTGATATTCAAATCCTCTACTGCACTCACTTTACTAGTAATGTTAATGTTGTTATACGTTAACAAAAATATTCTTGTTCACATATAAACTCACGTGTCGTATTGCATTCAGATAAAGTAACAGCTGTTGTGTTTAGGAGAACAATTTGTGCTTGTATATGTTTATACTGTAGCTCTTTTTATGAGCCTGTATTTAGAGGGAAATTAAAAAGGATATTTTTAATTATCATAACTTAATCTAGTGGGCAACTTAACATTGTAACAAGAATGTGAGCATTCCAGTTGGCCAAGATGCAGTGCCAAGTTAAAGACTTTAGAAGCGTGTTGCTTCATGCTACAGTACACATTACTGACTGTGTTTTGCTCTGTCCTTTACTTTGACCCTGCTATGACCCTTCTGAAGAAACACTGGGACCATGTTTAAATTTGACCATGTAGTCTGTATAGATAGTAAACAGATTAGAGAAAAAAGAAGTAATTCTCTTAAAGAAACAAAATCAATATTTCCGTAACTGCCCTAAACAGAAGTATGCTGCAAACAATTCCCCAGATTATTCACTTTTACTATGAATTAGACAGAACAGATGCATCTTTCTTTATCAATAAAAAGTGTGTCATTCAGTGAAAACAGTGCCCTTTAATACTGAGAGCAAAATAGGTTTAATTTTAGACTTCAAAGCTAAACAAGCCTGATATCACAGTGTCAAAAACTCCTCTTAGCTCAATTTCACCTCCTTTTAATTTATATATCTTCTGTTTTTTCGACTTTATCTTAAAATATGACTATATATATATATATAAAATAAGGTTCATAGGCTACCCAAAGTGAAGAAAATGATCAATTAAAAAAGTTCTTAGAAAGGTAACATTTATAGAATCGTCTAATAATTCATAATTCTAAAAACTAATAGACCTACAATATTTACAGTCATACCTAGACTATTTATCACTTAAGGAACCACAAAGATATCCAAATGATACCTCAATTCCGTAACTGAAAAACAATTCATGGCAATTAATAGCGGGGAAACTGCAGGAAAACAACATTGGGCCACAGAGGGTTAACCATTGACATTTACAAAGAGCGCGTCACCAGCGTGCACCGGAAGTAAATCGCAATGGACCGCAGTCAATTTCAAGTTCATGTTGTCAAAACTTTTCGTCCGATGTTTTGGTTTTTGTAGTGATTAGAGTGAAGAGCGCACAGTGCTATGATGGCACACCGATATCTGCATCTGTCAAGAGGCTGCAGGACCCTTCTCCACGCGCTGCTGCCAAATGTCAGATCAACAAACCGTGTGCAATCGGTAAATGTGCAGCTTCACTATATTTCTCTGGATCTTTCATCGTCCATGATCCGCTGCTCTCTGATCACGAATATGCATTTTGTCATCCGCGTGTCTGCTGAAGACGGAGAGTTTGACCGTAAACAAGGGTCGGCCTGTGCGTGACATTGCGTTGGGTAACGCGTCCAGCTCATGTTATGTCACAGTTCTTCACGTTAAATCAGCGTCCAAAACATCAGTTCGTGCTATTGCTCGCTCTGCATTGCTTCTTTAATGTTTCAATAATTCCAGAAATCATCTTTATTATGGGTATAAAAGCCATTTAGAGCTTACTGGCATTTCACTGCGTTGCATCTACTGAAAATAGTTACATAATAATTCGTGATGGGAAAAGACCAGGAACCTACAAGTTCCTCCAACAGCTCTTGAGTACTATCAACAGTACCTTCAAAAAGGATGACGTTGATATATATATATATATATATATATTTCTAATAAGAGGAAATGGAGGTTCCTCAAAGGGCTCCAGTGTTGTAATCTGAGGAACCAAAATGGTGCCTTCAGTATTTCATTATTATTATTTTATATTTTGCTTCACTTTTCTTTTGAAGGTTCAGGGTGTCGGGCAAATCGTCCTAGACAGAAGATCCTTGCTCTCGCAAGTCTTAGGCACCTATCGAAGATTAAGCTCCAAACCTCCCAAAGGTGTGAATTACAAGAATTATAAAATTACATTGAGTTCTCAAAGCTGGTCTGTTGTGCTAATCTCATTTTACCTTCTTGCACTGAAGGCTTTGAAAAATACTTCCCTAATAATAAAAATGGTGGTCCAAAAAATGGTGACCCCAAGCCATCCAACGCAGAGGTCAAAGGTAACGTCCCTTATAAGCTTATAATATGAGCAAACTGATGACTTTCAATATAATCATGTTGTTTTCTGTATCTTTATTTTAACCCAGAGGCCAAACCAAACAATGCTCAGAAGGCCGCTGATGGAGGTGGAGGTGGAGGTAGTGGTGGAGGAGGAGGAAAACGAGGGGGGCGGAAGGATGAATCCAGTTGGTACAGCCGTCTCCAAAAGGTTAAATGTTGTCTAGTATTTTCTATAGGTAGAACAAAGCTTGTTTACTGAGACAGATGTAAGGATAATTCCCTTCACTAGAGAGAACTCTAGTGACATTTAATTGAAAAATCGTTTTGCAATTAAAAGGTAAAAAAAGTGTATGCATTAAAAAAAACAAAAAGCTGCATGGATGAATTGTTCAGAATAAGATCAATATAATCCACAATAACGTGCCCTTGTGTCTCTGTCATTTGACTCAGGGTGAAGTGCCATGGGATGATAAAGAGTTCCGTATGTATTTACTGTGCGGAACGGCCTTCTGGACAGCCATCACCTATTATTTCTTCTTCCGAGATGGAGGACGAGAGGTCACCTGGAAAGACTTTGTAAATGGTTACCTTGCTAAAGGAGTGGTACGTAATGACTTATATTTGATATGTATTTTTAATCAGTGGCTTTTGACGTTTCTTTCCACCTACACGTGAACTTTGATCCATGAAGTTATGCATTTTATCTTTGCTAGGTGGACAGGATGGAGGTTATAAACAAGCGATATGTAAAAGTCATCTTTACCCCTGGTAAAACTCCAGTTGATGGGGTAAGTTCTTTACAATGATTGGATACACTTTATTATGATTATTATTTTTACATAGTCATTGGTAACCAAACCGTTATAAACAGTCTTATAATTAAACAGGTCAGACTGTCAGTGTGACACAGACTACCTTTTTTTTCAGGGTCAGTAAGATATACATTTGAGAAATTAATAGTTTTACTAAGATATTTTTACATGTCATTTCTATTTTAAATATAATGTTCTTTTGAAGTATCTTAAAAAGGTATCAGAGTTTTAACTGTTTTCCACATTGATAATGAGAAGAAATGGTTTGTGAGCACCAAATTAGAATATTATAATTATTATCAATATAATACTAATAATTATTATTGCTGAAAACTCAGCTTTGCATCTTTGTTTTCATAATTTTACTGTTTGTTTTTGTTTTCTTTGAACAAATAAAGGCAGCTTAGCTAAGCATTTTTAAAAAATCAGTTATTTGGTATATTTCTGCCAGAAAGAAAGTTTTTATTTATTTATTTATTTTTTTCCATATGTGACCCTGGACAACAAAACCAGTCGTAAGTGTTAATTGTCCAAAACCATAGATTTATACATGATCTGAAAGCTTCCCATTGATTTATGATTTGTTAGCATAGGGCAATATTTGTCAAAATACAATCTGAGGGTACAGAAAAATCTAAATGCTGAGAAAATCACCTTTAAGTTGTCCAAATAAAGATCTTATCAGTGCATATTACTAACCAAAAATTAAGTTTTAATATATTTTCAGTAAGAAATTGACTAAATACCTTCATGGAACATGATCTTTACTCACTATCCTAAGGATTTTTGGCAAAAAAGGAAAAAAATCTATAATTTTGACCTATACAATGTATTTTTGGCTATTGCTACAAATATACCCCAGTAACTTAAGACTGGATTTATGGTCCAGGGTCACATACGTTAATAACTTGTATTTGTTTGCTGGTTTTTATTGTATTTGTTTTATGTGTTTTTTTTTTAATGTTTTTGCCATGAAATAAGTCTAAGATGCTGACATATACAAATGTACTACTACTACATAAAAAAGTATATGTACAGTATATATTTCTTTTGCCTCTAAAAACTATGCTAAACTTTCTTCAAGCTGCAGTATGTGTGGTTCAACATCGGCAGTGTGGACACGTTTGAGCGGAACCTGGAAACTGCTCAGCTAGAGCTGGGCATCGAAGGAGAGAACAGACTGCCAGTCGTCTACTCCGCTGAAAGTGATGGGTGAGATATTGACACAGATTTATTTAAAAGAAAAGCATCATCAATCAAACAAGAAACCTTAATATCAGTCTTACTGTTATGTCATCTCCAGGTCGTTCCTCCTCAGCATGTTGCCCACCGTATTGATCATTGGCTTCTTGCTGTTCATGGTGAGGAGAGGGCCAGCCGGGGCAGGGAGGCCTGGCAGGGGCATGGGTGGGCTCTTCAGCGTCAGTGAGACCACTGCCAAAGTACTACGAGACGAGATTGATGTCAAATTCAAGGATGTGGCGGGCTGTGAGGAGGCCAAATTGGAGATCATGGAGTTTGTAAACTTTCTTAAGAACCCAAAGCAGTACCAGGATTTGGGTGCCAAGATTCCAAAGGTAAGGCGAGACGTCTACATAAGATTGCATAACGGGTTCGCAATGTAGTAAGTTAAGAGGGTTTAATCTTCTTATTTAGGGGGCTATTTTGACCGGGCCCCCAGGCACAGGAAAGACTTTACTAGCCAAAGCCACCGCGGGAGAGGCCAACGTCCCCTTCATCACTGTTAATGGATCAGAGTTCTTAGAGATGTTTGTGGGGGTTGGGCCAGCCAGGGTAAGTACATTTTCTGTATCCAATTATGAGCTCAAGTATGCACTGTTGAGTATGCTTCCTATCAAACTTTGTTCACGCTATCATTTGGGTAGGTTCGAGATCTCTTTGTATTGGCCCGCAAGAATGCACCCTGCATCCTCTTCATAGACGAGATCGATGCTGTAGGAAGAAAGAGAGGCAGGGGCAACTTCGGAGGACAGAGTGAACAAGAAAACACACTCAACCAGTTACTAGTGGAGATGGATGGTTTGTATCTAGAAGATTGCCGTTTCAATGATTAGAGAAGATTTTTTTATTAAAACTCCAACTCTGGATCCTTCACATGTCAGATCATCAAACAGAATTCAAAGTTAGTATTAAAAATGATGTGATGTAATTAAATATCCAAATGTATACCCCTTTCTCTTGTAGGATTTAACACTGCAACCAATGTTGTAATGCTGGCTGGCACTAACAGACCAGATATTCTAGATCCAGCTCTGATGAGGCCTGGACGCTTTGATAGACAGATATACATTGGTAAGGGTTTTTATCAGCAGCCTATTTTTATTTATTTCTTCTTAATATTTAATTACAAATTGCATTTATTTTAATAGTTGCGAAATGTAATCACTGGCTATTTATATTTTATTGTGATACACTGCTGTTCAGGTGTCTGGGGTTTTTTGAGCTTTTTTATGTTTTCTTTAATTCTGTATAAATAACCTAAAATACAATTAAAATAGCAATAATATTATATAATATTACAATTGCAATAAATGAATTCTGTATTAATAAATATTCAAATGTAATTTATTCCTGTGATGGCTAAGCTAAATTTTCATCAGCATTTCTCCAGTCTTCAGTGTCACATTTTTTAATAGTATCAATATTAAGATACCATAACATTGATACTGCTTTATATTTGTATTATTTTTAGGATTCTTTAATAAATAGAAAGTTCAAAAGAAATTTTAAATAATTTGTAACATGTCAGTACTGTCACTTTTAATAAATTGAATGAATAAATTAATTTCTTTAAAAAAAAAAAATTACTGACCCCTAACATTTTAAAGTGTCATTTAAATTAGTTTTTTATGTATTGCATAATGATTGCAGGACCACCCGACATCAAAGGCAGAGCCTCTATATTCAAAGTCCATCTGAGACCACTAAAGCTGGATGCAGAGTTAGACAAAGAATCTCTGGCCAGGAAAATGGCTGCTCTAACGCCTGGTTTTTCAGGCATGTAAAGACTTTATATATATTTGGGTTTCAAAAGTTGTTTATGAGATGTGAACAAAGTTTCACTGCTCACTGATTTCTCTCTTGACAGGCGCGGACATTGCTAATGTGTGCAACGAGGCTGCGTTAATTGCAGCCCGCCACCTTTCTGATGCCATCAACCAAAAACACTTTGAGCAAGCTATCGAACGAGTAATTGGGGGTAAGTGACAGATGTGAAATAGGAAAATCTCACTTATTATTTTTTTAAACATTTATAGCCAACTGCGATATTAATATATTACAGTGCATGCACAGTTGTGAAGTTCAGATATTTATAAGCTCCCTGCACGTTCAGGTCTTGAGAAGAAGACGCAGGTGCTGCAGCCAGAAGAGAAGAAGACAGTGGCTTACCATGAGGCTGGTCATGCTGTAGCCGGCTGGTTTCTCGAGGACGCTGACCCTCTGCTTAAAGTAAAACTCGCACTTACTCAGCTGTACTGTAATTGCTTTTTCAGTATACTCATATCATTGGTCGTTTCAGGTGTCCATCATCCCGCGTGGGAAAGGTTTGGGATATGCCCAGTATTTGCCTAAAGAGCAGTACCTGTACACCAAGGAGCAGCTGCTGGACAGGATGTGTATGACACTGGGTGGACGTGTGTCTGAGGAGATCTTTTTTGGCCGCATTACCACTGGGGCACAAGATGACCTGAAGAAAGTGACACAGAGTGCGTACGCACAGGTCAGTTATACATTTATGTAATTTTGTCTGCCGCTGCCCACACCATTGGTGGTTCATATGGAGTAAACGGATGATTTCTGACGACTTGATTATCATTTGATAGGATTTTTTACATTTTAATTTGTGGAAAAAATTCTCCATTTGAAAATGGGAACACAATTATTTAGATGAATTATTTGACAGCACCATATATATATATTATTGTTAAATATTGTTTTGTTTTCTAATAATGAACAGAAAGCATTTTGAGAGGATAAGTACACAGTTGCACTTTAAATCCCACCTTGTGGACCTTTCCCAATTTAAAACAAATCAGATATACATATATTAAATTACTGTATCTTTTACATATGACATCCATAATATAATCCACAGACCCAAGCTGAAAACTGTTACTCTTCCATCTACAGATTGTGCAGTTTGGCATGAATGAAAAGGTAGGGCAGGTGTCTTTCGATCTGCCTCGGCAGGGGGAGATGGTTTTGGAGAAGCCCTACAGCGAAGCCACAGCACGCCTCATTGACACGGAGGTCAGAAACCTCATCAACACGGCCTATGAGCGCACACAGCAGCTGCTGAATGAGAAGAAGGCTGAGGTGGAGAAGGTACAGCAGGCCACTGCCAGGATCAATGCCTTTTACACCGATTTGTTTCACCATGGTGTCACGTTAATTGTGTGTTTACAGAAAACCATTGTGAAACCTAACAGAAATGCTCACTTTTTACCACTAGGTGGCACTACGTCTACTGGAGAAAGAAGTGCTGGATAAGAACGACATGGTGGAGCTGCTGGGCCGAAGGCCTTTTGCTGAAAAGTCAACTTATGAGGAGTTTGTGGAAGGAACCGGAAGCATGGATGAGGACACTTCGCTGCCGGAGGGCCTGAAGGACTGGAACAAGGAACGCGGCAGCGAGAAGGAGGAGAGTACGGAGGAGCAGGTGGCCCGACAGATCACTGGTGGTATGCCCTTCTGAGGACACCAGTTCACAGGGGTCAGAGCACTTATTTAAGAGATGGGAAACACTTGTCTGACGAACACTGAGGCAAGTACCCTGTTCTTCAGAAGAGCTGCAGCTCTTGTTAGTAAGCATTGGACTTATTTTGTGTACAGTAGGGCGTTTATGAAACATGAACGTTCTTGTGCTGAAGTTTATTGGGTTTCAGCAAAATTTAAAGGATCAGGAGATCTTCTGTTGAAGGT
Source organism: Enteromius afrohamiltoni (assembly GCA_034779775.1). Classification (NCBI taxonomy): domain Eukaryota; kingdom Metazoa; phylum Chordata; class Actinopteri; order Cypriniformes; family Cyprinidae; genus Enteromius; species Enteromius afrohamiltoni. The sequence goes on from JAUYWG010000032.1 coordinate 7,429,486, forward strand.
GAAGTGTATTTATGTGACACATCAGCGTTTTGCTAGAAAAGCAAAAGCACTCTAGCTTGTCAAGAAAAATAGTCACTTTCATTTTATATTTGAACAACCAAGAAGACATACAAAAAAATCTCTCTATATACATTTAGATCTAATAGACTTGTTGAATCACCTGTAAGCTTTGCCGCTGATATGCATAGGTTTGTGTTTCCTCTGTACATTAAGATCACCGTTTAAAACTGACGCAATTATGTGACCTTTCTGAAAGGTCCCGCTCGCTCACTGGCTTCTGAAAGACTGAAATGTACACGAATGTAATGAACAGTGCACTCACGTCTGACTGATTTTTGCACTGGCGTGAGCGTCAGGCTTTGGTTTCAATGTTATTTTATTCAGTTTATAACCACATCCTTTGATTGAAGGACAGAGCGGTCATTTTTGATGCGTTTTCTTCTGTTGAAGTCGATCAGCTTCATTTATGGCCCAGGCACCCGCTCTCTGTGGTAGAGGCTGATTAAACTATAGCTCATTTTGAAATTCGTAATGAAACCGGATGCAAGCATACACAAATGCAGATAAGTAGTTCATTATGTTAATGATCATCTTATGAACGCGTGTGATTTCTGACAGTATTTATTCTACAGCGCAAATCCAGCTTTGAGGTTAAAAACAGAACACAATCTAAAACGCATTGTACTTTTGTGACTTCATCTTGATATTGCATCTAAATGTGTATTTTGTTCTGTGCAAAGGGTTTTGAACTTGCTTGAAAACCTAAATAAATCCACATACATCTCAATTTGCTTAATACCTTGTCCGTAATCTTGTTTGTTAGTAAGCATTTCAATCAGAGTCATTTGGGAGTTTACAATTAACTAGTTATGTTGACTAGAAATGAACTGGAAACTTGCTGTGATAAGTTCTCTACTTTACTAATCGGTGGTTTATACAGTATATAGTACATTAGGTAAGTAAAGCCAGAGCCACAGAATTTGATATTAAATAAAACTAGTCCAGCACACTAATGATGACACAAAACTAATTTACAGCCATCTTTATCAATCAAGTCTATAATCTAACAACAAAAAAGCTTTAAATATTTCCTTTTAGCGTCCAATAGCACTCTTGTCATTGTGTTTGTACAGAAGCCTGAGATTCCAACGAGGAGAAATTCCACTCTTTGTTTTTGAACTATTGCTGGAAGCAAATATGGACCAGTTTATCTCTCAACAGATGCAGCGCCCCCATGAGAATCTGGTACCGTGCTCAAAGAAAGCATGGACTTTAAATGTGTATTCACGCGAGCATTCGTGATGAGTGTTCGTGATGAGCGTTCAAAAATACACCGCAGCCCACTTTCAGTGGCGTAATATTTCTTGGAGCGCTGCGTTTAAACAGCAGTATGAATCAGCCGCTCGCTTGCCGGGGAGGATGTCCACATTTAGACCAGGCAAACATGAAGAGGCTTCCCTCGCTGTCTTCTCTGATTCAGCACTAAATGAAAGTCTTCCCCACACTGTGACATCACCTGCATAGATTAGCAGCTCGCCTCGGGAAAGTGGGTACTGCTGGAGTCAAAGTCATACTGAAACTGCTTTAAAAAGTCGAAGGGGCTTTTGAGTCACCATTTGCGACGTCTGTCCTTATATATAGCAAATATGTCCAGGTAAAATATGCCTCCTTGAAATTGAAGTTAATAATATGCTTGTGCTGGCCTGGAGAGTATGGAGCTGAGAGAATTCCGCAAAATCATTTGCAGAATATGTCGACATGCTGCCTATTGAGGTACAAGGTGATGTCACAAGGATGTTGTTGTTTGCATTAACATTCCCCTAGAGCAAGACATTGGCGAATAGTCTTTTTCTCACCTTAGGTCGTGCCCACTTGCATTCACTCGCTTGACAGTAGACACTTGATCATGCTGCATCAAAAGCAAACTGAAATTACAATCACTGCCGCCATCTTAATAGAAAACATTCACAGCTTTAAAGTGAAGCCATGAAGAAGTCATACAGAACTTAAATAGGTTTGAAGTGAAGCTTTTTGTTCACCCCCAAAAAAGTAGGTCATGATTCACTCACTCTCAAGGCATCTAAGTGTTTATGACTTTCTTCTTCCAGACAAATCCAATTGGAGTTAAAAATTTAAAAATGTCATTGCTCTTCCAAGCTTTATAATGGCGGTGGGTGTTTTCATTTATCAGTCCAAAAGAAGTCCAGTAAAGTGCATCCATCCTAATAAAAAGTGCCACATATGGCTCCAGGGGAGAAAATTAATAAAGGCCTCCTGTAGCGAATCTGAAACACATATTTAAAACATTGGAAACAATCTGTTGTAACGACTATTGCAGAAGACAAGAGAATGCTGTTCCTGTGGAAGATGAAAGACGTATGCATGCACCAGTGTGAACTGTAGAAGTACAAAATGAGAATTTGTAAAGAAAAATGGCGGTGATTTTGATATAAACCAAGAAGAGACTGGTTTTCCCTTGCTTAAATACGGAAACGTTTGTTGGTTCTTGCAAGACTAGCATATTGTCACTTGTGAACTGCTTGTGTGTACAACAGCTAGCAGAAGTTAGAAAAAATAGTTTCTTATGTTTTAATAATATGGATATTTGTCTTCCAAAAATGCGTTGATTTGCTACAGGAGGCCTCTATTTAAATGAGCGATGTGATTGGTCAAATTTCCTGTCAATCAAACTCCTTGCGAAAGGTTACTTTCTATCAATGTTGATATTTTAGTGGAAACTTAATACTTTTTTTGAGGTTCTTTGATGAAATCAAACAAATCTTTTGACATAGGAAATGTTTTAGTGAATGTATTTAATGCATACTGCCTGAATAAATGTGTTGATTTTAATCAAGCATTCGTTCATTCAATCAATCAACCAATCAATGAATCAATCTTGTCTTACTGACCCTAAACCTTTGAATGCTAGTGTATGTGTGCTTTAATTATCCAGTATCATTTCTAAAATCAATATGTAGCAAGTTTGCAAGCACTTCAGGAAGTTTGAGGAAAACTGTTACTCATTTTGACAGAGAACTCAGGCACACATGTAAAAACGTGATTGCTTCAGGAGATGCAGAGGCAGCTGGCAGTGAAAGTTGCAAACATGACTTCAGGTGATTCATTGGCGATGATCAGCGTCTGGTGGAGCAGGTAGAGTGATGAAGAGAAAGAGCGAGGGATCCCGCCTACCATCAGTACCACAGCGTCACTCCTGACTCATACAGAAGTGTAGTAGTGGGTGAGGACTACCCTGCCAAAACTCACTCGCACACCAACTCCTTACAGCCTCTTACATCATCGGACTCGCAGTTATGACACCATAACATAACACAAGCACAAAATACTACAGGAACGAACCATTTTTAACAACTTCCAAAGAATACTTCTCATATTTTTGTTCCTCAACGCATATGTGGAATTTGACCGCAGAGAAGAAAACTAAATCGACTTGTGGGTTTGATTAAAGTAATTGAGCGAATGAGATTTATTATAAAAGGATATCTGAAGACAGTAGAAGTTTTCTTAAGAACAAGAAGTAAATTAAAAACATGTGAGAATGCACAGATGATGAGGCCTGTCTTACTCATTGCCAGAGTCCCTCTGTGTGTCATCTATAGAGAGAGGAGGCGTGGCAGGCAGTAGGATGTGTGATGACACCACCTTATGGGCACCTTTCAGAAATAGCAAACTCACCACACGCTTACACACGCTGCCCAGGCGAACATGTGGCAATGCTAAGAATAAGTGTTTAAGAGTTGAGAACGATGCATTGGAGTGTTGTGTTCTTTTATAAGTGTTAACAAGTCCAGGAATAGATGCAATGATGCCAGTGGGTGGATGAAGGGTTGCCCGTATGATGAGCCCACAAGCACATCAGCAAGAATCTTTCAGTTTTTATGCTTTTGGATTTTATTATGTCATTTATTTTAAAATATATATATATTTTAATTAACTGGCATCAATGAACAGAAACATGCTATCCAAAAATGACAATCTGGACACCACTGACTTTCACTTTATGGAAACAATATTTTCAAAATATGTTCCATAGAAGATAGAAAGTCAAAGAGGTTTGGAACAAAACGAGGGTGAGTGAATGCTGCCTTTTTTTAGTATGCCTTTAAGCTGTTAATTGATTCATTTTATGATTTAAAAAAGGTATATATTTTACAAAATAACATTTAAATAAAAAAAAAAAAAAAAGAAAAACGTAAAAGGGCATTCATGTTAAAAGATTTCCAAAATAGATAATGTTCTTTTTAACTAGATAAGAAATGAGCACCAAATCAGCATATTTACATTACATTTATAGATTACACAGAGGCTTTTATCCAAAGTAACTTTCTAAAACAGGAACCAAACGATTAGTAAATGCCAATATAGTGTTTATAGTACACAATGCCAATGGTTTCTAAGATACTAATTAATGGCTGTAATTAAGTAAAGAGTGGTTTTAAAATAGTAAAAACAGGTGGCCTTAAAGAAATTAAAATGATGTCATTACTTTCTCACCCTCGAGAAGTTCCAAACCTGTACGAAGTTCTTTGTTCTGCTGAACACAAAGGGAGATATTTTGAAAAAGGTTTGTAACCAGGCTGTTTTGGTCACCATTGATGACTCAGTGGTGGCCAAAACAGATATTTCCTTAAAATATCTTCCTTTGTTTTCAGCAGAACTAAGAAATTCATACAGATTTGAACTACTTGAGGGGGGAGTAAATGATGACCGTTTTATTTTTTGGGTGAACAATTCCTTTAACTACTATGTATTTACATCAACAAATGGGTATGGGTAAGGTTAGGGACAGGTTTGGTGGTATGGGTAGGTTTAGGGTTGGTTACGATGTAAGGGATGGGTCAACAATGTCATTACAGATCATTACAGATGTGATTACATGTAGGTATTTTTAAAAATATAAGTAAAATTTAAAAGTATATGTGTACAACATTGTTTTGGATGATTCATTTTAAATCAAGTACAAAGTAGTTAAGGCCACACAATAAAAAGTGGGCCCCTGTTTTTCTGTATTTCTGATCAATTACATGCAATCTAGGTGGTAAAAAAAATAAAAAATAAATCCTCAGCCTTGGCTTTCACCTACAGGCTATCATAATTGAGTGTTTTTAAAAGTGAAGTTCAGGAGGCAAAGAGTTAGCCTGTGAGTAATTGTTGTTCACAGGAGCCAAGGAATGAAAGGTGAGATCCAGCTCACACAGACACATGTATGGACCAGCATGCATCTGTTTGACACGCACCCCTCGTGGCCGTCTAACAGCTCTCAATGGTCTCTGGAGGCGCGAGGTCTGAACTCCACAAACATCTGGAGAAATGCTGCGGTGTGTCTGTTCTGCAGTCATGAACATTCCTGCGTTCGGCTGAATCACCTTCAGGGCTTTTATTTCTCTTAATGGTTCTATTTTGTAAATCCACCTAATTTGCTGTTCGTGGGATAATTGCTTGCCATCATTTTCAATAACGAGAATGTACATATTATAACCACAAGAGGGAGTCGAGTGATGTCACTGCCGTGCATCACTATAAAGCAAATGTCACAGACGTTAAAAATTGCAAAAACAAAAATGTAATAAAAAGGCGATTAGGTTTATTTAAATTGCTAGAATTGTATATTCAAGAAATGTACATTTAAACAGACGCATCCCTCTTATAAATGTCTGAATGAATAATTGATATTTGAATATAACTGTTATGTCTATTTTTTTCCCATGCTCATTTGATCTAAAGGAAGTGCCTTACTTCCCACCCATGACTTTTTCTTCAAAAATCGTGTCTGTATGCTGTGTGTGTGCGCCTAACCGAGCATGAATGAGTGACTGGTTGTGTTTACACGTGTGTTATGCACACAGATAGCCATGATAATCATGTTGACCCCTCGACTTTTCCCTCCCCGGGAGATTATTCCACCACACAGTTAGCCAGCCTGCACAACAGGTGCCGACGGATTGATGGCTGGAGAGATGAATGATTGCTGGAAAAAAAAAAGAGAGAGAGTGAGAGACTAAGAGCAACTTAGATTCTCACGAGGGAAAAAATGGTACACGTTACTGGAGGAGTCACTGAAGAGAGTGAGAAAGAGAGAGAGGGAGAGAGGGAGGGAGATGAAAAAGTCAGTGAGTCAGTAGTGAGAAAGATTGTAATAAAGTGAGAGGGAGGGATGAAGAGGAGGAAGGTATAATTACAGAGAGAAAGAGAGAGGGGACAAACAGTGAGAAGCCAGAGAGGGAGAGAGTGCTAAGGAAAGAGTCAGAGAACTGTCTAACCCTGCCCACTTTCCACTCAACCATTCAACTCCGGCACGGGCAGCCGTGCACCGCCAGGTTTCTCCAGAGCGACCCGGAGGAGGAGCTCACCGGTGGCGCTTCGTTCAGCCCTCTTCAACTTTTATCACCATGACCGCTCCGCTCAGATAAGGATTATTTTGGACTGGCTCCCGCTTTCCGCATCGATCTGACAAGCAAGCCAGCGCAGCGACTGTGATCTTGGCAGCGGAGCAGAACAGGACCGAGGTGTGAGTCTGCCGTCACTCAGGATGTCCTCACTCACGCTCGTGACAGGGGTGCTGCTGCTCTCCGGCTGTTTGTCAGGGGGCTGCTCGCCCACGCCAGCCGAGAGCGGCTCTCAAGGCGCGGGGCGGCCGGACGATGCTGTGACCCCCTGCCCGTCCTGTGCTCTAGCCCAGAGGCAGAAGGATTCGGAGGAGCAGACCGACATGGTGGAGGCGGTCAAGAGGCACATCCTCAACATGCTGCATCTGAACGCCCGGCCCAACGTCACTCACCCGGTGCCCCGCGCCGCCCTGCTCAACGCCATCCGCAAGCTGCACGTGGGACGGGTGGGTGAGGACGGCACGGTGGAGATGGAAGAAGACGGAGGGGGGCTGGGGGAACACAGAGAGCAATCTGAGGAGCAGCCCTTCGAGATTATCACCTTCGCTGAGCCAGGTGAGGGATGTTTTAGTGCCTCGTGAGGAAATGTGATGACATTAATAGCTTGTTTGGGCTGCTAAGTGATCGACTCTCACCTGTTGAGTGAAATGGTGGAGAAACGCTTAAGTGCAATGGATCTTTGTAACTTTTAAAACCTTAATAAGATATTCACATATAGTTGTAGTTATAAAATGTAATAAATAATATATTTAATATAATATATACTGGTAACATTTTATAGTAAGGTTCAATTTATTAACATTGGCAAATGCGTTGTATTATAATTAATTAATTTATGCATGTTAATTATTAAACTCTATTTTTAGCAATTTATCTTATATACGTTTATCTTTGAACATCACCTGCATTATGAATTGAAAAATAGTGTATTTCTAAATGCTGTAAAATGCTTTATGTCTATTTCATCACCTGAACCTTATTGTAAAGTATTACCCAAATATTCAGTATAACTGAATGTAATACATGTGAAGCAGAGATTAATAATGCTTTAATTAATGATATTTAAAAGTGGAACTTTTTTGCCAAATGGTTTCGAGTTGTCGCACAATTTATCCCGTAATGCGCAAGACTCTCTGTCCGTTGTTCCTTCTTAAGATGTACACCACAAGCGCTTGCAGTATATATGATGTACAGTGGATGTCACCTCAAATGGCTCCACTCAGACTACTGTTTCGAAGGAGTGCTTTTAAAAAGCACTCAGGTAGGTGTTAGCAGAGGTCTGAGGGAGGGAGGAAGTCATCTTAAGGGGAACACAGCTGTGGAGTATTAACACTCTGACTCTGCACATGCTGCGGGAGGCTCTCGGCGCCGTGCTACTGATGTGAAATGAGGAAATGATGCCCCTATTAACAGCTATTGAATGGAGCCACTTAAACATCTTCATTCCTGCCAAGCAACGGGAAACTGTAGAGACAGTTATTTAATATCAAATGAACACTTTATCATGATGTGCCTCCAAACTATGTTGAGTGTTCACTTGAAATCTACTTGAAAGTGTAGTTTTCCTAAAAATGTAAATTCCTTCATCGTTTACTCACCCTCACATTGCTGCAATTCTTTCTGTTTTCTGTAAAGCTTAAAAGAAGATATTGTGAAGAATGTCAATGGGGTCCAATATTTTTGGAGCCAAACTGTTCTTCCTAAGAGAAAGAGAGTCATGCAGATTTGAAGCCGATTAACTGACCATTTCTTGTTTTCACAAAGTATCATACAGTTCATATTAACTCTAATGTTTGGCCCTTGAATTTGAAATGTGTATCTGCTGACCTGATGATATGCTTTTCATGCCATGTTGCTAATGATAGAGTAGCCAATAGGCAGCCATCTATATGTTACGATGATTCAGAAAAAAAGCAGAAAAGGAACAATGCTCTTTCTTATTTGAAAATGCTTTTGGTGCCGCCCGTAACAAACACCACTTCCCAGTCGGTTCAATAAACTGAATCTGGGATGGGAAGATCCACAAGTACATTCCATTTTTAATTGGTTCCTCATGACTTATTTATAACAATGTCACTGATCCACAAATCAGCATGACACTGCTGTAAAAAAAAAAAAAAAAAGCTAACAACATTTGCCTGAATGGGGTGCGGAAGCGGATGGTTGAAGCTGTCCAATCTCTTGGCATTTGGGGGAGAGGTTGGGGGGGGGGATTTCTGCAAAAACAATATAGCAGTGTTTCTAAAGATATCAAGGCTGACCTTTCTTTAGACCAGCACCGGCCATGATGTGGATTGGCAGTCGCATCTGATTCTTATACACAGATTGACCACTAACAGTCCCGCACAGGCTTAATAGTACGATTTCCCTGGCTCATTAATTGCAGCTATCATTATTGAGCGCAAGAAGGAGCCAGCAAACGGTTTGACGGCGCTGTCTATTGTGCCCTGTTTGCTTGCATAAATGTGCATTATGCCTTGATGCTATAAATAGACCTTTTGAATGAACCTAAGATTAAAAAAGGCCCCTCAAAGCCTTTATGAGATTGCAGGGGTGTTAATGATGCTCAAGGGAATGGAGGGGAGAGGGATGGGGTGGTTAGATCCCATTCAAAACCCACAGGGCTGTTAGCTGCCCATAATTGCTCCATTCATCAAAATATGGGGCCCAGTAATTACTCTAGGCTGCTCTGTTGGTGTGTGGAATGGCCGGGGTTTCTTTGAAAGTATCTTAGTGATATAGAGAGATCAAGTTTGTTTGAAATAGACAAATCATTAATCTAAGGGATGGTTCATGAAAGGGAGAGTTCACCCAGAAATGAAAATTCAGCCATTTAGCTTCAAGTCATTCTAGATCTGCAAGACATTTTTTTTTTAAATCAGTGGAACAAAAATTTTTTTGGATATTTTGGAAGAACATATGCTGTTCTAACAACACTGAACATCGTTGACTTACATATATAAATATATATTCGTTTGCGGTTATAGAAGGTCATTTCTTTTTTGAGGCAACTATCCATTTACAGACATTCCAGTGGCAGTTCTGGTCTACTGGGAAAGATCTGTTGTTATTGTGATGTCTGAATAAATGGGATAAGAGTGGGATTGACACACTGGAGAAACTGTATCTGAATCTCAGTTTTGCTGATCAGGTGTGGATAACTTGGCTTGCTGCCTCTCTTTCAGCCACTTCCAGAAACTGCTTAGAAGTTGACTGATGCATTACAGCAGGTCTTAAAGTTCTTTGAGGCTTACTTTAAGGGATGTTAATAACTCAATATTTTTCTGCTCTGACCCTTGTGTCAACCCTGTCTCCTGATGATTCAAACCCAAGGGCATTATTTGGGGACAGACAGGTGATAGCTTTGTGTATTGTACGATACAAAGCGGTACAAGACAGTATTATAGGTAAATGCAAGATAGCACTTGATTAGGTGGTGAATATGTTTTGTGTTGCGGTCATCAAGTGATTGGGGACTGTGATATCACTTTTACATCCTGGTACAACAATACATCTGACTACAGTGAGGCTTGTCAACACCCGTTTTGGGTGGATGCTGTTTTTTTATCTAACACAAAAGCAATCGACTTTTTGTCTATTTATAAAGTAATTCAATGATCTGACATCAATTGTGAATACCTTTAGTATGGCGATTCCCAAACATTTAAAAGTTTTAGGTCAGTAAGATTTTTTTTCTTTTTTTTTTCCCATAGTCATTAATACTTTTATACATTAAGAATGCCTTAAATTGGCCAAAAGCAACATTAAATACATTTAGAAATGTTAAAAATCCCAGGAATCAATTATATTTTATAATATTGCCAAAATATAAATATTTATGTTTTTACTGTATATTTGGTCAAATAATTGCAATAAAGCATGTGAGACTTTCAGAAACATTAAAACTGACACCAAACTTTTTAAACAAATTATTTTATACTTTTAAAAAAATATATTATTAAAAAAAAGTTGGTATAATAAATAATATGAGTATTTATATGTTTTTCCTACTATTTTAGCTTTTCTTTTTTCATGCTATCCAACATATTCACATCGATATTAACCTAAAGCTGTTTCTATATTTTTTAAACTGCTTTTGTTTGACGAATGCTACTGGTTGGGTCTTGGTGAATGTAGTTTAATAAAGTTCAAACATTTAGTTTGTAGCTAAGCCAAAAAAGGTTGAGAAATACCTTTTTTTAGGCCTAATGTCATCAGAAGGTATTTCCCGAGTCTCTTGGCAGAGTTTCGCTTTTTTAAAAGACCCACTGCTTGAATGTATCACTGAGTAAACAATCCTTTGATCTTCTCTGATATTCAATTTGCTCAAGTAGTCATGCTCATTGTGCATGAAGCAGATTATTTTAATGCAACAATATTGTCCTTGCGATTGACAGTGCGCAGAGTCGCAGACACAACTATAGCTAAATTTCAACATATAAAACAGATAAAGAGTAGTGACAGTATGATAAGAGCGTACAAATAAGCAGACTAATTCAGTGTATTACGTGACAGTGGGCACAGCTGACCTTCGACCCGAAACTGCAGCATTACAAGCTTCTGAAGTGTCACCCAGACCCGTGGCGTGTGTTTAAACCTACAAGAAAGACAAAACAACTACAGTGAACTTTTAGACTTACTCAGGAGCCAAATGACAATGGCAAAAGACCAGCTGCCTTTTAATATGGAAAGAAAGGCCAAGTCTTTTTACTCGGCCACACACTGCAGCTCTTGTTCGAGTTAAGAGGTGCTCTGATAAGAGATCAGGCTCGATAGGGACACATTCATCTGCAAATAGAAACCGGTGTTTTTTCTGAGAACATCTGCATCATTTCTGAAATATGTTAATTCCTATTAACTTGCTGTGTTCTTGATACCTCATTATATGAAAGCATGACAAAAACTTCAAACAGATATACATTAGTGAGGTGGCACTGCATTGTTCAGTGATCTTAATTCGCAGAGTAAGGGAATATTGGCTTTAAAAGTGGTGTGTAATTCCAACAAACACAATTTCAAAAATAATGAATGTTTGCCATTGTTTGAGTCAACAAAAATCTTTCCAAAGCACAACAGACTCTGTGTTTATAGTTTTGGGGGTGAATCAGCCGCTATGTTTGTATCTGGATTCTGCATACTAAGTTGGAACAGGACTAAGTATTTTAGCATCCAAACTACACACTTAAGCTTCAAAAATAGTTCTTCCTGTTATGTGTTAAGTCCATTCAGTGTTTCGTGGGAGTTTTCTGACAATGTGAGATTCAATGAAGCGAACAGACCGTCCAGTCAAGTTACTCAGAGATCTCAGAGGCTTTTGTGAGCTTTAAATAGTAATTCATCCAGGCAGATTTTCATAATAGCCTGACAGTTGAGGCCCAAATGAATATACGGTTGCTCAAAAGCGGCTAGACGCAACAGAATGCTGTGACGTCTTAGAAATGCGTGCTCATGGCGCGAGAGGCTGAAAACCCCCCAAAACAAGACTCTTCACAATGGTTAAAGATTTCAGTCTGGTGCATGTTTACATTGACAAACAATTAAAAACAGTCTAGACCTGTGTGAACTTACTGTATTGACCCTTCTTTAGTTTCATAGATCACTATTATATACAGTGTCATATGAGATGACAGAGTAAAGATAAACTTGTAACTGTACTTGTCTAGATAGATATCTCAGTGCCATATTGACGAGCATAAAAGATTGAGTTTTGGAGAAGGTCTTTTCACAGCTATTCTGGACTGTCCTTTATATCAGATAACACAGGATTTATTTAATGTGGATATGTTGATTAAACAGTTGAATTAAAGGCTGTTCTGTTGAGGAGGGGTTGGCAGAAATCATTTAAGAGAGTTAGCATGTTGGGACGGTAAATCAGCAATGGTTACTGATGCTGAGCTGGCTTATAGCAGACAGTCATGTGCAAGTTATAGGGAAGGCCCTTGTCATAACATACATGCTTTATGTACACAAATGTAGTGCCAGGATTTTAGAAGCAGGAAATGTTTTTATGGACTCTGAGGCTAGGTGTTGACGAAGCACTGCAGATGGTGGAGATTGACCGCAAAAAGAACATATCCTCTCTTACAGAACGAGAGAAACAGTTTATTGTAGCAGGCGTTATGTGTGCTCTGATCATGTTGAGCTGGTGGCTCTAACAGAGAGAGTTTGTCATTAATAAACTGAGCCACACAGAATCTCCGCATGAAGATCAACACTGAAACATTGGCAGATTTCCATAGAATCGGAACAGCCACCATTCACAAAAGTCTACACATTCCCATCATTTGACTTTTTTGTTTATTGGTTAAACTGATCATACTGTCTGTAAGTAAGAGGTTAAAGAGATTATATTTTTTCCATTTTATTCAGTCAAAAACTCTTATTAGTTTTAATTTTAGTTTAGGTTTACATTTAGCTGATTTCATTTCATGATTTGTATCCTTAACAATTGTTTTAAACAATACATTTGTCATCAGTTTTTTGACATTGCTATTTATTTTCATGTTTACTGCAAGTGCGCCTCAAAGGTTTCAGGTTTTGTAATATTCCGTGGCCCTGTTTCATAGACTAGACTTAGTAAAGTTAGGATTAGGCCATCGTTCAATTAGGACATTTAAGAAATTTTTATAAACATTAAAAACCTTTAAAAAATCATTACTGGTGTGCATCTTAAGACTAAACAAAGACACTGACATGCTCAGTCAGTACAAATTTCTGTCAGTTGAAACAGCTCAGATTTACATTTTAGTCTAGGACAAGGCTTAAGCCTTGTCTGTGAAACCGGGGGAACGTATTATGAACATAACAAAAACAAAAATATTTATATATCTTTGTAAAAAAAAAAAAAAAAAAAAAATATTAATATATAAAAAAAATATACATTTAGTTCAGAATTACAAAAATGTATTTGTTTAGTTTTTAATTGTTTGGTTTTTAATCATTATCAAAATATAATATACTTTGCACACCTGCATCAATATTTGATATTTGGCGTGAAAATATGAAACTTATTTTTTGAGATTTTTAATTAAATTAAAAATTATTTACATTTTTGTATTTTTTTTAATTGTCAGTTAATTCCTCCCAGTTCCGTGTACTTTCTTTCCTTTTATTTCACTTTACTGTTACGTTCCAGCTCAAACATTTCCAAAGTTCAAATGTGCTGTGTTGTTTAAAACCCAACACTGTAATCACAAACATAAAGCTAACCAATTGCCTCATGTGCTTCCTCCACAGGAGATGCCCCTGACATCATGAAATTTGACATTTCTAAGGAGGGCAGCGCTCTGTCCGTGGTGGAGCAGGCCAACGTCTGGCTGTTTCTAAAAGTCGCCAAGGGCAGCCGAGGGAAGGGGAAAGTGTCTGTGCAGCTCCTACTGCCCGATGCAGATGGACCCCAACAAGCGGTGGTGTCTGAGAAGACGGTGGACACACGGCGCAGTGGCTGGCACACGCTCCCAGTGTCCAGTACGGTGCAGACCCTGCTGGACGGGGACGGCAGCCAGCTCAGTCTCCGCGTCTCTTGTCCTACGTGTGCCGAAGCCAGTGCCGTGCCCATCCTGGTGCCTGCAGATGGCATCAAGGGCAAAGAGAGAGAACAATCTCACCGACCCTTCCTCATGGTGGTGCTCAAACCAGCTGAGGAGCACCAGCACCGGCGCAGCAAGCGCGGCCTGGAGTGTGATGGCAAAATTCGCGTTTGCTGTAAACGGCAGTTCTACGTCAACTTTAAGGACATCGGGTGGAGCGACTGGATCATCGCTCCGTCTGGGTATCACGCCAACTACTGCGAGGGCGATTGCCCCAGCCACGTGGCCAGCGTCACAGGCTCGGCCCTCTCCTTCCATTCCACCGTCATCAATCACTACCGGATGCGCGGGTACAGCCCATTTAACAACATCAAGTCGTGCTGCGTACCCACGCGCCTACGGGCCATGTCCATGCTCTACTACAACGAAGAGCAGAAGATCATTAAGAAAGACATCCAGAACATGATAGTGGAGGAGTGTGGCTGCTCATAAGATGCCATGAACTCCTAACAAACACTTTAATGTTGGTACAAAGCACATATCAGAGGATTGGCACACAAACTTTCGAACTCGGGCAAACCTATTTGTTTCTAGATCATTCCAATAGGACTGGTTATTGGAGCGGTCTTCGTGGCACTTTCGTAAAAAAATGAAAATGAGGAGAATAAAGCATAATATATTTTTTTTTAATGAAGGGAGACTGAGAGGGAACGGGTGCATGGGTCAAAGTGTCAGCCCTGATTCTCTGCACTGCAATAAAGAGACTTATTTTGAAGTGTAGAATTATATATTCTGAGAAGAAGAAGAAGACTCTATGCAAGTCAAGTATTATTACTGGATGTTCTTTTTTATTATCATTATTATTATTTGTCTTTTAGCTCATGTTTAATGTTGTTTTTATTGTCCTCCCTTTTCTCACAGACAAAAATGAGTACTTATCTTAAAAGAAGTAGTTGTGTTTAGTTCATTTTTCTTATGAGAAATACTTGAAGATTAAAATTAGTTTGACCAGCTGCTGGAGCCAAACTACATTATTATTGTTATTATGATTATTGTTATTATTGTTATTATTATTATTATTATTATTATATTGCTATAATCACTTAATATTATTTTTCTCCTAAACATTCTGAATGTTGATGAAAAGTAATATAAATTTGCACTAAGCCAACATTCGTACCATGTGAGGCCCAGAGCATTATGGGTCACATTCTAGTTGCCATATCAGAGTCTAGAACCATATGCATTTGGAACTTACACATAGCAAACCAAAGACCATACACATCCCATTCTCAGAGCAAATCCCCAAAATGCCCAGCTCTGTGAATTTTTTTCAAATTAGGAACAACTGTGTATGGCCAACATAACATACCATTAACTTAATATAGCACATAACTTTAATTTCTGGTTGTTTGTTTTTTTTCCTGAAACAGCCTCAATGTTAAGATACCTTTTGCTCTCTGTGTTTCGACAGTGTTTGTCTTTACCAATGTGTAACAAAGGTCTTAGATTCTGAACTGAAACCTAGCCTTCTGGACAGAAATATTCAGTAAAGAAATAGAAACAATGTCCTGGCAGCGGCAATCTGCTTTGTCAGGTTTAAAGTACAAGACACTAAAGGAACTTACCGTGTTGTTTTATGTAGAGTTATGCAACATATGGTTGTATGTTGCTATGTTGTACAAATCAAAATATGTGCTTGTCATGTTTTATATCTAATTTATTTTGCAGCATATTCTTTGCTTCACTATTAAAGCTGAATTGTACAACTTCACCTTTTGGTTTAAGTCAGTGTGTTTACCAGGCCAGACGGTGAGCTGTATTTCAGCCCCAAAAGCAAGCTAGTTTGGTTTTTACTAAATGTAGTCCAATTAAGTATATTTTTTGCAGATCAACTGACAACTCTGACACTTTACCCCAAATATTAGCACATCAGAGCTAAAGCAGATGCTGTGCAAACTAGTGTGAACTCCTCAAGGGCCGTTTTCGGTCGTTTTTAGCCACATTACTGCTTTCTTTAGGGAGGTTTAGATTGTTAGGAGTCAAAAGAAACATATAATATAGATATATATGTAAGATGACTGATATTCCAAAAAAAAAAAATAATTATTTAATGTAATAATAAATAAATAAATAAATATACACTTCTCAGATTTGTTATAAAGTTATGCATTACCATTAAAGAGATTTTGTAAATATTGTTAAAATAAGTCAAAATAAGAAATAAGCACTTATACAATTTTATTGTAATTTTAAATACATTTCTTCTTTCAGAGTATGTAAACTCATTTATTTAAATTGATTTTCAGCATTACTCCAGTGTCACATGATTCTTCAGAATTTATTATAATATGCGTTTTGCCGACAAAAAGTTATGTATAACTTTGATAATTATTTTTTAGCGTTTTTTGATGACTACGAAGCTCAAAGGAAGAGCATTTTATTTCAAATAAAAACCTATCAAAACATTTTTGCCTATTTAATGTGTCCTTGCTTGCCCCAAAACTTTTGAAAAATCGCGTGGGACAAACAGATATGTATTACAAGTACGTGGTTTTCCATTTAACATAGTCAAAGCATAAAAGGCCTTCAATCGGAGATATGTGCACTTACAGAGGGACCTTGTCAGCACACCGGCATGCTGTGTCAGGACAAGAGATGTGACCCAGGGGTAGAAAGGTAATTACCGCTATCATCACTCAGCAAATAAAACCCCCACAGGTCCTGTGAAAAAGAGCCTCTCTCAGAGGAGGACATAATCTCTTCCCCATAAACCCTTCGTGCCATTTAGAGCACAGCATCAGAGCACACAGCTGATTTATCACTAATCATCTCTCAGCATAGAAACACACAGAAAGATGATCAGAGATGCTAACCAATCGTATCCTCCTCCATTGCAAGTACTTTCGTATGACTTCTGCCTTTGAAGATCCAGTACGATATATAGGTCAAGGTCAGCTCTCTTTTGAATTAGTCTTGCAAACTTTACAGAGCCGTTCTTTTAGTTTGGACATCTTGACGGCTGAGGCTTGAGGGTGTTTACACGAGTCTTTAATTATCCGCCTATATACACAAACAATACATGCTTTGAAATAGTGCATGTGTAATATTGCTGGTGACTGTTATCCAATGCGTCACACGTACATGTGTGCCTTTATAGTGCCATAAAAGGCATTCACATCTTTGTTGGGTCTACTTGTGTTGATAACTCTACATCCTCTGGTAACATTCATCAGGAACCATAAAAAAGGGATGATGAACCAAAACAAAAACTCGGCAGATTTCAAGTTCATTTGCTTGTGCTTCACAAACTTCACAAATAACAAACTGCCGTTTGAAATGAATGAAATATTTAAATTTATATATTAATCTAATTTCATTTCTAACCGACTTCAGTTTAGAAACAAGCTGCTTGTCATCTAAGCTTGACAATGAATATCATCAGTAGACTTTGTGAGGCATAAACATCACATGCATTCCTGTCCTTCAAGGACATGAGCTTGGAGAACTCAAAATACCCCCGACAGGAGAATAAAGGCTGAGAGGAGGGGGCTGGATCTACAGAATCTGTGTGGGTGTTAAGCATTGTCAATCCTCCAGGAATAAATGTGTTTGGAAGGGTGTTTGTGTATGTTATAAGGGCTGAAGTGTTTATTTAACACCTCATCTGTCAAAATGAAGACAGGGGATGTGTTTTACATGCCTTTTAAAACTTGGATTCTGTATATACCATCTTTTGGACAGAATGACACATTTTAAACCCCTGAATGGGACATGGTGGCCTTGAATTAGGCCAGCGTCCTGCCATTCATATTTACAGAGAGTCTCAATGGTGACTGGCTTACGTTACATTCAATATTTGGCTATGTTCCCCGTTCAAGAGTTGTGAAAACTGCTAGTCTGTTGCATACATATGTAAAAAAGAGCGCTTTATGAAAGAACTGAAGGACAGATTGAAACAAAGTATGATGGTTTTCTGAGCACTGCCAAACAGATACAAGCACAAATATTTGTAACAAAGGGTTCTTTAAATGTTTAGGGTTCTATGAAATCCATTAGTTTTTTTGAAAATCCATTAAACTTTTTCAGCAATCTCAGAAATTCTTTCAATCTGTCCATTTTTTTCTAGACTCAGTTTTAAAGGTTTAATTCTATTTAATCTGTGAAAAAGCATCTCTAATGAATTAAAATCTGGAAATTTACAATAAAAACAACAATTTGTTTTTAAGGTCCCATGTTTTTTTTTCTCTCAAATTATTATTATTATTATTATTTTAATCACATTTTGTTTTTCATTTATTTTCTGGATGGCATTTAAGTAGTTTTACAGTTGTCATCTAAATAAATTCTGTAAATACTTATAGTATTATAGTAATTTTATTAGTAGTAGTTTTGGAAGATTTCATAAATGTGAAGCTTACAAATGTGTAAATGACTTACATTAAAGGCTGGAATACAATATATATATATATATTTTGTACATGGAACTAAACGACTCACTACCAAAACAAATAATCAAAACAAATAATCTGGCCAAAATTCATCCAGTGTAATCCATCTTTAGGTATTCTGTTAAAATTGTAAAGCTGTTTAAGTCATTTTACAGTGGCTTCAGTGGAATAAGCTTTAAATTAAGGTCTGGTATTCTCTGGGTAGTTGACAAATAAAAAATGGCCTAGTGTCCTATGGTGTGACATAGAAAATAAATAAATAAATAAATAAACTTCTTAGACTTTAAAAGTAGCAATTACAGAGCTGTATCTTCATTGTTAGTTTTTTTTTGTCACAACATAGGACATATTGACACGTCAACAACCCCTTTAAAGTTTAGATTAAATATTTCACTCTAAAATAAATTTATCACACATTTTGTTTACATCTTATGGCTGTATTTAAAAAAATTTTTTTTTACAGATTAGCCCTCCTTAAGAAAACTAAATCTTCCCTTACCCATGAAAACCTACACCTACCCATGAAACTTGCATAAAACTTTTATAATAGTAGTCTGTTGTTTTTTTTCTACATAATAAGTTACTTGCACAGATGAAATGCAATAACAAATGCAGTCATGTTATCTTGTGTTCGGAGGCGAATGATTAAGAGCATAATCGTGTGATACAGTTCTAAGAGGTCATTATCCCAAATGTTCCCGATGACAGATTTGTGCTCAGGCATTTCAGATACACTAAAAACAATATTTTAGAAGATGTGTAATATGATTGGTCCACTGGTTAGTCCAGTGTCCAATCATATGACCTGTGGGGGCAAAGTCACATTTCTGGTTGCGCATCCAGGAATGAAATGTGTTTTAGTGCGTAGAATAGAATAAAAAAAAAAAGTTATCTGCCTCTATTAAGAGGTATTTTAATGTGAATTGTAAGCTTTCACATGCATCGTCCATCCAACACTTTTTAATGCATTTTCCAAAAATTTGAATTGTAGCTAGTGTAGCCCAGATTTTTGCATTATTAGAGAAAAAGAGAAACAAGTGGAAATGAACTTTTGCATTCATGAACACTGTCACAAATGCTGTCAGTTGAATATTCATTTAACAACCATAATTATGAGACACATGCTGTGTGTTTGGGTGTTAATCTAATACCCGATGTGCACTTGTCTTTTTCAGACAGCCCAGGCTGACTATTCAAGACTCAAAGGCAACAATGGTACCATGGCTCTGACAATGGCTCCCTCCTGGGAACGCCGGTGAAGGGAGAGCTATCTCAAGGTTGTCAAGAGCTTAATCTCATGCCAGGCTTCCGAAGGGTTGTGCAAATCTTGACACTCTTTTCAGGGCGATAAAAAAGTCTGAAAGATAGAAAAGGGTTAGAAAAAAATGAGGTCTTGCTGCCTTGGCCTACAGTAGAAATCCACACAAGGTGGTCTGTTGTTTTCAAGGCTGAGAACAACGTATCATGTCTGCTGGTCTGGTCAGCTTTCTCACTTTGACAATAAGAGTGAGAGTGACTGGGAAATCTAACACTCATCTCTTTGTTTGTGGAGAAAAACTAGAACGGCAGCCTACAGACTGCACGGCTCCTGTGTTATCACTACAAACCTCCTCTTCCCTTTTTTTCCACCCCTGACTCCTCTTCTCTCCGCTGAGACATAAACTCCTTTATAGTGCATAGTATGTGGGCTTGAACATGGACGCAGGTAAAGTAATACCTGCAGAGGGCACAGAAAGTGCATTCAGGACAAGAGAAAGAGGGCTGATAAGACCCGGCTGGTGATGGAGAGCACGGCCCTACACAGGTCTGTTCATTTGTGCGCTGATCCAAAATCCCATCAATGGTTTTATTATGTCATTAGCAGGAAAACAAAGGGTGTCTTGCATATTCTAATTAGCGTTTTACTAAAGTATAATTTTTTTTACCAAACAACGATGACCATGTGTTAAAAACAGAAACGTTTAGTCTTTATGTTACAGTAGTTGGCGATGTCAATTCAGCTTTGTTAATGTTTGTCTCTGTTTCCATGCCGGACTTTCTACTCTATGAACTCTTGTCTCTGCTCACTCATGGGTTGTCATGTTTATTCACTACAAGCTAACCCCATGTTGGCCATGGAGGTTAGTTTTGAACTTTCATCTTGTTCTGAAGATGTTATGAATTTGTATGATCTGTCGCCCTGCTCCAAGCTGGCCATGAAGGCCGTAGGTTTACTGTCAGTCCTGAGTCAACCCTGGAGGTATCTGAACTATTGTCCTTCCCGAAAAATACCACAGAGACCCAGGAATTTACGCTCTGCCCTGAATCGGCTGTGGTAGCTGTGGTTCTCGTTCTGAACTTGTGGATGAAACTGGTGAACTCACACTCTCCACTGCATCAGGTCCTAAAATTGTCACCCTCTCACCTGAACATGCCCCAGCTGCTGGGACTATTCACTCCAAGATAGTGGCAGTTATGAACTCGGTCTCTCAGCCCACCACTAACCAGTCTATGTTCCTGCTTACAGTCCAGACTCCGGGTCTACCCTGCCTCAGTATGTTCCATTAAACAACCAGCACATGAATCCGAACGTTTCTTTGATCCTTTATTGTAACAAGTGTGTCAAAAAAACATAACACAACCAAAACAGAAAAAGAGAAGTGTTATGGTCAGCACACGTTGGGACGAATATTTTGTGTGAGTATCGTCAGCGTTTTCCGCTGTTCATACCCACACGATTTTCACTGATGATGAGCTGACTGCACATGAAAACAGAAATACCCCGGTACACAATGTGGCGCCGGTTTTTATGCTTCTGACACTTGCTTGTCACACAGAAAAAGAAGGGAGCCAGAAGACGTGCTTGTCAAAACTATTCACACGTCTTTGTTAACTTGCAAAAAAACATGGATAATTCAAGCAGCAGCTCCACCGATGAAGAAAACAACAAGACTAGCAGCTCTACATTCATCCTGCCGAAGTGTATCTTCTTCATCTGCTTATTTTCGTGTTCTTGGCAAGACTGGTTTGTACTTGAGCGCCACCAAGCAGTGTACTGTAGCTTTAGCAGCTTCAGGCATGTGAACAAAAGCGGCAATCTCATTGGTTGGGCAGGTTTTAACACGGCACATCAAACCAAAAAATGAGACAGAGGATTTTTTTTTTTATGACGCTTTGACGCTTCGCGGTGTACACACTCACATTTGGTGCCCTTTATTAAGTCACAAGGTGTTAAACGTTGGTGATATTCAGGTGTGATATCCGTCCTGGTGTGAACATCTAGCGGCTCTAGAGGACACTCCCTTTTTTACTCATTCTTATACCAAACTCAATCTCCCAGAATGCACCCCTCCTTCACAGCTGTTCCTTGTTTGTCTTCAATCTACCACTCATTAACACCTGTATAAATACTAGTTTGTTTTATCCACCCAGGGTGAAGTATTGTGATTGCCACTAAATCCAATTCTGAGCGCTCTCTCCTGTGTTTTCCCTTCCGTGTATTGACTTTGGACTGTTCTCTGACTTTGTTGTTCTGCCGCCTGCCTTGGATTATTTGCCTGTTTAACTCAACTCGAATATCTCCGTTTGCCATTGTTTGAACCTCTTCTGTCTGACCATGAATAAATCTTTACACTTGGATCCGCACTCCTCTGACTCCTTCATTACAGTGGGGTTTCATTTTTGCGCTTCTCCTCTCACTCGCAGGAAACTAAATGTTGGAGGGGGGCGTGGAAGTAAAAATTCTGCCCAAGCCATCAAACTGGTGTCATTGGAGCAGGAGCATCATTCCGGAGTGGAAGCAAATGATTAGATTTAGATCAAAAAAAAAAATTACCAAAAAAAAATTGTTTTCAGAAGATTAATTCACAGATTGTTTACCTCAACATTAACAATGTGCACAAACAAAATAAACATAGCAAAAATTTATTTAATGCATATTTTAAGAATATCTTGTGTGCAATGTGCCAAAATGTTCAAATCTTGTAAGGGAAGAAAAACTAGATTCTCCTCATGCATATGTTATAACCACTTTTCATAACTGGTTAGGATTTTAAAGCTCCTTTAGTCTGAAAACGGCTTAAATGAAAGGTTTTCTGTTTTTAGTTTAAAACGGTGTTGTGTAAAAAACCCTGTGGTGCAAAGTACATTTAGCTGAACTTCACACATGGGTTTCAAAGTAGATGATTAAAATATCTTATTCAAATGCCATTCAAATGCACAGTTTTAGAGTTACATAGCAATCCTTACTTTATCACATAATAAGCATGCTCACAAATCAAAGCTTGTAATTTGTATTTCAGCTTGCAGCTTTTGACTCTTTTTCTTCTTCCTTTTCACTGTTTTAACGTCACTGCATCAAAAAAAAGATACAACAATCAACAGTATCTTTTAATAGAAGTCATTCAGCTAGAGTGTAAATATCCCACAGCAATGAATGCCACAGATATTTCTGTAGAAAACCTAATAAGCGAAGGCCACTTAGTTATTAAAGAAGTAAACATTGTTTTCTTCCACTGTCATTTCTTGTCCTCCCTCAGAGAATTTGCATGTCCGTCTTCTTTAGTAACAATTTTTTCTGTTTGTTTTATAGTTGTTTTGAACGCATCTTGCTTTCAAAATTTCCCAGAAGACACCAGCAATCAAATGCAAATTAATGGCAATTTAAGATCCCCTGTTCTCTCCGAGACACATTATAATTCTGTTTCCCTCATGTGCTCAAAGTAAACAACAACAGAGTCACTTCAGGCAAAGGAAGTGGTGCATGCTGTTCGTTTGATGAATCTGCATTCCTAACACATTTTGTTTGTATAACATTGTAAACTATAGTAAACTCCCTTTCCATGACACAAATGGGCAAAGCGGGCCTCTATGTGCAACATGGACCTTATCTGAATAAAAAAAAAAAACTGGTGCAAAGGGGGAGCACAGAACCAGTGGAGTGAGTGAAAGAAGGTAAATAAGGAAAGGTTTCTGCAAACAGACAAAGTGCAGGGACCCCGTTGACAGGTTAGTCAGTGCTTTTTTCGGAAACACTTGGTTGGAGTGGCTCGGGGTGAGGCAGCTGAGCGGGTGGTGCAATATTTACCAATTAAATGCCATGAAAGTCCCGCTCTGACAGGACTGTTCAACATCACTCAGCAAAGCACTTACCGTGTAATTATTTATGACTTTAAATAAGCACAAGTTGCTGAACAAAGTGAAGATATTTTTTTTAAGAAAAACAAGCTTTTATGGATCCAAATGGATAATAGTACAGTGTGTGTAAAAAATAATGATTTCCAGGACTGTCACATTAAATAAAAAAGAACATCAATCTTCATAACGTACCATGTGGGTCAAAGAGATGATACTGGATCTTTTTCCTTTTTTAATAATTATAATAACTACTAGAATAATAAATACTTCTGCACAATAGTTGAATACACTTCGTCAATTTATTTATTTCTGTTTTAAAATAGTTTTTAATATTTTCAATATTGCCTACAAAGATGGAAAAAAAAAGTATACGAAGATAAAGGGGTGGGTACAGTTTTGGGTTTGCTAGGAGATAAGAAAAAAAGAGGAGGAAGAAGAAAATGGCTCTCTTTAAAGCTTAGGACGTTCATGCTTGAGTTGTCCTATTGGGATAGCGGACAGGTTTGAGGACAGGCTCTGATGCGAGTCTCATTCATTGAGGGCTGTGTTATTCTAGGCATAGGGAAGTGACGTGGATGAAATAGGCAGCCATTGTCTTCTGATGCGTTGACCTCATGCTCCCTCTGGGACTGTCTAAATATTATTTCTTGCAAAAATGTTGAACGCTGTTGATAGGCCCTTTTTCACACAGCCTCCTCTCTACCCTGCGGTGTGACAGCTTTGTGCGTTGCTTCTCTTTTGTTTATGTCAGTGCTCATTTTAAGGTTCTCTAGGGTAAGTCGAGTTTAAATTCTGGAATGTTTATGATCTAGTGCTTGCATTGTGCCCTGAATGTCCTCAATGGATTGCAACAAATTAAAATTACAGCAAAAGAGCATCCATATTCATCAGCGCTACTGACCCAAGGCTAAAACACAAACAGTGTTTATCACATGAATATTACCCTTGTAGATTATAATTTGATTACAATTTGTCTCACTTGCAGAGACTACAGCTGTATGGCGGGAATTCCGTGCTTTGTCAATTTTTGTGCTCATTAAATTTATAGCCCATAACTTTGGCAAGTACACTTGTTTCAAGTGAGATTTTGTTTTCACGGTCTTCTGAACTTATGATAATTATGATAATTAAGACAAAGACCATTGTTGTGAATATCTGCAGGACTGGCACGAGGCCGTTGATATTTAGAACAACAGCATGCTTTCTCGTGATATTGCTTTTAATAACATGACAACTAGTTATCAAAAGGTGATACTAAAGATCATACATTTTAGACACAATACTGATAGTTACTTACTATTTGTGCTCAGCCAGTTCCACACTAAACAATTCAGCCAATGCATCTCTTAGCAACACAATGTTATGATTCACTGTTTTTAACAAATCAGTTAAGTGAATGATTAGGTGAATCACTCATGTCAGTCACTTATTTCGTTACTGAATGAAGCAGTGTCTGCGTCCGAGTGGGCATATTATCCATCATAAATTCTATGTGATGTTAGTAATTTTCAGCACTATTTAGGGCAGATAGGGTGGATCGTATACAGACTGGGACACCAAGAGTTTTTATGCGTTTCCAACGAATCGGTTCAATGACTCGTTCATAGACAATACCCTGTCGCCACCTATTGGCGTAATGATGAAGTCCAATATCTTGTAATATCTTTTAAATATAATTGTAATTCTTGATTGCTTTCTAATTCCCTGCATCATATGAATAATTAGATATGTACATATACATGGTGTATGTTTATGCCAAGTAAAACATTATCCTGGATCAACATTACTGTCCAAAAACATAAACTCATCCCAATCCTTACCCTTAAACCTACCCCTACCCAAAATTAATGCCTAAAATCAGTGAGATTTTTTTTTTTTTTTTTTTTTTCAAATATAAATTCCAAATATTTTAATTCAACAAACAAAGAATTTGATGTCAATAACAGAAATATTAGGCTACAGTAAATCGCCCATTGCCCCCTGGGGGTGTTATCCCACCTGGCTGTGGACGTTTTACCCCACTTGACTTTATTTGAGAAAAAATGATGTCACTCTAAAAAATATATAATTAGATTTATTAAATAACAAGTACTCCCTACCTACAGGCCTAACTGTTCTCATCATAGGCTGAAAACTGTGATGTTCTACAAAACAACAAGATTTTAAACACTTTTTTTCCTAAGATCATTTACTGTGAAATCCATTTTCTCTCAGGTACATCACACGTGTAAGCTTCATGCTGAAAACTTCTACATCACTCAACTTAGTCCATAGGTACAAAAACAATTTGAATAGAGCAAGGGATGAATCGTTTGTAGAGAAATAATGTTAGAAGTAGAGGTGGACATAGATCTTTTTTTTTTTTTATCTAGATTAACATGGCTCATCATCAAAGGCATTCAGAATATGTGTGCTATCTAAATAATGACTAAAAGTAAAGCCCTGTTATATTTGAGATATCTGTGTGTCAGTACTGCCATCTTAAAAGTAGGGTTGTGAATCTTGGTTTCACAATTCAATTCAATAAAATTATTAACACAATGGCCCAGTTTCACAAACTAAAGCCAAACATATCAGACGGTGTGCACATTAGTTTTTTATAAAAGCATTTGAAAATGCAAGTGCATTAAACCACAGCCACGATCAGGAAAAACAAACACAAAGAGCATGTGTCAAGAGCAGTTACAGTCACAGTGCGCAGGTTTGTGCATCTAACACCAATACGTTCCAAAGGGTACATAAAAAACATATCTAAAGTAAAACGCGTTGGATGGAAGCACACACTGTCAAGCAACTTGCACATGTCTCAGCAAATTCTGTGCAATGAAGCCTGGCGCGTCTTGAGCGTGCACATGTACCATATGCGAAAAAAAAAAAACAGATTATGAAATGTGACGCCCAGATGTACAAAACAGACCCTCTCACCTCTGTAATAAACACAAAGGTGTTAGTCCCATCCGAAACGGTACATGAAAATCACGGACAACAGGTGAAAAGAATCTTAGCTCATACATACAGTAGTTTAGAAAACTAGTCCCATCTGAATAAGGCTACAGTGCAATTCGGCTAGGTATACATCCATGCTAAACTATCAAGGTGAATGTAGTATGTAGTGTACACCCATATCCCAACACAACTTTGCGAATAAATTAACGGTGATATTTTTTTTTTAACGCAGCACGTTAACGACGATAATGGCCCACTACTAGTTAGAAGTAACTTGACTGTCTTTGTTGGTAGGAACAATGGAGCGTTGAAGATTCCAAGGAGCCTGGGGAGAACACAGAGATTGCGGAGAACACAGAGGTAATCACAAGGTAAGTATATCAGGTAAGTCTTAGATAGAATTCTTGACAGATATGAGTCCAACTAGCAATAAACGAGCACGGAAAGGGACTGAGGAATGGTGTGGATTTATGTGGTTACTGATGAGTGTGGAGAATGACTGCAGGTGGAGGTGACAGGTGTTGGAGATTAGCACTCAGGGGAGAGTGATCGTTGTGAGGAAGTGAGGGTGGAGCCTGGTGTGGATGTAACCTATTTGTGAAATATATATATTTATTATGTATGTAACCTAATGGCTAGTTCATACCGCACGGTTTTCAAAGTCCTCGGATCCCCATTGTTTTCTTGCTGCACAACTATCCGGGGTAGCATTCGGTTACTGCAATATTGGAGATTCTTTAAGAAAATTTGAAGTACATCAAAACCTTTCATCAAAGTTGTCCTAAAATCAAAAACAATATCTATTCTTGTCTTTGATGAAAGCTTTTGATCTACTTCGAATGTTGACTACTGTATTTCCCTGGTCTGACCACCTTAAGACCAGCAAATTGCCAGCTTCAAAACATACCTAACCAGCATATGCAGAGTTATCTGAAAAGAAATGTGGTGGACTTTGTTGTATTTTATGGCATAATTCAAAGACATTAAAGCTGGTCAATTACTGAACTTTAGAACAATATCTGTTTATCCATTTAGAAAATAAATTCAATTAATAAATTCCAATAATTAGTCATTATTTTGTATTCAACTTTCTGTGGGACTAATGCCAGCTGCGTGACTGTGTTTAATTTCTTTGAATTGCAGGTCAGTAAATTCTTCTTTATACTATTCCTACTCAGCATCCTGTGGGCTATGGCCAGTTTAATTCAAATTTAAGTTCTCCCAGCCCTGGCACTCTGGGATTTGTGTCCTGAGCATCAGCACAGCCTGTACCGAGTAGCAGGGAGAAGCAGCGAGCCGGTTATGGAGTTGTGTATGGTGGAGTGTCAGCTGGGCTCAGGATGCATCCTTCCTCTGATGAGACTGGAGATGCTGACTCACTCCTACAGCTATAGTGGGTGATTAAAGTGTAATGCCATGTGTGCCACCTCCACATACTGCACATGCACACACACACAGCCTGACTGGTCATGCAAAAGAAACAAATCTCTCACTCACAACTGCACATGTACAAACCAAAGTAGTCATGCTGGTTTGTCAGTGTTTGTCAGAGACTGTGCAACGTTAGATCAAACCGCAGCTGTAACTTTCCTGAAGGCCACACTTCTCTTCACGGTGAGTAACGCACATCGGTTAAGGACATGGCGCACACTGTGTGGGGGCTCGTGAAGGATGTAGGCTGTTGGAAGAGGGACTAAGAGGGGGAGGGTATATTGCTGCTTATACGTCTTCAGTCGGGCTTTTCGCTCTTAAGAACACGTCGCGCAATTATTAAGAAAAAATGTGTGTGGTGGGTGGTCCTGACCTTGCTAATTACCACAGATTGCACACACACTGTACCGACATATTTGCTAAAATGTCAGACAGGCCAAACGGAGAGTCTCTCACATATCACGAGCTTTGTAACGACGCCGTACTGTGGGAGAGGCTGTAATTAAAAAGCCAAACATGTTGTGTTGAACTTTATACGTGGATCTCATTGTTCACGCCAGCGTGAGCCAATTTTGGAGGGGTACGTTTAATGCCTCACTCTCTGTTACGGAGTTTACGAGCTTGTCAAATGCTCGTCGGATTTTAAGGGCTGAAGTAAACAGCATGCTTGAGTTCCAAGTCCTAATTACCTCTAAATGTCGGAGGATTTCAAAACACTTCCTCTGGAATAAACTTCTGCTCCAGGTTTGTTTGAAAGGCCTGTCAGTTTTCTGAATCCTATTATATACCTAGTGATCAAGAGGTTAACCACTTCCTTTACGGATTCAAAGGCCGGCCTGCCGATTGGCTACAGCCTGCTTGGTGAAGATGACGCGGCCAATCAAGGGCCTGGTTGGTCTGAGTAGGCTTTCTGTGGGATAAACGTCTGGGAAAGGTTTGTTTGAAAACTCTGTCCGTTTTGGATTTCTGGATCTTATTGTATAAAAGAGTTTAGTGATCAAGAAGCTAACCGCTTCCTTTGACATCCACAATACAGGACTGACATTGGCTGCGGCTGGAGCGGTGATGATGACACATCTGTCACGAGGCAGCACCATGTTTCTTCTCGTCCCGGCAGTGGCGACCTGTCCCCCCACCACATGCCCGCCCTGAAATGCATCCCACTTAGAAAGCCAGGCCTCTCTTTCTCTCTCTCTCTCTCACACGCCGGCTCTGCCCACTTCACTACATAGAAAGAAGGAAAATAATAACTTCATTATAGATCTGCCTCAAAAGGTTACCCTACAGCTCACCTACACCTATTCCGTCTCCCACACTCTCAGCTCAGCTTATTATGTGTCGATGCTTCTAACTTATAGTTCTTCATGTACTGCTGTGCGGTTGCAGTGCATTTGTCTCATGCATATGCTACTCGTAAAAAGCCTCGCTGATCTGAATCCATTATTGACCTCTCCTATAATGAAGTGTGTGGTTGGAACAGAATTATAACATGATTTCTAGAACTCATTTGCGTTGTTTTGAAAAGGCTGTATTCAAATGACAGAGGTGTTCTGTATGTTACTGACGCCGATGGAAAGAAATACCTACATAACCTTGACTAAACAAAATCTATATGTACTTTATTGTCCTGGAAAAAAAGACCAGTTCCAACAGAATATTTATTTATTTGTTTGTTTTATATTTTATTTTACACGCATTCATTCAGTCATAGCTATAACCGGTTTCAACGACAACTTAAACAAACGTTACTGTGCATGCGCAGTGGCCCCAACTTTACTTCCGGTAGGCATCCCAATAGAATCAATAACAACAGCTAAGTCCGTCTAGAGTAGTTTGTTTTTTGATAACAAGCAAAATATGTTTGCTGCGTAAATCGGATGGATTTATTAAAAATGCTAACTCATTCTCTGCCAGCAGGAAAATGAGAAACGAGAGGTTTCCCCGGTAATGGCTCTAGACAAAGCAGCACTGAGCTTACAAACGCAGTCTTATATGCAGGATGAAATGAAAATGCCAATTTTTAAAGATGGTCTTCCTTCAGAAATGCAGTGATATAAAACACCCGTGCATTATGTGCTTATGTTTAGTCAACAAAGCCTCAATTTTGATATCGTGGCAGGTCCCCACAAATAAATAAATGTATGGGAAACACAGGCCACCGCACAATAACCTGAGACCGACTTCACACATTATGCCTGAAATATAACATTATTTTTAAAAAACAATAGCATATAAAAATATAAAAACATACTCCAATCTGAAATACAATTGTCTTATTATATGATCACCTTTTTGAATTTGTATCCCAGTATTCACTTGTTGTATTCATCCGCATGATTCAGTGTAGAAATAGGAGGTCAGATAAGCCGAGACCACGCACTTTTTTCATTATTCAATGACAATAATTATTCTAAAATGAAAAAATAAATGAACAGAAATACATATGAACCTGTGCGACAGGTTTTAGATGTCATTCTGGAGGAATTAACTATTAAGCCAGTGCCAAAGTTTTTTTATTGGTTTCCATGGCACTGGAAGGGTTGCCCTGAAATATAACCGCGTATAAACTGCATAATAGATTATGCAGCTGAGCTGAATAGTCAGACCAGTAACCCTGAACGGCTTCCAGACATGCGTTTTCTTTAAACATGACAAAGTGCCACAAATATGTTTTTATGTAACAGAGAGAGATCGAGGAAAGCCCTTTCAGGCCATCTTGAGAAAGAATCGCCAGCTTTGTGTTTCATTACATTTGATTGTTTTCCTGAGAAGGTTTAATCGTAATCTCTACTCCCCCTTGTCATACAGCCATTCAGAAGATGTCGCTGCCAGCTGGACACTACCCAATACAGAAATGTGAATGCACATGCAGAGGGAACTATTGTGTCCTCAACTTACCAGGACAAGTTATCAATTTCACATATTTATATTACACGGTTTTGCTTTGCTTTCGAACAAAAACACTGTCAGTTAGGGCACAGTGTTTACATGTGGATGCAGGGACTGTAAAAGCTTTTCCTTTACAATTGATAGCATTATGTGCCATGGGCTAGGGCCGTGTGCCATCCTCTTGCCATGCCTAAACAAGGCTTCACTCACAGATATGGGAATATGGGATGTTTTTTCCCACTTTTCAATGACCGTGCAGTGATAAACAATCCAACATCCCACTCCAACCTTTGATAATTAAAGACTGTCACGCATGCTTGACCACATGGAGTGCTCTCTGTTTTGCTCTCTTTGTTCTGGATGTTGATGTGTAATCAGCCACATCAGAGAACGCTATGGCCCAACTACAGGGGGTATGAGCCATATGTCCTCTGCCAGTCTCTTCAGGTTCCTCTGTGAGTCAAAAACTGGACCACACATTTCCCTCCACTACTTTGTTGTATTGTATAATTCTGAACACTCATCACTGCTCTCCAGGAGATAATCACAAATGAGCTCAGCAATGTCACTGTTGGAGACATAATTCTTAGGGAAGCAGGTGCTATTCATTTATTTACATTCAGTGCAATGTAGATGTGCAGCTTATTCTAAAAGGCTGTGGAGTAAGGACAGCACATGTCAAAGTCGACAGTGCAGCTCCATATTACCTATTGGTAGATGCAGTAGTAGTAGTTTTATTTAATAATAAATATATTGAATTCATAGTAATGCCATTCATGGGTGGAGCATGATGTTAATTCAGATGATTGGATAAAACAAAATAACTGCACACAATAAAATCAAAACATGCATTAGGAAAGTTAAAAAGTCTAAGCCTATTCTGATTTTGATGACTTTGAAGTCACTTTCACGAGTTCGCACTTCCTCATAGAAAATGTATAAAGCAGGTTTGGTGTGCTGTCTGGGGGGCGACCCCGAGCCCTACTGGTTGTACCCCTAGTGAGGGTAGAGCTCGGCCTCGTTCGGTCCCCTCTTGCCCCCTGCGGAAGGTGTGAAGTAGGCGGAGAGCCATGCACAACTTAATTGACAGTTAACTCATAATGATAAGTACCCACAGTGTTGCCAACTTTTTTCAATCGAAAGTAGCTAAATCCAGCTTGAAAAGTCACTAGATGTCACTAGATGATGTCATACGTCAATTTGCATATTCATTACATCAGTGCGTCATATTATCTTGCTTCTCTGTAGCCACATAATGTATTTTAATGCAGCCAAATTCTAAATATAACTGTTTTCTTTGCTATATTTAATGGTTTCTGTTGTCAGAAAAACATGAAATAGTGACTAAAATGCACCCCATTATTAGGCCTACTAACTCTACTTTACAAGATGTTAATCTGGATTAATATCATGATTTATAATCAAGCCGTTGTCTGATGAAATCAAATATAGACAATGGCTATGCTGTGATTTTAGCTATATTTGCATGTAAAATAGAGTTAGAAGCAACATAATATCTATTTTAACTCCAGAGGCTCGCTGAGGTTTGTCCAAGAAGTCGCTAGATTTGTCGCTAGTTGCCGCTATTTTTAGAAAAAGTCCAAGGGATCTGAAAAGTCGCTAAATCTGTTGGCAACACTGAGTACCCGTGGTATAAGCTGATAAATATTTCAGTACAAGTGTAACCGTGCGCTCTTGCCGCCCTGCTAGACGGTGGTCTTCTGCACTCTGACTGGTTGCAGCGGATCCGCGTCATAGCTTGTTACCATAAAGTTAATAGGTGCGTTGGAAATGCACTACACTAGCCTGCCACCGGCTGGCGAGAGCAGCCCCTTGCAGTCGGGGGAGGAGTAAAGAGACGGCCGTAGGTTTCCGTAGTGAGTTTTATGTAATGCAATATGACGTTTATTATTTGTATCTTTGTTTTGTAGTTAGCTATAGGACATTTTTCAAATATAAGCAGTTTATTCAGTGTTGTGAAGCCTCTCACAACATCCATTAAAAAAACGGCCTCTGGTTGACCAGTTTTTTACTCTTATACAATAAGAATATATATTTTCCATATCACCTAATCTTCATCATTAATGTTTTGTTTGAATATCAGATATTCGACATAATGATTGATTACATACAGGAACTTTTATTAAGAAAAAACACGCAGCACGCAACGTGCTTGTAGTTACATAATCTGACCAATGAGAATAAAGTGTGTCGTCATCAAGGCTTTCGCAGACAATTTTGAGCGACTGCTCTCGTTTTGCTTTCACGGTCAGTGTTGCCAGATTGGGCGGGTTTTGGCGGGTGGACAAAATTTGGGCGGGTTTTGGGTCATCTGGGCAGTTTTCAAACATATGAATAATATAGACTAATTAGGTAACATACAAGCCCAAGTGTACATTCCACATCATCCAACCAGTCACACAACGTTACTAAACACAGGCTGCTGATGTTGACGTTGCAGCTGTTTCCAGAGTTAATTATTAAAGAGTGACGGGTGTTTAGCGCGATAAATGATGTAGAACTGTATAGTGATCATGGCTAAATAAATATGGTATAGAGAGTTTTAACTCTCAAAGTGTGAACTACACCTGCTGAGGGAGAGATGACTTGAAGACTCTTATCACTGCAACTTTAAAATCAGAGCACAGTTCAATAAAAATCTATACAAACCTGTCTTTTCTCTATCATACGGATCAGATTAGTATTGAAATCTGCTGGACTTGTTACTTTCGACTGCAAAGTTTTGCATAATTTTCAAAATAAACTTCAAAGACTTCCTAGTTCTGTGTGAAAGTTAAGCGCATTCAATTGTTTTGTTTTTTTTTATTTATTATGTCGGACTATGCATTATAGTTCTGACTGGTGTGTGCACGATCACTATATTGTATATGTTTTGTGCAGTAAAATTCTGACATTGAAAATGATGCAGTTTTTATGGTACCGTTTTTTTTTCATTGCCTTTTTAACAGTTTAACTGTTTGCATGTTTTTCATATTTGGTAGGCTAATTCTCTTTAAACTATTTTCTCCGATTTGTCTAGCATTATGTTTATATTGTTTTGTCATCATAATTTTGTTTTATAGTGTTAAAAATGCCGTTTATGAACCTTGATTTATATTCGATCACATTATATTGATAGTTAAAAATTGTTCTTTGTAAAAATGTGATCGAAAGGCGGCTGCAGTGCCGATTAAATTCGGACAAATGATCTTACCAGAATACATTGTTTTGTAAGGCGACAGCCGATTTCTTGCGGCGCTGCATGAAGTCGAACGCACCTAATGTGATTTCAACTCTTCTCGACGTTCTCGCCGTCCATGACGCGCCGCGCCGCCAGCTTACATTTTAAATGACAGCTACTTTGACGCTCTCGCCCGCGGCCGTTTGAACGCGCGGTAACGGCCCCTCCACAGCCGTCGTGCAGTATTGCACTGAGCGTTGTGCTTTATCCCTTCCGTAATTAACGTACTTTATTTAATAGTCTCAATCGCGATTAACAATTGCATTGATTTAACGCTCCACTGTATTTACCTGGTCTCGGGTGACAGTCCTCCTCCGGTCTTTGAGTAGGACATTTTAGTCGTTTTCTCCTGTTTATTTGGTCTCTTTGCTCATCGCCATTGTTATTGCTCCCTTCCATTACGCAACCCGCACTAGTCCGCGCTCGCGCCCAGTGTTGCCAGATTGGAATATAATATAAATATAATCAGAGAAAATATATTAAAGAGAATTAGCCTACCAAATATAAAAAATATGCAAGCAGCAGTCAAAAATGTCTACAGTCAGAATTCAAATGCAAAAAAAGTGTCCAATATAGTAATCATGCACACACCACGACAAACCTGATGCATACCGCATGATAATTCGACATAAAAAAAAAAATTTTAATGTCCTTTACTCTATGATTTCGCACAGAATTAGAAAGACTTTGAAGTTTACATTGAACATTCGTATAGATCTTTATTTAACTGTGCTCTAATTTCAAAGCTGCATTGATAAGAGTCATGTCATCTCTCCCTCAACAGGTGTAATTCACGTTGTGAGAGTTCAAACTCTACCATACTATAAAGTTCTACATACGTTATCGTGCTAAACACCCATTACTGCCGAATCATCAAGTCTGTATGCGGCCGCGACGTCAGCCTCAGCATCAATAGTCTTTGCAGTGTGCGTGCGTTTAGTGCCGTTGTGATGACTGATTGAATGCGGGATGCACACTTGCGCTTGAATGTTAACTAATTAGACTATATTATTCATACGTTTGAAAACCGCCCAAATTTTGTCCACCCGCCAAAGCCAATATTTACCCGCACAAACAAATTGAAAACGACCATCTGACAACACTGCTCGCGCCCTCAACGTAAGCGTAAGCGTGACGTAAGCGTAAGTGCATCGTCACCGTAATGCAAAAATCAGTGCGAAAAAACGTGCCATAAACCTTATAATTAATTAGTAGAGGCTTCGAGGCAGAGGATTTTTAGAGAATTTTTGGTAATCGAGTTACTAGAGGAATCGTTTCAGCATTTACATTTTGGGTTTAATGTCCAAAAACGTTGCATTCACAATACTGTGCATATGTAGAGCCTCATAGACGAAACAGTCACGATACATTTTCAGGCAATTGTCTTTGACAGGTCTTTTTATATAGGAAAATATCTCACCATTCACTGACGTGTTCAGGTCACACTTACTCATAATTGTATGTCTGATCTAAAATGCAAATGCCCTCATGTTGCGAGTAAATTAAATGTCATCTTTGCAGGACTGTGATATGAAGACTGTACAAAATAACACATCTGTAGCAGTAGTGTGAATGTGAATAGCATAAAACAGTTGCAATACCAGTATAAACATATTTGTTGGTATAATGTGTGTCACATGACTAAACATATATTGTTTTCTTTTTTTAAAAGATTTGGTTTGTGAAAATGAATTTTCAAATGCATTCCCTTTTTGGAGAGCATTTTCAAAAAGCTTTTTTCCTTGACGAAAAAACACTGTCTCAGCATGGATGGAAGGGCAAAACAGAGAGAAAAAGATGTATTTTCAAACTAAAATGTATTAAGTGTGGACAAGGCGTAAGGCTCCTTCAAATGCAGCCTTGAAATGTGTCATAAATTCCCTGCATGGACCACAAACAATGCAACAAATTGATGTTTGTGGTCCAGACTTTCCCAAAATTCATTGCATGCATGCGACAACATGACGCCAGGAGATAAGATACCTGATTACACCTTACTTAAATATCTAATAATACAATTTTTTAGAAGTTCAAATGTTGACTCATATCTTACCAACATGTGAATTTATAGATTGTTGGAGGGGACATGTCACACACACTCATCTCATCTTGAATACCTATAGACTAATATTTCATCCTTCATATCTCAAAAAGGTCTGTAGTTTTAACAGATTTGTAAAAGACACATACAGCTATACCTCTTCTCTCTGGAAACAGTTCAGCTCCTGGAGGCGTGCTGTGGGCAAAGCTACTTTGGACCCTTAATGCTGGGTTGTTTGGAAAGTTGAACAAGTTTATTTTTCCCTCACAACTAAAAACGCATTTTTATTTATGAACTTGTATATGCAACATTGTTGATGACTTCCGTAACCCAAACAAAGCATTTTGGTGGGAGTGCTCTTGCTATCAGTTTGCGCTTTTTATGGCGGCATACAGGGCCATACTCTAAAAAAACTCTGGAACTTTGTCCTTTGCACAAAAAGCATGCATATTAGACAGGTTGTGAACCTTGTTTGTCAGTTTATCACTTTCAAGTCCAGTACAAATATTACTACCAATCGTCACAGTTGCTAGGTGACAAGATCAATCCTCCTAAGCTCAACCATCCCATTTAAAAAAACGCTTGGTTTGACCTTTGACCTTCGGCTTGTCCTTTCAAGTCTACATCTTTCCATTGATATATCTCCACCCACTCCCACCTCGTTCACATCAGTTCATCAGGAGCTCATTGGCTGAGCTCTGCACTTTCACCAAAAGCTCTCGTTAACTATTAATGAAGCTATTTACTTTGCACAACAAACATCACATTTAAAATGTGTCAACCGTTAATTTGATATTTCGCAGAGTGTGTGCATGGTGAACAAAACTTATTTGGTGTTCTTCTGAACAGCGACTAATTTAAGTGCCTTAGCATTAATTTGCTCATCTGTGATTGGCTTTTGACTGCAAAAGCAGGTCAAGAGAAAGCTTTAGCATATTATCAAATAAAATGCTAATAGGCCATTTTTATGATTAGGTAATTGTAATCACAATTATGTTTTCGATAAATTGTACAGAAGCTGGTTGATGTGGACAAATGTAAACTCCCCCCGTTTTGTTTTGGTGATGATCCACTTGACTTAATCTGATCTCATGTTAATGGCAACTACAGGACCTTGTTCAAACCCCTATGGAGTGATTTGCTCAGAACTCATCAGTCACGATCACAGGTGCGATGGTCGTAACAGGTGCACATGATGCTCGGCTCTGTCAGAATCCTCATTATGTTCGATATCACAATCATGCTAGGAGAATGTTGGCCTGGAGATGACTGTTAGAGACATACTCACACTGGCAGTAAGTTAGACAAAATGAGCTGTTTCCAGGTGCCAGTGGGTTTGTGTTTGCGGTCAATGACATGGCTGAAGAGCATGGTGGGGTGTGACTGTAAACCTGTGGTTGTGTGCCCAGGTGTAATGCTCTAATGTTCTATGGCAGCAGATTGTGTGTTGTGGTTGGATGGAGGGTGTCTGAGTCAGCTGTGTGGTTTTATTTGAGTTCCCCCTCAGCAAAAACTGAACCGTTTTATTCCCTTCAGACATCCTCCATCCTGTATTACTGGCACATATGCTTGTCTCACAAATACACAGAAGGAAACGGGTAAATGTCTCTGCCTTTGATCCTCCAAACCTGTTCTCCATCGAGGTCTATGGCACCACATGGTTTCTTGATCACAACTTCATTTTGGCAACATGTGCGGTGTGGTCTTTCATTTTTATGTTTCATTAAATTTTTTGTGTTTCATTCAAAAGTAGTATATTACAACAGAACAGGGATAAATAGAGAGTTAGTGTAAAAGTGACAATATACACAGTTGACAACTACAGTATGCCTTTAAGAAATGAGTGGAGATGCACTGAATTAAACAGTAAACAACCTTAACCTTTTAACATTTTCTCTCAACTAATGTAGATCATATTTTGGTAGATTAAAAGTGAGAAAAAAAAAACTGTGAGTCAGACCAGGCTCCGATTTGCTCATTTTCTGACTCATTCACTCTTACTGTCATTAAGCACATACCATCTTGTTATTTGAGTCTATTGAACTTCATCACATTAATGGTAAAAGAGAAGAAAAAAGCATCCTCACAACATTACACACTGCAAATTATTTATGATATTGTAAAACAATAATAGAATAGCTGTAAGTTAGCATATGCACCACCATAAACAGTGAAAAATATATGGTTTAACATTACATGACATGTAAATTTACAGTAAAAAAAAACTTTACAGTTTATGAGTTTTGGAAATAAAAAACTATGGATTATGTAATGGTAGAAAAAAACTAAAAGAAAATTCCCACATGTCCCTGTATGACAGTTACAGGCTATTTAGGATGAATCGCCTATATTTATCGTAATGGTATCAGTATATTTAAGGACGTTTTGATAGTTCAAGCAGCTTGGTATATCAGCATAAATATAAGTTTATACACTTTTCTTTAAAATCACTACACTACTTGAACACATTCAGAATTGCTTTCTTGCATTTTTATCTAAGAATCTTTATTTTAGGCTTACCGTACCAATTTCCTATATAGGATACTTCAGTCTCCCGTCATTGGTCCTTGTGTGTTTACATCATGTGCGCATTGTAAGGAGGTTGTTACAATTATTTGTCTTATCCAGAGATGGCGATAGTGAGTCTTAAAGCCTGGTTACAGGTCAAATTAAAGGGTTAAAGGAGTACACAGTTCTCTCTTTTTTAGAAGCATTCCATACCAGGCTACTTCTCATTAAAAACCAGTCATTAGGAGCTTTATCGCTCCTCACATTAGAAAGCATATCGAACTATCAACACACAAACGCACTTGAAAGTTAATAGCGCTGTGTTTTGCATGCAGTGCTGTGAGGATGACTCAGACTTGTAAGAACATTACTATGGTTGGATTTTGCTGCCAATTAAAATGCCCATGTGTGTGAGCAGTGTGTGGGTTGGTGGGGCTGCGCTCTTTCACACAAGAGAAGCCTCAGGGGATCATTAATCTAAAGCTAATAAGAGACCTGGTAATTGGGCATGTGGTTCTGTGTGTGTGTGTTTGGGGAGCGGGTGTAATCATTATAGGAATATAGGCTTAATCACAAAAATGGCCCTTGTGGACACCGGTAGGCAGCCTTCAGGGAGCATGTTGATTAATTAAAATGGTACCATTTCATGTGATCTATTTCTGTATATGTGTACTGATGACACGGGTCATTTTATTTTCACCATATGACCAATCTGCCCGGCGTGACGTGTGAAAACGGTGGTGTTCTCCATCAACACCTTCATTACTTAGCCTGCGTGATACGGCCGCCCACCCTGCATGCCTCTGTGAGTGACTCTGATTGGTGAGGAACAGGCCATGTGTGGGCAGAGAGGTGTCATTCTCATATTAGTGGCCCTCACACTGTGTGTACCTACACCCTGCCGTCCATTCCATGTCTCAGGGATGATGATAATGATGCTGATGGTGCCCACATAGTGTGGTCAAGGAATGTTTCATCCGTTACATCTAGCCACAGATAGAAGTGAGATGCGCACAGACGCGTTCGTGCATGCTCCAACGGGGACGTCATGGACGCAAAACTGTATAAACACACGTACGCAAGCACCCACATATGCAGACATACAAACGGAGCTGCCCACACATCTAGCTGTGTCAATAAGTGTTCATCTGTGGGAAAGAGATAAAGTGAGGTAAGAGGGGATTCCTTCTGCGTAGTCTCTTTCACAACTTTGCTCTCTGCACCGCTGTAAAAAAAAAAAAAAAGCATGGGGTGGGAGGTGTTACTCTTCTCTGAGCTGTGACGTCACAGTAAACGTTCAGCATGACTATAGGAATGGAAATGACATCAGATTTTTTTTTGCATGAAGTACCTGGTTTAGTTCTTCATTTCAGGAGAGTAATTTGTACGTACTTTGATGACGTGCACTGAACTCTTAACTGCAAGCTTATTAACCTCAGTTGTAGTATTGAAGGTGGAGAGAGCACTGGTTATTCACTACCTCCACCCACAATCCCTGCTGGACCCGGTACTTAAACCCACAACCTTTGGGATACCAGTCCAACTCCCTATCTATTAGGCCATGACCCTATCCAAAAACTTGAAGTAAGGGATACAGACACCACAACTTACGTAAATCAATGGAGAAACATTTTTACTAGGCGCTCGTGTTCAGATTTCTTGGATGTTTTAGCTCACACACAATGGGACGCAGCTGAGACTGACACTGTGGAACTCGTTTAATGTCCACCTGTTTTCTATAAACTTTTCATTACCTCTGTATAAAACGTGTGTCTTACCAAAGCAGCGATGGCCACAGCTGACAAGGAGAAAGGCGAAGAGTCTTCACCCTTAATCCGTGCTGCTCCCTCCGGAGTCTGGGAACCTGTTACAGAGAAAAGTGAGGTTAGACACTCACAAAACTCACGCCATATTCAGGAATACAGCCGTATGACCTCGGAAAGAGAGCGCGTGCTCCATCCGGAAGGACAAATGCAGCTGCAGGCCACATGGACTAAACGATGTAAATGTAAGCCATAAACAAGCTAATTTCCTCAGTGGTTCCAGAGCAGTAGGCTGTTTCAGCAAGATGATAGGCTAATGTGCATCCCATGTGACAATCATTTCAGATGCTTTGATGTGATAGCTAAACAAACTTTCACATGAGAATCACAGTAATGCTCTCGGCTTTAGTGGTACAATAGAAGAGCGGAATTAACAGGAAAAACTCCATGTTTAATGCAGTGTTTTTATTCCCCTTGATCTTCTGCCGCTTTCCTATAGATGAGTCATAGAGGCATCAGAGGTAGCTTCTTCAATCAATAGGCTTTTTCATGTGGTGGGATGTTGACGTCCACCAGCCTCCTACCGGTTTCTAGATCAAGGTGACCTCTGGGGCACAAACAGCAGCTCCCCGGTGTTTAGTTCGTCATGATGGTGACAAAGCGTTGCACCTCTTGATGCTAGGCCTTTTTTTATGCTAATGCAAAGCACATAAACTAAATTGATACTGTAAAAGGAATAGTTCACCCAAAAATAAACAGCTGCTGGAAATACTCAACCTCAGGTCATTGAAAATCTAGATTAATTTTGATTAATTGGTTCGAACAGATTTGGAGGAATTTAGTAATATATCACTTGCTCACCAGTGGATCCTCTGCTGTGAATGGGTGCCATCAGAATCCAAACAGCTGATAAAAACATCACAATAATCCCCAAGTAATTCACACAACTCCAGTCCATCTGTCTTATGAATGTCTTGTGAAGTAAAAGCAACAAATCTATCAAAAAAAAAAAAAAACTATTTATGTCCACCGAAGAAAAATAAAATAAATAAATAATAAACAATGCAATATTCTAATTGATTTAGCTATTGTGGTGATTTCCATGTATAAGCATGCAGTAAGAAATAACTTTTAACGCATATAGTGACTTGCTCAGTGCTTGTACATCTATCACATGAACTGAAATTCTGCTAGATATTAATTCATTTTCACAGGCTTTTTCCAAGCAGCAGATGTGAAAACATTTCCATTTGATGGAGCTTCAGACATGTGGTTTCAGTCAAGTCTGAAGTATGCACGTCGTCCACTCTAGAAAAGTGCTCTTCACTGCTCTGTGGTAAGAAAAATCATTCCCAGCTCAAATCTTTCTACTGTTCCTTTGCAGTCAACAATTTATGTATCTTATGATTCTATTATTATTGGCAGTTTGTAACAAATCCACGTGCAGTATTGAATATTTGAGTAATATTTGAATTTTATTGTACTTCATTTTTTGTTTATATGTTGTATCGTCTTGTTGACCTTACAAAGACAAAATGATTAAAACAACACATGATGCCTGTCCTCTGAAAACATGTTCAGCTCATTGTGTATAAAAGAGAAACAGACTTATCCTTAATGCTAGAGGATGGAATGACAGATGTGGTTAAAAGGAATCAGGTGTGTATTAAATTGAAGTGAATTTTAATTTTGAAACGAAACACTTCTGCGGAATTGTACTTTTAATGACAGTGAGTCATTCTTTTTTATTATTTAATAAAAAACAAAATAAAATATGTTCATACTATTTCATTTAGACTAGTGGTTGCCCTCTAGGCAACATTAAAAGGCCTTAAAATTATTTAAAAATGAAAACAACAGCAACGATATAAAGGGTTAGTTCACCCAACAATGAAAATTAGCCTGTGATTTACTCCCCCTCAAGGTATCCTAGGTGTATGTGCCATACAAAATCCATTCAAATCCATTTTTATTATGAATGCATGCACTTTATTTGATGTCTTGTGGACTGGTGAACAAAAACACCTAGATTATAACTCAGATTGGAAAATACAGTATACACCAACTATGTCTCGAGGGTGAGCAAATCACAGGCTAATTTCTATTTTTGAGTGAACTATCCCTTTAAAATAAGCAAAAACAGCCAGAGTGATGAAAAACCTTGATAAGTAAAATCCTAATTTTAAATATGATTGATTTGTAGATGTAAATGAATCAAATCTGTTTATACATTTAGTTATGGCTGTAAAAAAACGGAAATTGTGAGAATTTTCTTTTTGTAGAAATCTTGTTTTGTATAATTATAGACATCGCCATGGATGGATAAACATGACTCAAGTACTGTATGTCACTCTAAACAACTACACTAAAGTATAAAACAAACAAACAAACAAAAAACAGCAACAGAATTTAGTTCCATAAACCATTCTGAACTGAATTTGGGAAGGACAGCGGGATCGCCTTCTGATCTTCCAGGATAAGACAGGAGCTGCTCGTGCACTGGGCTAAACGTGCACTGTTTTTTGCTATAGGGGTGAGAAGCTCTTAATGTGATCAGTATAAGAACTGATCTGCTGAAGACAGAACTCACATGACTGAATCTGTTACAGAATTAGCAACCGTTCACACTGTCACACACATCTGCATCTTAATCATTCACAGACTGAGATCTTAATAGATTAAAATTCTGCATGTTTTTTTATGTAACAGAGGGATACAAATTAGTTTATTGGCGTGAGCAATGTAAGCTGATATCATGAGCTTGGACCTATATTTGATCTCCTTAAACTAATCAACTGCAAATTGTTTTCATTTCTTCAGCATTCTGTGCCTTGCCAAAACCCTGTGCCTTTTTCCTCTGACTGGACACATTGTGCTTTTTAACGTTGAACTGAATTTTTCCAGTTTTACAAACCTTAGACTAGTTTACCAAAAAATTGCATTTACTCAGACCATCCAAGATTTAGTCAAGTTTGTTTCTTCATCAGAACAAATTTGGAGAAATTGCAGTAAATGAGTGCCGTCAGAACGAGTCTAAACAGCTGATAAAAACATCCACATGACTCAAATGCATCATCTAATGTTTTGTGAATTGAAAAAGCTGACTGTTTGTAAGACACAAATCCATCATTGATAAATTTAAACTATTGCTTTCAGACAAAATATCCACGAGTAGATAATCCATAATAATGCTT
The DNA here is from genome assembly GCA_034779775.1 of Enteromius afrohamiltoni. Lineage (NCBI taxonomy): Eukaryota > Metazoa > Chordata > Actinopteri > Cypriniformes > Cyprinidae > Enteromius > Enteromius afrohamiltoni. The sequence goes on from JAUYWG010000032.1 coordinate 7,473,001, forward strand.
TTTCCATTGAAACAGTCCATGCTGTTCTCTCATACATATTTGTACATCCACAAACATATTTGTTCAAAATGATTTGGTTTTTTAGCTTGTAAACAGTGTTTGATCTGTGTGTATTTCTCTCCTGATTCAGATTAGACATTGTTTTCACTGGAGAAGGCAATATTATGGACAGAGGACTCTTAGACATTTTTGCTCCAAACATGGTTTAAAATCGAGTTTAAAATATTTTGAAGATGGATTTGCATCTTAGCTTTTTGCTTCATAAGATATTAATTGATGGAGTAGATGTTGTTTACATTTTCAGCAAACTTTCATATCCGGGTGAACTATTCCTTTAATTGGTCAAAAAAAAAAGGTTGCAGGCTTATATTTCAAGAGATTCCCCCAACTTCAGATGCTAACAAATGTTTCCTCATATTCTGCAGTGATAATGTGAAATGCAGTTTTGAATGACCAACACCTTGTTCCCAGTAAACTTAAAAAGAAAAAAGTCAGCGAATGAGAGTATAAGTGTACGTGAGAGGGGATTTCTACAGCTTTACAGCAGCCAATCTCAGGTCCCTGGACAACCGCTCAAATCCACAGGGAGAGTTAAGTGAAAAAAGTTTCAACAGCTGACAGATGGTTAAGCTCTTTTCCTGTGCCGCTGATCTCTGCGGAAACACATCACGGTATCAGGGCTTTTCAATTTCAAGACAAAAGGTGAAATTTTAGAGGATGTGAGGTGTGAAAATATCTTTGAAACACACTGAACAGCTGGCCATAATTCATCCCAGGATATTCTCTCTCACTCTGGCTCTTTGTTTTGATTAGGCAATCATGAGAGGTAAATAATGAGCGCATGCAAATTAAGGCTTTTACAATGCCAGGATGAATTGTGTGGCTTTCATGGAAGAAGTGTGGTCGTCATTACACAGATACAGCACCTCCTGGGGAAACATACGAACTACAAAGCAGCTCCCACAGACTCGAGGCCAAAACTATAAATCTCTTCCCTCTGGCTCTCTTCCAGCTTTCCAGTTCATGACTGCAGGTATTGCAGTTTGGAGACTTTTAAATGTAGGTTTCTCTAAAGTTGTATGTCTTCCAAAATGTGTATATTATCAATAGCATTAAATGTTTTAACATGGTTTGCCTTGGGACAACATACTTCCTGATGCTTTGTAAGACTCACCCCTTCAAATCTCATGGCTATGAATCCTTCTACTTAAATCCTGAAGCCTGAAATGACAGAAAATGAATTTGATTAATTACAATAACCCAGCTAAGTTGTTAAAACACACACACACACACACACACACAAAATATCATTCATTTATGGCTATATTTGTGTAGGTAATAAATAAATGTTTGATATTTGAAATAAAATTTTTGAGTATTTGATACATCAAATCACAAATAAGTTTGTTTTTAGAAATCATTACAATGGGACAATTTGGTGTATTTATTTTGAAAAGAGTTGTGCTGCTTAATATTTTTATATTAACTTTACATTACCATATTACCATATTTTCATTTTGGTTAAGCTAGGTTTTAAATAATAATTATTATAAAATTATTAATAATTTAGTAATAATAATAATAATAAACTTTTATCCAAGGATTTATTCAATTGTAAAAGTAAAAAAATGTATATGTTAAAAAAGATTTTTATTTAAATAAATGCTGTCCTTTTAAAATAGCAATTCATTAAAGATACAAAAAAGTCACAAACATATTAAGTAACAAAAAAGGTTTTCAACATTTATAATAACCATTATTAATAACTGAGCAACAATCACAACTGATAATAACTGATCATCAGATATCAGTAATTATTAGTATTAAATGTAACAAAATGAACATAAAAGACATCTTTTTTTAAAAAACATTCAAATATCTTAATGTCTTAAAGGGATAGAGCACCCAAAAATGAAAATTTGATATTTGTTTGCTTACCCCCAGGGCATCCAAGATGTAGGTGACTTTGTTTCCTCAGCAGAACACAAACAAAGATTTTTAACTTGGCAGTCTGGTAGTCATTTAATGGAAGTGAATGGGCACCAAACCTTTCAAAGTAAAAAAAACATGGGCAGACAAATCCAAATTACAACCTGTGGCTCGTGACGATACATTGATGTCTTAAGACACGAAACGATCGGTTTTTGTGAGAAACGCCGGTTGCGTATCCTACGCCAAAGCGCGAGCCCGAGACGGTTTGGACATAGTTGTCTATCAGAGGTAGAAAATGATAGAAATACTGTTCAGTTTCTCACAAAAACTGATTGTTTTGTGTCTTAAGACATCAATGTATCGTCACGAGCCACAGGTTGTAATTTGGATTTGTCTGTCCATGTTTTTTTTACTTTGAAAGGTTTGGTGCCCATTCACTTCCATTAAATGACTACCAGACTGCCACGGTTAAAGTTAAAAATCTTTGTTTGTGTTCTGCTGAGGAAACAAAGTCACCTACATCTTGGATGCCCTGGGGGTAAGCAAATAAACGTCAAATTTTCATTTTTGGGTGAACTATCCCTTTAAGTATCTTAATATATTAAAAATGTCTTTGCAGCACATTTTTATCTGTTCACACACAGAGATGTCCTCACTTCACAGATGTTCTCACCAAATACTCAGCTGCAACAGCATCCAGTTTTTTTTTTTTATTAGAAATTAACCCTTCCATTATTTATGTATACACAGGGAAGCTTTTTTTGTTTCTTTGTTTAAAAGATGCTTCTGAAGGAGAGAGCAGAGAACTGGGGCAGGCTAGAGGTTAACTGAGGATTCGAGTGATGCTGTTCTTAGGACGGCTCCTGACAGACCAGTGCAAATAATAGCTCAGGACAAAAAATGTGAACGTTACTTCTCCAATTGATATAACGGGTTTGCAGCAATCATTGGCAAATAAGAAAGAGGTGAAAGAAAACGGCTATTCATCACAGAACTCTGTACTGTCTGTCTCAGTACACACCTAATTGAGCAGTTGATGGGCCATGCCTTCATTTATCCAGTCAAAACTCAGTGTAAAGACTGAGAATTAGTAAGTAGAGACATACTTAGCACCGGCCCATTAATGCCTCTGGCTTGTTGCCCACGTGAAGTAAATGGAGAGGACAAATGTATACCGAAAAGAGGTTCAGAGGCCAGTGAATACAGAACATTGTGTGCATCAGCTACAAAGTATTGTGAATGCTTTCTGTTTTTAATAAGATAAAAAAAAATCTCATTAATTGCAGAGACAAAGACGCTGCTGGTGGAGAAAATGTGGGTCCACACGTGATGACCCAAGTGCAAGGGTCGACAGGTCTGGGGTCGCATAGTTCAGCCACAGCAGAATTGGGACATTTGAGTTTGGTTAATTAGTGCCTCTGGACATTCCCCAAAAGGGGCTCAGACACCAATGTGCTCAGCGTGTATTTTAATTGCTTTCTGCGTGAATGTGTAAGTCTATATATTTGTCTGTGCATGTTAGATCTCTGTGCTCGGCTATATTTATATTCTTTAGTGCATATTTCATGTTGCAGAGATTCAATAAAGTGTTTATTTTGCATTTCAGGAATACACTTTTTTGTCGTGCAGCTATTGTAAAGGTTTTGAACACATTTTTGTAACCTGTCTGTGAAAATGTATGACAATTTACGAAATGTACAGCTGCATGTATTAGCCTTATAGTGCACTTATCATGCTGAACACAGCAGAATGTAAGTTCATTACCATTACAAGCAATGCAAAAAATTGGATTGAAATACTAACTGTTTAAAAGAAGACATCATGTGGCAAAAACACACGTTTTGCTATTCCATAAATCAAGATAATTTAAGTACTTCACAGCTTTGTATATTCATTTTCATTTGGATGTAAACGTACCACTCCCTTATGCAGACTGCCATATGATTTCACAAGTAAGCTGGCTGTCTACAAAAACATTTTATAACAATTATAATAATTTCGCTATTGCTTGCTGTTTGACCTGACAATCATCTTTAAGATCCTGTCTTCTCATTAATCTCTGGGAGTATCACTCATTGTAAATTGCTGTCATGAACTAATAACAAGGGAGTGTCCACCGTCTGGAGAACCTCATTAAATGTTCATTCCGAATCTGTGTCTGTGGGACAGAAACGCTTTAGACATTTGGGAAGACCTGTGCTGGGTGATAGACGACGCACTGGATATATTAATCATTGGTTGTGTCTCTATGGTGTCATTTATTTCACTCGGCTGGGCTGGGCAGGTCTTCACAAACCACACCAACACTCATTATCCACTGAACTCACACAAGGACCTATTTGGAGCAATGTTGCACTCAGTTTAGGCAAATGAACAAAAGTCAGATAATAAATGCTTTTCCAACTAACTGTTATGTGTGCAACTCTCATCTCTCATTCTGACCTTCCTACCTCCCATTCCTCACATGCCTTAATGTGAATAGCCATTCATTTTCAGAAGCTGATTGTTTAGAAAAATGGGACTATTCCCCACTTTCAAAAAGCATATAAGCTTAGTAATAGTAATAATCTTATTCCACTCTTAAAACTGTTCTGCTCTCTATACACACATAATTAAATATCCCAAAAAAAGATGAATCGGTACAGTGTATTATGCAGTTTGAGGCCAGTGTCAGTCTGTAAGAAATTAATACTTTTATGTAGCAAGTACATTGAATCAATGTCTATTAAAAATATCACATTTAGTAATATATATATATATTTTTTTTTTCTTTACATTTCAGGGTTTCTCAGCAGCAGAAGCCGTCATTGTTGGGATAACTTAAAGAGCAATGTATGGGAGAGTATCTTTTTGTCAATAATAATGATAAAAACATAATAATGTATGGGAGAGTTGCAAAAAATATATTATTGGCATTCCCATTCGCTCAAATAGCAAAACTCCACAGTTTAAAAATAAAAAAGCAAAAATGAAAAGATTTGACACAGAGACTGCAAAGGTGATAAAATACAAAAAAAAGTTTTACAAAAAAGAAGATATTTATTAAATATAAAAAACTTCAGGATTTATTATACAGGTCCTTCTCAAAAAATTAGCATATTGTGATAAAGTTCATTATTTTCTGTAATGTACTGATCAACATTAGACTTTCATATATTTTAGATTCATTACACACAACTGAAGTAGT
>JAUYWG010000032.1:7485255-7512270 GCA_034779775.1 Enteromius afrohamiltoni
AATACTTTAGGCAACGAATGTCTGGACTTCACTGAAACTTTTCTTCAATGGAGTTTAGTGGTGCTTTCAATGATCAAAGAGTGTATGGGCGCTTGTCGCGCCGTGAGAATAGGCGGCAGTACCGAGTCTTTCACTGACTGTATTCAGATGATAATCGCCGAGAGACGATTCTTGTTCCGGGTCGTGCTGTTTTGTTATGCTAAGTGAAAAACAGCTTTAAGAGCGCCACGTTATAAATATAGTCGTTTTTGGAGGTTTGAAAAACAGATCAGGACGCGATGCAAAGACCACAGTTTCGCCATCCCCGCCAGGGCTCCGGTCCGCGGGCCGCAGGCTTCAGAAGCCCCCCTCCAGCATTCGACAGGACGGGGGGTATGTTTCCATCGCCTCCGTGGGCATTTTCAACCCCACCGCCGCCGTCGTTTGGACCTAGATTCGGACAGTGTTCTCCCAATACCCCAACGAGAGAGTTTGGTGGTAATAGAGGCGGTGGCGGTGGGAAGTATTTTAACGGTCAGTCTCCGGCTCACACCCCGCGCAGAACGAGTCCCAGTCCCCGCGGCGCACCGTACAGACGCTCGCCGTACGAGAGTCCCAGACGACACTCTGGATATCAGGTAGATCCCTCGCGTTCAGGGGCAAATTAAAATAGTAATGCGCAATTTGTGATGTAAACATTTTTGTGCTGTATCTTCACTTCTCTCCGGCATTTAGCTGCTTTAATCCGAACGCATTTCTGCCAACTGTGTGCGTTTGTTTTGTTGTTGTTGGTTAGGACACTACTATACAATCTCTGTGTAACTGGTCGTTTTAACGTCTTTCTGCATGACAATTTTCTCCTTAAGGGTTCACCACGGACATCAACACCGTTTGGGTCAGCGCATGGCAGGGAGAGAGGGACAAATGATATGGAAAAATATTACAAACCATCAATGCTCCAAGATCCCTGGGCTGACCTACAGCCCATCTCAGTTACACATACTCAGTCTAAATGCCACTCCAAACAAACCAATACAAGCAGACAAGGGAGGTACTACAATTAAAACTTTATGTAACTTCAGTGAAAGGGAAAAGTCACTGGACAGTCCTTTTTTATTTAGTGCACCAGTAGTGCACTCAATTTTTAAAGTCAAACGGAGCCAGCCAAACACATGGACCTGAGGCAGGATTCACCAGCAATAATTCTTGAGAAACTGACTTCACAACATTTTCTAAAATCATATGTACTTGCTTGTTTAAAGAGACATTCTCTTTTACTTTTAAACTGCACCTCAACGACAAGATCATAAAAATATTGTGCTATACTGGCAGCCTATTCATAGTAGTTTGCCATCTCTGTTCCACTCCCATGGAGTTTGCAAATCCTTCATTGAATTCAGAGGAATATGTCTTCAAGCTCAAAATGCAGTGTAACAAAAGATGTCTGATCAACACATCCATCTACCTCTCAATATTGACTGTGTGCTGTTAAATAGAACAGGTCAGGTCAAGTATTTGTAAGTTTTGGCTCATTTACTAATTTTCTATGGAATGTTTTTGTTTTTTTAAACTTTGCTTTTGGTGACTTTTTTGGTTTTATCAGTCTATGATCATTACTTTTTTGTATATATATATATATAAAAAGCCATAGACTGGCAACAGGCATTGTAACCGTAAACAGCCCACAAAGAACTATTGTTGAATTATAAGCCAAATATAATTAAAAGTTGTAATGCAATACAGTCCTTGTCAAAAAACATTGCAAGTTGAAATCTGTTCCGCTTTATTTACTAAAAAAATGTTTAATACCTTTAAAATTATTCTTACCGTAACAATACAACACATCTTTGGAATTTTTATTTTTATTTTTTATGTAGACATTACATTTTTGCTGTACAATATACCATAAGAATCTCATATTAGAGGTCTACAAAAATAATTTTATTAATGTAACAGAAACATAACATTTAGCTTTTTTTAATTTTTTTAAGTTGTGTGCTTAAATGTTTGCATTTCATTTTCATTCAACATTCATATCATAATTACTGTTGTAATATTACATTACATCAGTGCTTTTCGTTGTATTGGTTGTCAGTTATTTTGATAAAGCTTATAATTTCCTTACATTGCTACATTCAGATTTCTTCATGTTCAGCATTTTGCAAAGAGACGCCCAAGATATAGAATGAAAGTGTGTTTAAGAAAGACTCAAACAGTAGAGGCTTATATTAAAACGTCATGTATTGCAAATTTTCTTTTTTTTTTCTAAGTAATGAGGGGTCTCTTAAGGCATCAGCTGTTAGTATGTCAGCATCATTGCCACATGGCACACTTTCAGACCAGTCAAGACCTTGATGAGGGATAGTAACCCACTATGACTGACTAAACAAAGGGAGAGCAAAACTTACATATGCCACAGTACACACTCAAGATTTGATTTTAAAGACAGTTAGAGAGTTAACATTTAAAAGAAACAGTGTAGTTTTAGCTGTAAAAGAAAAGAATGGGTAATATGGAAATAAACTGTCTACCTCACATTTACTTACACATGGACGTGCTTATTCAAAACCATTCATCAAAGGGTGACGATTCTGTTTTACTTCAGATCTGCAGGTGTCTGGAAAGCAGATTGTGTCCAGCCCTTAGAGTTTCGTAGGTTTAGTATAAGTGAGAATAATTTTACAATATACTCTTTTCCTTAAAATACAGAAAAATTTAATTTACAATAGAAAATATAAGGATAAACGTAGCAAGAAATATGCATTTGCATATAAGTTATAATAAAGCACACAATTCAGTCTGTTTAATAAAACATTCCAACCTGTTTTCACAGTAAAGTCAACTCAAGCTAGATGACGTTCTCATTTCTAAATCGCAAAGTCTGTGTGTGATTCGAGACCCCTAAATAGCATAAAACAAACCTCCAAACCTGGTGCCATACAGGGATGAGTGAATAAGCCCTTTTAACTACAAATACCTTATGTCTGTGTGCTTAAGGAGAGATCGGGTTATGTTAAATCACATATTTGACAAGTTTGGTGCACTATTAGACTTATTTAAATGAAATAAAGGACAGTGCCAACTTGAAATGCGCAGGCTTTTACACTGTCTGAATTCAAAGAAATTCATAATTTGAGCATTTGCTTGGGTAATATTTAGCATTGGCCATGTCGGGCAAATACACATTGCTAGAATTTTCTTTTAGAAAATGACCTAAAAGCATTTATGCAGCTTGACACCCAACATTTCTGTATATTTGTAACATTAAGGCTTTACTTTTAGAAGTAAAACAGAACAAAAGGTTTAAATCCTCAAAACACACCGTGTTTACACCATTGTAGTAGTATTTTTCCTACAGTGTTAATGTTTAGCAAGCGATGTACTCGCATTCAACTAAAAGCATTCAAATAAACGGAATCTTAAGTCGTTTAAAATGATTCTAGTAGTCCTGGTGCGCTTGAGCTAAGAAATGTTTTTATCTGATATGTCAGACCTTTGATGCAGTTTAACATTTTATGTATATGTGATGTTAATGGCCCTTTTATACCTATTGAGAAACAATGACGAGAAGAGACAGACACAGGCTGTAGCCTAGATGTGTTTTAAGATGGTAATCTCCAGCATTTTTGCCTGGATAGTGATGAAACCTGATGGATTGTTTTTGGAAGCAGTGGAAGGGTAGAGAGAAGATGTTAGTGTTATCCTGCGACCCAGACGTTATAAAATGCAGCATCTTTCTCGAATTCTCTTTGCCAAACTTTTCCTCTTCTTTTTTCCATTTTTCTCTTTGCCATCTTCCATTTTTCTGGCTCTGATTTCACGCATGAGATCGAAAAACACCTGGAGAAATTTGTACGAATAATTAGTACTGCTAATACATAATGATTCATTCATCCTAGTGAAGGGATAGTTTGCTTAAAAATGAAAAACTATCAGTTACTCGCCCTCAAGTCATCCAAACCTGAACATTCTTCACAATTTTTTTGAAATTCCACAGAATACGTCATACAGGCTTGAAACAACATGCGGGTGAATAAATGACAATTTTCATTTTTGAAAATCCCTGAAAGCATCACATGTAATGGTTGCCAAACTGGTTTTTGTATGGCCTACCTTGTCTACGTTGGCACGGGTTTTGGCAGAAGTCTCGACGTAGCTGACCCCCCACTGATCTGCTCTGGCCTTGGCCTCCTCCACCCCGACTTGCCGTCGGTCCTCTAAGTCTGACTTGTTTCCCACCAGCAGAAAAGGTACGTTGTCCTCCTCTTTTACCCGAAGGATCTGTTCTCTAAAGTTTGGAGATAAAATAAGAACACTCTGGGTACGTTTCGCTGCATGAACGTATTTAGCCATTTTTTGACTTGTACCCTGCAATATCATTCTTGTGTTAATCACCAGTTTTCAAGTCCTCTCTCTACCTGAAGTCAGCAGTGGAAGCAAAGGATTCAGATTCTGTGATGGAGAACACACAGAGAAATCCCTCTCCGCTGCGGAAGTAGTTGTCCCGAATGGCAGCGTAGTCCTCTTGTCCTGCTGTGTCGAGGATGTCAATCTGGACCTCCTCTCCATCCAGAACCACCTTTTTTCTGTAGCTGTCAGCTTTGGTGGGCTCATAGTCTTCCACAAACTTTGAAAGAGATCAGTGCAATTATACTTTGCGGTTAACCTCAATGTACACACGATGTGAAATTCCTAAATATTATGTCTTACCTCATCATACATGAATTGCAGTGTTAGTGCTGACTTGCCCACGCCACCGCTGCCCACCATTATCACTTTGTGAAGGGCCAAAGCATTCCTGTTAGCAGCCATGGCTTCAGGCAACCAGGGATGGGTGCAGTGAAGAAGTAGTGAAAAATCAGAGGTAGATGGATATTGATGGAAATCTAGAAGGAAAACTTAAAGAACAAGAGAGCAGAAAATAAAGAATGGTGCTTTATTTACAACAGTAACTATTTTAGTCATTCAGGAACAGTTGCCAACATTCAATACTAATAATATACCTGCACCCTTTCAAGTGAGTCAGACATGTTTGGGGTGTTACTTGTGAATAATCAGCTTTATCTTGTTCCCATTATTCACCCATGCTAATAAGAATGATAACACAGGCCTTCTTTTTTCTGTACTCTGAGAAAATGCTAAAACAATGAGGCTTCTCATAAAAGCAAGCATTTGTTTGTTCCCTTCCTCGCTGACACTGACATCATTGCTTACTAGAATGAAGCTAAAAAACATACATTTGTCAGGCCTCTTAAAGATCCAATGATGGTTTGCCCAAAAATGTAAGTTCTGTCATCATTTACTCACCCTCATGTTGTTCCAAACATGTACAAGTTTCTTCTGTGGAACATAAAATAATATATTAAAGACTAATTGTATAGACAAAAAGAAAACAAAACACTGGGACATTTCTCAATGTATAGTCTTTTATATTCCACAGAATAAAGTCATACAGAGTAAACAATGATTTGAATTTTTAGGGTGATTTTAGGTCATAGGTGTAATGTGATTATATATAAGTAGTATAAAAAAAGCCTATTTGAAAACCTGAAATCATGGGCGGAGTCACTACACAATAATACAGGATTACGGCTGTTGACTCAAGTGCAGACTACTAACAACAGCAGTAGTTTAGGTTTACTCCGCTAACACAGCTTGGCTGTGGTTTTTATGGAAAGGGTGTGGCATACATTAGGCAGGATCGTTGACTACTTCCACATCATTGACGCCACGTTAACAAGCTTGTTGGCACAAAGAGTGAGAAAAAAACTGAATGGAATATTTAAATGAGCACTTGATTAATGGGACATCACGTTTCTTAGTAGGCTTTTGTTTGCGGCCCTGGCTCATTTTAATAACACATGAGAATGTTACAGGGTTACAATGTGGCATAAAATGGAAGTTAATATTTCTCAACCAAAGACTGGTTTCGAACTGGTCAGTAAATATAAGTATACACCGATGAAAGGGCCTTTTGTTAATTCATAGAGATTGCAAGGTCATCCTGTGCTTCAAAATTAACATTGTCATAATAACAAAAAGTTGTTCATTTGACAAAACTGGGTTTTATACCCTTTAGATATAGATATAAATATAGATCTAGACCACAAAAGCAGTCATAACTAGAATGGGTATTTGTAGCAATGGCCAACAGTAAATTTTATGGATCCAAATTATTGATTTTTCCTTAATGACAAAATCATTATGAAATTCGAGTAAATTAATATATATAGATTTTTTATAATATATATATAGTTTATAAAGATATTTGGCAGATTTTCTAACAGAAATATAAAACTTATTTTTTGATTAGTAATATGCCTTGCTAAGAACTTAATTTGGTCAACTTTTTGGTCAAAAAGGCAAATTTATCAATATTTTGATTTTGTTGCACCCTCCATCCATATTTTCAAATATATGTATCTCAGCCAAAATTATATATCAATGGAAAGTTTATTTATTCTGCTTTCATATATAATTTAAACAAAATACCATAATGACTGGCTTTGTGGTGCAGACAGTCACATTATATTCACATAAGTTCCTTTATATGCAGCAGAATTGCAATCTAAAATATGTACTGAGATTTACTCTAAAGTAATTGTACTTGCAAATATGTTTTGCGGACTGAGGAGGGCTTATTTTTTAATGAAATAAACTAACTTGGGGTTGTGATCCATTCCTTAACAACTAAACACGAGCTACAATACATGCGCGTGACATCTGACACCTGTTCCGTTCATACAGTCCTTTACAGAAAAAACAAGGCTAGTATTAATTCACTAAATAGAAACCATCGAGGTAATTAAGTTATTGTGAAAGCCGGGGTCCTATCATTTAAAAAGGGGTTAATTCAGAAAGCGCTCATTAATACAGCTAATGACTGCTGCTGAGCTAACAGGCTAACTCAGTTGTGTTAAAACAAGCACGAGGGGCTGCTGTAGTTCATGAGCACTTCAGAGTAAAATCACGAGTGATTTTCCTGTTATATTTAAACAACGACAGCGGGCTAAAACTGCCACTTCCGTGTTTAAGGGAGGATTTGGTTTTTAGCAATCCACAGCTAACAACAGGGCAAAACGCACTGCTTAAGAACTTAGTACGTGGCGTTAAATCAAACCACCTTATAAAATAAACGAACGGCAGTGTGCTATCACAATACAAGTTATTGAAAAAGTGTGTACAAATGAGATACTTACCATCTGAACGGGCACTTGCGTGATGGACGTCTTGTTAGCTTTGCTGCTACGAGCAGATTTGTTTTGCTTCAAAAAATGACTCAGAAGGGAGCAGCACTGCTGACAGCCTCGGCTGGCTGGGCTTGGTCTTCACAGACTAACGTTACCAGTTTACTTGAGAACAGACAGAAAATAATGTTCGTATGTGCCAAGACCTGAATGTGATAGATAATGCCACATAACTCGATGGGTTACGTCTCCGCCATCGTTTGTCTTCTCAGCTACAAATAGTTTTAAAACTTTCTGTAGTGTTTTTTTAGTCTTTTTGTCGATGATACGTGTACAGTAACGTTACCAGGTGTACGGTAGAGAGGTTACGTTTTGCGATGTCACTACCACAACAAAATTGTCCGCCTAGAGGTCTCCTGGATAACTGTACAGCACCGCCAAGGAGAGTAGTAGAAAATGCATGTGCTTTTTTTAATGTGTAGCCTTCAATGAAATAGCAATTGCCCACATTATTATAGTAGTCCTACCCCCCAAAATAGCCAGTAAATCTGCTAGGTGATTATGAAGTTGACAAATTACAAACAAATCTCTAACCAAAGGACTGTCATGTCAATAACCAATAGAATTCAGTGATTTAGTGAAATAATAAAATATTTATCGGTCTGAATTTCATTTCATAAGCTGCACAGTATCACAACAAAAGGCATTTGCAAATAAATGATGCTTGAGCCAACTTTTTTTTAGGAACTTGAGATTATTTGTAACCACCTGGTCTCAAGGACATTTTCATTGATCCATGAAATCAGTTGTCCTCAAGTTTACACAGTTCTATCAGGACCATAAACATTTAATTGCAATTTTATTTGGAATAAACATACTATCTTAACTATTTAATGAATCACAAGGAGATATTCTTCATGAGGTAACGCCATTTGAAGAGTGTTTATTTGGTACTCTAGTGAAAATGCATGTAGCAAGATTAGCTAAGAGAAATCAGGCTTGTGAAAAGAAACTTAATTGGAAAAGTAAAATAACCCTGAGGCATGTAGTCGAGAGATTTGAAAACGGAAGTACACGCCTCTGTTTAAACACTGTTTTGTCACTATATTTTTGATTTGGTTCATTTGACATCTCTGCAGGCTCTGCATTGAAATGCTGCAATCGAGGCACTGAGCTCACTGAGTTTACATAAAGTTTGCTGAGTGTCTGCATCCAACCAGCCGTGCAATTTATTTGCGACTATACAGTAGTGCCTCTCGCAAGTGTCTGGTTTTAAGCATCATATATAACTCTAACCTTTTTCATACAGTGCATCTCTGTCAATATCTTATACAAAAATCTCCTGACACGTATCAGTCATATCGGAGTGGCTCTCCACTCTTTCCCCTCAGTGAGAGCGCGAGGTTGGTGGATGAACACGCTGTATCGCACACTCTGGTTAGCAGCGGCGCGAACGAATCCGCTATTCGCAGTCATAGTGATGGCCCGCAGGGTGTCCCCTGTCCCAAAGATCATCAGTGATCTACGGTTCACCTTTGAGCTCATGACCAAGCGTTGTGTGCGCTCAGACGGCTGATCCGGAACCACTTTGAGCCTGGCGAGCAGCTGCTCCGCTCTGGACTTTTCTCCTGGGCCTCCCAACGTATCCAAGATTACTCTGAAATCCTCAACCGCAGAGTGGCACGCAAACAGCTCTTTTCCCTTCATGAACTCCTCCAGCCGGGGCAGGACCTTCTCTTGGCGCTCCTGTGCGGCCTGTTCGGTCAGCACCACTTCTTTAAAAGTAAAGTGACAGTTGCCGTGGCTGAGTGACGACACATACGTGATTAAAGTGGTGATGTCAAGGTTCACCTTGTTGCACACGTCCACCTTTACTTCGGTGGGGAAGGCGAGGCTGGCCACGATGGTGTCTCGATCAACACGGGTGTGTGCGAGGTCTGTATCGTCACTCTCATCATCATCATCATCTTCCTCCTCAACCAAAGCTTCATTCTCTCCCTCCTGGTCCTCTTCCACACAGCCATGTTTATCTTCACTGTCTTCTTCCTCTTCCTCACCTTCAACTATTGTATTAACAGCGATAATGTCACCTCTGACAGATATCCCCATCTCTTTGAGCTTGTCAGCCATAGGGCTTGAAACCCCATTGTAGAAGGCAAATATGATGTGAGGGTTACTATACTGCACAGGCTGCTGCCGACTGGCCTCAAGGAAGTCTTCTGCTTGTCGTATCACGCTTTTATCCCCGTACTGGCCCCGGCCTTGCCAGATGTTGTGCAGCGCCTCTGCCTTGCGCCCGATGGCTTTCACCCAAGTGTGTCCACCATTCGCTACAACGTCAACCACTAACGTCTGTTTCTGTGCATCTGGGCCTTCGTAGGTGAACACGTGCAGAACGCTCACCACGTTCTCTAGATTCTCGGCCGATTCGACGATGGCCTTCAGGTGAGTGAGATTGGTACTTTGTAGGTGGGACTCCTTGATCACAACCTTGCCCGCCTCCACCTTCTGGAGGAACTTGAGCTCAGCCCGCAGCTTGCTGCAGAGTTTAGCACGACCCTCAACGTCACGGACCTGGTGACTGCAAATCTTGTCCACTCGCTCAAGCAGCTCCTTGGCTACTCTGATTCGGTCCTGCAGCGTGTTGTAAGTAGCCATTACTGTTGAACATTATTCCTACAGAATGAGAACGAAAAAGACTAAATCTTGACCACAGAACTGCAACAACGTGTATGTTTGTACACTAAATTTACGAATAAAAGCTAAAAATCTGTTTTACATAGAAAATTAACAACAGTTTAACCAGAAATTAAAATTGTCTTACAATATACTTACCCTCTGGCCATCTAAGATATAGATGTTAATATAGTATGGGTGATATGTGAAAAAAAAAGTACACTTGTATAGTTTGTGGCCCTAAACATTTTCAAAGGAGTCATCGCAAAAACACCTCATGTCTCCTGAAACAAACATGATAACACGGTAAAGGTGATGTCTGCTCCTATGTTTCTGATGGCCAAGGATTACAATGAAATTATATAGAACAACATACACAGATCAGGTGAAGAGATAATGGGGAAATCAGCTTGAAAATAAGAGTATTTGACCTTTTGAAAGTCCATATTATGGGTATTTCTTCTTTCTTTGATAATTTACTAATTGCTCAATAATACATTCAAATATTGTTTTCAATTAAAATATTGTTTTTATTTTTCTTTTCTTGCATTTCCAATGCATTCTTGTTGAGTGCTCTAACAACGTTCACGCAGACAGCAATGAAATCAAGTGAATACTTTAATTCAGTGACTTTATGAGAATGATCACAAAAATTTGCAAACATATTTCTGGGGCCAGAGTAGTCCACCACTAAGTCCTGTATGCAGACAGTTACACGCAGGTTAATCGCTAATATTTGATAGTAACAGGGAGAACAGTATTTTTGCGTATAGCGTGGTTGCAAGCGGGACAGTGACAAGCACAGGTGGGTTGGGGGTCCAATATTTGACTAGCCAATTGTGCTTCCACTGATTAACAGCTGCAGTGATTATAAAGGGAGTGCTCTTTGCTGGCTTTCTGTATTCAATCTATTAACAGTGAGGAGGAAGTAGGAGGGTGCTGAGCCTGTAGCTGTTCTGTATGCAAACATCAGTGTTTTGAAATTACTTCTGAACTGGCTATCTCACTCAGTTGGACTTGATAATAATGTCCGGCGCTGGTTTGAGTCGTACCTCACAGACAGAACTGAATTCGTGGCCATTGGAAACTCAAGATCCTGTTCACACGCTGTTGACTCTGGGGTTCCACAGGGATCAGTTCTCGGACCCATCTTATTCATTATATAAATGCTTCCTCTAGGAAAAATTATCAGCTGTCTGGGAATTTCTTTTCACTGCTATGCTGACGATACACAATTGTATATAAAAACGCAGCCTTCGTCATCAACGTTGTCACCTTTATCTACGCTCACTGCTTGCTTGGAGGAGATAAGGGCATGGATGAGCCACAACTTCCTGCAGTTGAATGGTTCAAAAACAGAAGCAATTCTTATTGGATCTCCTAATCAAATAAGAACAACTACAATAAACTGCATTGGATTCTCTGGTCAGAATATTCCCCTAACATCTCGGTGTCAGGTTTGATTCTCATCTTCTCATCTCATCATATTAAAAACCTCTGTAAAACATATTTTCACCACCTCAGAAATATAGCCAGACTTCAGCCCACAATCACCCTACGTAATGCAGAAAAACTTGTCCATGCTTTTGCATCCTCCAGACTTGATTACTGTAACGCACTTCTCATCGGGATACCCAAAAAGAGTATTCAGAAACCCCAGCATATACAGAACTGTGCCGCTAGGATCCTGATGAGAGTGCGTAAATACACCAGTTTTTCATTCCTTACACTGGCTCCCCATTACAGCTCAGATTAAGTATAAAGTCTCTCTCCTTACATATCAGTGCATCCATGGCAATGCTCCTATTTATCTTAAAGAACTCCTTACTCCACAGATCTCTGCACGTTCTCTCCACTCAGCAAATACTCATTGGCTACGACCCCCTAGGACTAAAACACGCTCCATTGGGGATAGAGCCTTCTGCTTATGGAATGCCCTCCCTGATCCATTGAGGGCTCCACAAAGCACTAATGTTTTTAAAAAGGGTCTAAAAACATACCTTTTAAAAAGTTGTTTTAATTTCTAATGTCTTTTTAGTGTTAAAAACTCTTTTATAATTGTTGTTTTACTATGATTCCTGTAACACTTTGAGATTTTTCTTGTAAAAATGTAAAGTGCTTTACAAATAAAATGTATTATTATTATAATAACTAAAGAACCTCAGGATCATCTTGTGGATTACAGGATCTCCAGTGGGAAGGGTTAGAGATCTAGCTGGCTATTTCTAGCCCTTCTGTCTTCAGATAAAAATTATGTCCCACACACAGAACTTGATACATGATGATACATGGTATTGAGTATTTTCAATTATTACAAATGAGAAGACCCTTCCAGCTTGACGTGTGACTTGTGGGGGGTAAGAAAGGGAAGACGTTTGAGGGAACAGCAGGGGTTGCGGAGTCTCATGTCTCAGACTGGAAAGCACAAATATAACATTGTTTTGTTGTACTATTTAATGAAATATTAGTTAAGCTGGTGTGTGGTGGGCATCATCCAGGTGCACGGTACACATTGGTGGTGGTTGAGGAGATTCCCCCTTTCATGTAAAGCACTTTGAGTATATATATATATATATGTAATGAGTTAATTAAAACAATCTTTTAATGTCATATTGAATAAAATAAACAATTTTTCATTCTTTGATAATTAACTAACAGCCATACGGACATTTGTAAATGTGAAGGTCAGATACTGTTATTTCCTTTGATGGACTAGAGTCAAGTGGATCATTGCAATGTTTTTATCAGCTGTTTGGACTCTCATTCTGATGGCACCCATTCACTTCACCAACTCTGTTCATTTGATGAAACAAAGTCATCCATATCTTGGTGCACATGCAGCAAATTTCCATTTCTGGGTAAACTGTTCCTTTAAATTATCATAGGCGTTTGTGTTCCAGAATTTCCTAGGTCTTCCTAGGTCTCCTAGATTTTCGCTTTTTAAAATAAACCATTAATAGCAGCAAAAGCAAGATGCGGGTATATATTAAACAGCAGAATAAACAAAAATCATAGTAGGCTAACTTACTTTAATGAGAAGGTCTGTAAATACGAATAAGTTCGCTAAGGCGTGATTTTAGCGCAACACTAATGGATATAAATAATATATATATATACAAACATAAAGCCTTTTAAACATTCTTGCGAAAATGTCAATTTGTGCCCAGATTATCACGTTGATTTATAAATGCGTGGGCTTGTCAGCCTGCTTGTTTAAAGCCATATGGTTTTCCACATACCAGAGACATTTCTTCCTGCTTGCTTTAAATAAGAGAAGGATAACAGTTGAGCGTTTAAGGGAAGAAAAGCGAAGTTATCAGGAAACTATGAAATACTTACAGCACACACAGCTTCAAGTTCTGCCTCTTCTGTTG
Source organism: Enteromius afrohamiltoni (assembly GCA_034779775.1). Taxonomy (NCBI): domain Eukaryota; kingdom Metazoa; phylum Chordata; class Actinopteri; order Cypriniformes; family Cyprinidae; genus Enteromius; species Enteromius afrohamiltoni. Next base: position 7,498,472 of record JAUYWG010000032.1, read on the forward strand.
TGGGCTGCGGCTCTTCTTCCACGAAGCAGAGGAAAGTAGTGAGGTCATGAAGAGTTTGTGTCGCCACCTATCTTGGAGGTTATGAATTACGTGTGAATTGCAGTAGTATACAAATTATTGTTCACTTCCACAGATTAGCAACAAACGCAGTCTACTGATATTGTGTAAGTTTATATTTTAAAGGTGCATTTTACATTAAATTTGAAGATGTATTTTACAACTATATTCCATAGAAGTCTATTTTTTTATGCAAATTTCTTCATGTAGCCTATTATAATATAGACTACGGCGATCCGTTTTAATATTTATTCTATTATTTTTATTATCATCACAATCATTATATTAATAAGCAGTTCAGCAGAGGTTAGTGGCATTTTTTTCATCTGGTGACAAGTGAATAATAATGTACAGACTAATCAGAATAACTATTTTATTGTTCATTCAAAATCTCACCTCTAAAAAAAAAAGTGTTGTAACAACTGGAATATAAATAAGTGTATTTTATGTTCTAATTTTTAATAAGTAGCTACTGTAAAATGATAGTTATGAACTATTTAATGTATCTAAAAATAAGTATCTTACTGATAAATAGTTACTGAGAATGTCTGAGTAACAGGCCATTAGTCATTAATACAATGAATGGCAAAATTAGCAATTTGTTGTAGCAATTGAGTGTTTTGTGCACTATATTGAACCAATGGAATATAAAAAATTTATGAAATCACTTTCATATAAAGCAGTTTGGATTTACATTGAGTATGAAGTTACTCGTGTATATAAATGTAACTTGCCTTACCCAGCTATATTATATAGTGAACCGCCCTAGTCAAAATAACGGGGGGAATTATAGTTGCCTAAGCAGTTAAAAATAGATAGGCCTACTAGTAAAATAAAAATAGTTTTCATCCAACAATGCATGTTAAAACGGCCTGTCATAACATTAGGCATCGTGGCTTTAAAAGCATTGCGTTAGTGTACAGGACAGAGGGAGGATATTAGGTCAAAGTGACTCGCGCTCGCAGCAGACGCTCGTGTAGTACCCACGGCAACAGATTCTGCAAGAGCGTATGCGTGCTCCTGACGCAACAAGTATCTGGTTTCCAGTCTCTCCTTTGGATGACTATGCGCTGTCTGGAGACGAAGAGCTTTTAACATAAAGAAAACGAACAGCCAACACTTGCATCTGAAGCAATACGGCTTTAAAGCTGTCTTTTGTGGAACTGCGTTGAGTTTTAACCGATTGCATAATAGTTACTCAGACTTGTGCCGTTATTTCTACTTTCCTAGTTGCATTACAGGATCGAACTGTATCTGAAAGCAGTCTTTGGCGGATTTTCATCCCATCTTCACTTCAGTCGTATGTGTTTTACGCATATGGATACTTTTCCGGAGCGCAGACGGTAGATTATGCATTCCACAGGATGGGTGCGAACAATGGGAAACAGAGCGGGAGTGAAGGTAAGTGCCAGAATCAAACTCTCACAGCCAGCCACAATGCTGCTTTTCCACTGTTAAATCTCGGTTTACAGCAGCCATAGTTGTGTCAACGTCACTGTTCCCCCTTATTCTTTGTGGGCAACACCAGCCTTGCAGAAATCTCTTTTATCAACTATAATTTAGAGCGTACTTGTCCATTTCTGTTATAGGTTTTGATTCCATTTTAAGGTACCCTTTAAACGTGCAGTTAAAAAGACTTTCTAGTGTTTTTGGCATTGGGCCATTATAAATACACATATCACACAAATAGAAATATAATAGAAATAGAAATATTATATATATATATATATATATATAATATATAAAAGAAATATTTTATTATGTCAGAATATTTATTTGAACTGCATTTTGCTAGAATAAAACCTGGTGCTTAAATAGTTAATTTTCTGCATAGGAGTATAGAATTCACACACTATAATGCCACACAGCTATAAATAACACAGTTAGTGCTTTACATCTATTTTTTTGTTGCCAAACTCATTAAGTGTAAATGCACATGAAAGGAGTTATCCGTCTCTGTTTACCTTTTGTCACAGACTAAAAGAAGATTTTTTTTCCTGCCTTAAAAAGGAAGCATGGTTCTTAAAGCAGATTTCTGAAAACTAAAGAGCTTCGCGTTTGGAGCTAATAAACGAGTGTGTGCCATCATCATAGTGCACAATGCAATGGTTTTACTAAAGTAACCATCAACAGAGGGTGTGTGTGTACTTTAATAAGCTGCGAATCATGGCCTAACACATAACATCATTTCAGCTCGTGGGAAGATTTCTGCGTTTCGCCTCCCAACATATAGGTATATGACAGCGATTAGAGGTCAAAACAGAGATTTTGCTCTCACAGAGTGAGTACTTGGCTGCGTGAGAGACTTGTGGTCTTTTAAAGCACACCAGATTTCTCTGAAGGTCAAGGTTTGGCCCTCAAGACTGGCATTCAATGGGAAAACTAAGAACTCCCCACACGCAGGTCTCCAATTGACATATTTGAAATATCACAATCTTTTGCAATGTTTGCTGTTACCTTTCACTGTTGAGATCCTTACAAAGTTGATGTTGCCCACTGATTGGTTTAGTTATTTCAACTTTGGACCTCCCTTGATTTAATTACACATAGTAAGACAAGATGATGTCTGTGTTTCATTCAAATGCACTAAATTAAAAAAGCCAGCAAATAGTAAATATGCACCTTTCCACATTAAGTGATGTTTAAGTGGCTTCAATGCATTAACTATTGTTATTCTAGTCTCACTTGGAAGATGTTTTTTTAAAGAGCACCATGCATTGGTTTTGCAAACAATAAAGTATGAGCATAAGGCATCATGCATGCTTTAAAGTAAATGTTTGTTCATATGAACCTTTAACAGGGGAGACGCTTTTAAAGACCATATTTTCTTACTCAACATAAAAACAGTGCAACTGTTTTTTTTCTTCACCTAAATAAGTTATCCAAAGGAAACCAGTCAAACAATATACTATATAATAGCAAACACAAATCAGGCCTACACCCAATAATACCTCTTTGTTTTATACAATGATTGTCTAAAGGATGCTAAAAGGGCCATTATGTTCTAAGTGTTCAGTTCACATTCTGTAGATGAGCATAGAACTAATTTGATTGGTTTTAAGCTTTTTATGTAGTTGTAATGCTGCAGTTGCAACTGGTCCCTTTCTATCTAACATTTGTGCATTGCATATAAAAAAGTATCAGCTTCTTATTGTTTTTATTATAAATATCTTGCTCCTCATAAAGTAAGCTTTATTCAGTGTTCTCTCTATCATCATAAAAAGCGCTTGTTTTTTTAAATTTATGTGAATCATATGCGTCTATGGTAATAGCTTTTTTGTAGAATTCCATCAGTGCCATCTTTGTTCAGTCAATTAATCTCATTAGCAATGAAGCACATTCTTCAGAGACAATGAACAATAAACAATGCATGTGATGTAACTAGACGTTGCATTAAAGGATAGTGTCTGAGCACATTCCTTTTTGGTTCACTGATTTCACTGATCATTTAAAAAAAACTGTCCTGAAATGTCTTTAGTGATATCACCAGGAGACTATTTAGTGAAAAACAGGTTTGTTTACAGAGCAAAACACATTTTTTGCTCAGCATGTGGAAGCCCCATCAGTCAGGCCATTTATGGTAAAATAAAAGCTTATGTGAACTCGGGTTGTGTTTTCTCTTTTATCGAGCCTGTAAACATGCCTCGTATGTGACCTGATGCTCTCAAGTACCATTGAAACAAACAGGAGTGTTTAGGAAACTTTCACACCAGGGCATCTTGTGTTAGGTTTACCATTATACCAAAAAAACAAAACAGAAATACATTTGCTTTGCTGATTATTCGTTGTGGCGATTCAAAATAAATGTGGAATCAGCATGACTAATCAAACTGCAAATGAAAAGAAACATGTAGCTTGGGTTTACGATTGTGTATTTCCCCGTGTGGAATCAACTTTTTCAGAAATTATAAAACAAAAGGCTTCTCATGTTGCATTCCAAACAAATGTCATCATCACCAAAATATTTCTTTTGGCTTCTAGTTTTGTAGTAACTTTGATCATCTTTATATAATGTGGATCTTTTTTTTAATGGGATGAACTCAGCTGAACAGTCCCTCATCTCGTACTCTTAATTCAAATTTAGGTGGGCATGTGTTTTTTGGGGGGGCAGTTTTCTTTTGTAATGTGATTTGTAAAAAGCTTCAGCTTTTGGTTTTTTTCCTTGTCTCTGCCATTGGGGAGTATCTGTGGGAGGCATCTGGTTTGTTATTCTAAGTTTGTGATGGACAGAAAAAGAATGCCTGGCATTTATCGTAAGATTTGGTGAGCCCTATTGCATTCATTTTTTATATTATATTGTGCATGCTTGACAAGTCTTGATGTTTAATGCTGTGTATTGTGAGCATTATATGTACAGATGTGCAAGCATGCTAAATAGCTGTTTGCACACAGTATGTCTTTCTATGGCTAATTGCTTCTTGAGGCTAATGTTGATTCTCTATTAGTGTTGTTGCTCGGGGTGTCCTGATGTGTCCTGGGGTGTTCTTTGTGATTTTAGGGAAAGGCAGTTCCAGTATTTCCTCCGACCTGAGTTCAAGTACAGATCAGACATCAACCAAAGCTCCAAAGAATGCAGCTACCAGTGAAGGTAGGCATATGGTCTTCATTAACCATCACTAGCTAGCCTTTTTGTTTTGTTTTGCTCCTTTTGACTTGTTGATTATTTTGGTGGAGCTTTTTTTGTTAGGCTATAAAAACGTAAAAATAAACTGGCCATCACAAACACTGTGGAGTTTTTTTATTTATTTATTTTTTATCCCATTTCTCTTTTTCATAACCTAGTCTCCAAATCTGATCCAAATCCATAGTGGTGTTTAGAGTTTGCCTCGAGGGGGAAGAATCTGACTGGGTGTGTATGGGTGAATTGTGAGAATGTGGATGAAAATAAAAAGACAAATGCTGGGGAATTTGTGAGGCTGGCTTTTGAGGCCGTTTTTCGTGCAAGGCTTTTTTTGTTTGTTATTCTGGGTGGGATTTATTAGAACATAGTTGTTGGTATGATTCTGATCTAATAAATCATACCCAGAATAAACAAATGGTGATTCCAAACAAACCCCATAAAGTCAAAATTTGTGTTTTGTGGCTTTCAGTCCAAGTCGGTTAGCTTTGGGGTCATATATACACTACTGGTAAAGGTTTAGGGTTGAAAAAATAAATATATATATTTATGAAATTGATCAAAAATTTTGTTTTACAAAAGATTTATGCTATTGAACCCTCTCTTCATCAAAAATGTTTTATGGTTACAGCAAAAAAACATTAGGCAGCACAACTGCTCAACACTAAGTAATGATGCTGAAAATTCTGCTTTGCATCACAGGAATAAATTACATTATAAAATATATTATAATAGAACATATGTTATTTTAGGAAAAACAAAATGATTTGACCAAATTAACCAGATAATCCTTCAGAATTTGTCTTCATACTTCATAAACAATAGAAGCTTCCAAAAAAAGAAGTTTCCTGCTTAAAAACCTGCTATTTTAATATGAAAAACAATGCATCAACATGGGAAAAAACTTGCTCAACAAGCAGTTTACGTGACTTTGTAAATCTGGAGGTGAATAAAATAATAGAGCAGGCAGTAATCTTCATTTCTCAGTGGTTGTGGCTGTGAAATGTGCTGTGCGTGGACTTAGGAGCATGAAGTGGACATGAAGGGGGTGGATAGCGTGTGCAGTGTGGAAGGTTGTTCTCCAGCGAGGGCATCCTCAGAGCCAACCTGTGGTGTGTGTGTGTGGTTGTGGCCTGCAGTATATCCAGCCCTCAGCGAGAGCTGATCTCGTCTCTCCTCAGCCTGTCCACAGTAATGTCAGAGTGGTTCTTCTAAAGACTGCCTCTGCGGCTTTGATTTACACCAGCTCCGCCTTAAACACAGCAGCTGGGAAGACGCTGTAGCCACTGCACTGTATAGACCGAGCCATTGTCTCTCTCTTTGCTTACAATTTGGTGTTGTGACCAGCAGAGGTGTTAAAGGGATAGTTCATCCAAAGATGAACATCCAGTCATCGTTTTGTTACTTAAATATGACTTTCTCACTTCTTTGGTACACAAAAGATGATATTCAGAAGAATGCTTTGACTGGTTTATCAATGTAACGAAAGTCAGTGTGGTCCAAAACAACATTGTAACACAATCAATGTTTCATAAAACACTGAGATATATTTTACAATATCTTATTTTGTGTTCTGCAGAACAGAAAAGTCATACAGGTTTGAAATGACATGAAGGTGAGAAAACAACAGATTTTTTTTTTTGAGCTGTTTTATGTTTGTAAGCTTAGTTAATGTTACTTACCCTGCTGGCTGAGCCAGATTTTTACATGTTTAACTTCTCAAACAAATAGGGTAGCTTATATTAAATTTGGAGAGGAGAAAATATTTTAGCATCAGAAAACAATCAGACACACTTCATTTTTAAGTGTAATATTACATGTGCCATATTTACAGCTTACAGGAAAACAACCAAATTAGCAAACTCTCGATTTAGTCAAAGCTTGAAACTAAACCCACATGAATAGTGGGTGGTCATTTAGTCTCCACATGTTTGCGTTTTACAGGGGTAGTTTATGAAATGTATTGTGGACAAACTTGAGAGTCCTTTTTTTAGATTAGCACTATGTGCTAGCGAGGCATTTTTGTGTCCTGAGTTATTTCATTTTAATGTGTATGTGTGGCTCCTCATTGTTTGCCACTCCTGGGATGGAAAAGCACAGCCACTCATTTGCTCCATAGTGAGTCATCTAGCCTTACGGTGTATCAAGCCGACTAAACTTGCCACTGTTAGTAGTCAAAGGGCCGTTTGACCGAGGAGAAGTGGGCAGTGCAGCTTCAGAGCTGTCAGATAGTATTGTTCTGAGAGAGGGCCCTTTCCTACCAGCACTTCCTTGCTGATAACCCTACAGCAGCTTGAGCCCTGTTGCTTGGCCTGTGGTGTGTTTTTATTGTGGAGTAAAAGCATATGTCAGCTTGAAATTGTCAGTGCTTTGTAGTTTAGTTTAAGAAAAACCCAGCAGTCTTCTGGAGCTATTTATACGGGATATTTGGCATCAGCAGCCCTTACAGCGGTCTTGGGCTGTTGTTGATGCCCCCTGCTTTGATCCCCGAACATTCCAAGTGCGATTAAATGTGTTACAGAGAGCAGTTCAATTTTACACTTTTACTTTACACTTGACCCAAAACCAATCTGACCCAGCTCACTTCTGAACTCTGTCATTGGTTGCATAATGCTGTTAGGTGGTGTTATAATTAGGTTGCATCATAAAGTAAGCAATATTATTATGATTATTATACCTAATTATAGGTATGTTGCCTATTTATTGAAGATCTACGTGACTTTTGAAAATTATCTTGGTAGATATATTAAGCAGGACAACTGTTTTCAAAACTAAAAATGATAAGAAGTGTTTCTTGAGCAGCAAATCAGCATAATAAAAGTATTTCTGAAGGTGACACTGGAATAATGGTTGCAGAAAATTTGGCTGTGCCATTACAGGAGTAAATTAGATTTAAATCAAGTGTGTTAAAATTGGTAAAACGGTTATTTTAAATCACAGTTATATATTATATTTTACATTATTACACGGCTTCGTGGACTACTCAATTCTGATTGGTCAGTCGCCACATTCCAAGGTTTGTTATTGCCAGATAACAACTGGTAAAACGAATAATACAGGCTCATCCTGTACTAGGGATCTTCTTGACTTACCAACTCCAAACTTTTAAACTTTAAATCAACTGTCTGATACTGCAACAATGCTTCATTTATACATAATAAATCAAGCTGTTCATGCAAGTTGGCCAAAAATGCACCAAAATATAGTTATTTGTGGACAGATAACATCTTTTGTTGAAGGTGTGCTCTCTTATTTTAAAGTTTATAGCCAGGCCAGGCGAGAGCATGGACAAAAGCTGGATTGATTTTATCAGATGTAATTAGCCTAGCAGGCTTTGCTAGTCCTGCTGGAAGTAATCATTAGCCCCTTGCTAGCTACATCTTTAAGAAACATATGTTCTCTGTTTTAATCCCTGAGCTACAACTACAACTCTTAAAGATGACCCAAGGAGGTTTTCGCAAGGCTGCACGGTTCTTAGTACGTTTGGATGATACTCATGGTTTTGGCTAAGACTGTGCTGATTTATCAGAAGAAGTTTGTTTTAAATTATATGTCAAGGTTATTCCAAAGCAGGGCATGCTCAGCTGTTTTTAATTAAATGAGCCGATGGGGACGTGGTTCTGTTACATCTGAATTTTTCACCGTAGAGTTCCCTTATTTATTTATTTTTTTAGAGTTTGTTAACTTATTAGCAATGACAGATGTTATACATCACATCAAATATCGTTCATTCTTCACTTCAAACCTTGAAATTGGTGTTTGAAACAGTCAGCCAGGTCTATGATTTCCATCCCTTCGATAATTTTCTCCCTAGACAGTACACTTAGGCTCTTACTAAGCTCGAAATAGTTTTGAATTCCTGTATGTGACTGTGAAAGTAAAAACTTATGTCAGGACAGTGGAATTCACTCTCCTTGACTTTGGATTTGAGGGGAGTGCAGACTGACTCCCAAAAGGAGGAGTCTTTATTAGATTAGAATATTGTTCTATACAGTGTTGGAAAATGGACAGTGGTAGACATTTTATTAGCTTCATATTCGTATATCACTCAGTCTATGTAAACAAATGAAGGAACACTTTGTGCTGCGGTTGAATAATGTCCTGTCGAGTGCGTATCAGGTCTATCACATGCTGCTTTTAGGCAAAGTGTCTTAACTCTGTAAAGCTCAGGGGCCACAAAGCAGAGTCCTTGTAGCCTCAATGGTCGCAAAACAATTTAGTAAATCATATAGTAAATTGTTTTATAAAGTTTCACTTGGTGTAGGATAACCAACTATAATAACTGTTTTTAATTTATTAATTTATTTTAATAAATATTTTCATTTATTTACATTCATTTCAATTCATTTATTATTTCTTTTTTCATTTAATTGCATTATTTTCTATGTGCACTTTTTTATTATCCAGAAAATAACATGACAATAACAAAGCCCTGTTTAAAGGCGGTATATGCTTGGGTGAATGGATCACAACAAGGGAGACACGTCTCTGTTTATATCTGCTGTTTTAGTCTCTTTTGTCCACTTTCAACCACTTCCAGATTATATAGAGCTATATATGGGCTTTTTCTGTTCTTTCAGTTAATATTGCAAAATAAGATAATAGTGCAAATAGTGCAATATGCATAACACAAAAGAAGATAACAGAAAAGGATACAGAGAGCAGCCACTTTCGTTTCTTCTCTCATAACCAAAACAATATGCCAAACATTGTTGGTTTTTGTTAGAATCAGGACTGGAAAGAGTAAAATTCCATTTTCCCTTTTTTTTTTTAAAATCCAAAATTATCAATTTATCCACACTGTAAAAACAAATCCTTTTGAGTCTAGTAAATGCAAGAAAATGCTATTTTAACAACATAAAAACCCTTGTAAGACCAACAAAATTACCCTAAATGTTGTCCCAACTAGTGAAACATGGTTGTCTAAACAAAGAATTTCATGTTGTTGAAATGTTAAGGCTTTGTGAGTTCCCAACATGCATTGCAGCATGGATAATTATGCAGTTAAATGATTGTTGTTTTTCTGTTTTCTGACTTCATTTACACTTTTTTTGTTTGATCATTAATGTTAGTTATTTGTTTATATAAAGAGCTGATCTTTTTAACATTTGTTGGTTGTCACCGTTCTTGAGCTTAGTGTGTCTGGTTTTGAGGCCTAGAGTATGTTCAACCATTCATGTCTTATTGCTGGATATGTTAATCTTGTAAATTATCTTGCCAACAAAGACAATGTTGTCTATTTATTAGATTAACTTTGGGCAAGTTTCGCAACATGTCCCGTAATAAGAGGAGATGGCAGCTGCCTTTAGTGGCGGTTTGAATGCTTTTAACCACATGACCTTTTAAACTACGAAAACAATTTGGTCGAAGGGGTTTTGGCTAGTATGAAAGTGAATATGTACAAGCTCAAAATGTTCAGATCCAGTTAACATTGACAATTGTAATCTAATTAAAATGCACCCTAAGGTTTTAACAGGGCCTAAGTATAGACCTGTTATAAGAAAGGGAAGGGCGCCGTAATCGAACACATGGTGTTCAACTACGCACGTGATAACAACTGTATTGGCTCTCTTGCACCCTTACTAAAGTGATCTGATATAAAGGGGTTTGTGTTGCTGTACAAAGTGTGGTTCCTCTAAGTCTTCTTTTCATGCAGAAATCTGATCTCAGCGTCTGAAGCGTGCTGGAGAGAGAGGAGTCAGGGTTGAGTTGAAGTTCATGGTGAGAGATACGTTTCCATGTTGAAGAGGTGTCTCGGGGTCACACACACACACCCTGATACTCGCATCTATCCATCTCTTTAATGTGGTTGTGTTGCTGCTGGCTATACTCACTGTACACAGTGACTGATACTACAGATAATATCTTTCGATTTTTTATGGCTGTTGATGCACACAACGCTGTCATAAATGAGGAGTTTGTTTTTTCATGTTTACATTAGATATTTCTGTAAGACTTGCCAGATTTAGTTGGATCAAGTGTGCATTTAAATTCGAAAAAGGTGGATTTGTGGTTTAGTTTGCATACCTGGAGTGTATGGAAAGAGTTTTTAAAACCTGAAAGAAGACATTAAAAGGTCTCTGCAGGACTCCTTTTGTTAACCTTTTAAACATGTTGCTTTAAAAATATTTACGTGAACTGATATCTAACGAATCCGTTTGCAAATCCTATGTTATTACAGAATGAATTAACATTCATTGAACATTATTAAAGCAAAATGCTTTGCACGTTATTTCTCAAATAAGCTGCAAGTTGCAGAGCGATTTGAATGAGGCATAAAACAGATATAAAGTGACATGTTTTCTTTCTGCATTCCTTGCCAGGGAGCTTTATTGCTCTGTAGATGGGCTTTATGTCAAAATCTGCACCCTGCTGAGAATGAATTCTGTAAAGAGCTGCTTTGTAGAAAACTAGAGTGTCGTTGTTCTCTTAGGAGTGCACAGGCAGATGTGGCTCCTTAATACAACCATCAATACAACCTGTTTATAAATGACTGGAAAGTAAATGGAAATAAATAATTGCATGCTATTTCTGAAGAGGTGTTTTTTGGATCAAAGAAACAAATATATTTTCAGAGTTCTGTCTCTAGATGGCACAATCTGAAGTAATGGCATTATCACATGGTGCAGCTGATTATTTCTTTTAGTATCGGCAGCCAACTCTAAAATACTTGGCTAATGCTGCTGCTGCAGTGCGCTTCAGAAACTCTCCACCTTCCCCAGCTCCACCTGTTTAGATCTGCTGTGGTTTAAAACATTTATGTTTTATATGGGGGTTATTTCATATATGTTGTATGTGCAGCAGCAGCAGTATTTCTTAAATGCTCACAGCAGCATGTTTTGGATTTATTGGCAGTAGCAAGTCTATAAAAGAAATTAATTTTCTATGAACGCATTTTCTAATAAATAGGGGTGTACGTGAACAAATTATTTTAGGACATTCAGACAATAAATGACTTTTTTTTGCTTGAGTGAGCATGATCATCCCTTCTTCTTTACTAGGCCTACTAGTTTTAACATTAAATAAATATGAATTCATGCCTCATGTAATCACATAACTTGTGATTCACTCACGGTAAGATGTGATTAAAAATCGCTTGTAAACAAAATGTCACATAAAATTTCATTTACCACTGCTTATTTCACTGAAATCTAGAGAAGAGCATTTTGCAAAATATCCTCTTGCTTTAACAAAAGCATACCGAGGTACGTACCAAACTTACATGTTTGTGTACTGTTACACCCCTGCTATTGAATGATTTTAAAAATCCAGTGTATTTTAGTATGCATGACTGAAAAGGTAATGGAAAACACACTGAAATTCATTGGTCAAAAGAAGTGGGAACGCTGATAATGGATTATGGCATGCTTTTTCCTGAAACACGAAAGGTGGGTGTGACTGACAGATCAAGCAGATCTTTTATTACAGTCATGAAAAATCAAAATCAGACATCTGAGTTTGTCTGTGGCCAACAGTTTCACAGCTGTTGCTTGGTCAGTTCAGGTTCCGCTTTGCTTTTGATTTCCTGTCTTTGCTCTAGAGGTACAAAACACCTGATTTGAACTTTGTAGAGCCGTTTAGTTTGCACTTCTTCTGCGAGATTCTAGATCAAGTCCAAGTTTTATGATCTGAGCTCTGGACGGCCTGGTCTGGACAAATTTGCTTTGGCATGACACACAGTGGGTGTTGGAGAGAAGTCGTTGGTAAGGAGGTATGCGGTGCAACACGATAGGATTTGTGAGGTTCCATCCGGAAGATGGCCTTCATGAGTGTGTGCTGAATAATACGCCTCATCTAAACTTTAAACTTTGGTGGGAAAGAGATGTAACAGTCTTTTGAACTCATCCGCCGGTCTTCCAAAAGAAGGCCAGTCAGTTTTACGAGTCCAGAGTTGAATTAATGGCATGGATAAAAAAAAGATCTAAGAGAGATGTTGCTTAGCGGCTTATATTTCTCCAAGCTTTTGTGACATCATTATCCTGCAAAACCCATTGTGAGTTATGAACTCAGGAAAAGTGTTTAGACTGTTTATTTTTGGGGGGGTAATTTTTTTGTTTACAGACTCCTAAACGATTTGTTCAATGATTAATTTTTCGAAAACCCCTTGGCCGATTTCATTTAAAGCCGTTTTTGTAAACTCCACAAGCATCTCCAAAAGCAGTTTTAAAGCATCTCAGACACTGAAAGGAATATGGCAAAATTAATTTCTCCATTTGACAACTCTTTGCAATAGCTAACTATGAACTATTAACTTCACTCATGTACCAGTGGCGTTGAAAGCTTCTCAGCAGCAAAGGGAAGTGATTGTTTTTTAAGGGAAATGTCTTGCAGGTGTCTGTGTTACAAGCCTTCCCAGCACATGGTTTGGCTGTTTAACAAAACATTATGGATGTATTCTGACTGCTGTTTTGTCATAACCTCTGGATGTATAAGGTGAAGTGTTGTCCATGGTGCCATGACAAAGCTCTGAGGGCGTGAGGAGGAAACTGGTCGAGAGAGCTAGGCTACAGCAGAGGTGAGAGGGACCTGCAGTAGGAGAGCAGGCCCAGGAATTGAATTTTAGCTTGTAGGTATATTTTCTTTGTCTGCCTTTTTTTTACTGCTGCAGAGATTCAACAGTAGAACTTTAAGAGAGGAAATTCATTTGATGTCCGTAGACACTTGGCAGAGCATGGCATTCAAAGATTCCCATACTCAACCACACTGTTTTTCTTTCCATAGAGTTTAAGTCTTTGCAAGTCTGAGAGAGGTTTGGTAATGGCATTGCTGCAGGTTTTCAATATTTGAGTCATTCTATTGCATTTTTCCCCATACAGTGCGTTAATAATATAAAGGCAGATGTGCACATGGTAGCTCTTGCATGCCAAAGCACAATGGACTCAATAGGGATGCATGGACTAAAATTACTTTTATAATTGCTAATTATATTCAGTTAGGCCTACTGAAAATGTTTTTAGTTTTTCTTATATATGAACAATATCAAAATGTCTAAAAATAAATGCAATCATATCTTGAATAAAATTAAAAAAACTAAATTATATATATATATATATATATATATATATATATATATTAGTGCTGTCAAATGATTTATCTCGATTAATCGCATCCAAAATAAAGGTTT
>JAUYWG010000032.1:7512370-7558425 GCA_034779775.1 Enteromius afrohamiltoni
AAAAACCATTAAATATCTTACTGAGCTTTTTTACAAATATATACTTTTTCTAGAGACAGAATGCTACAATACTTTCTCATGTTTTGTCAACATTCAGCAAATAGAAATCAAGCTGTGAGTTACTCTAAAATGAGTATTTTTTCATATAAAAATGTATTTCAAAATGACTTATCGTCATATTCACTATGATCAGCCATCAGCCACCCAGCCTTCAGAACAGAGGTTAGGATATTTTTTATTAAATCTGAGAGCTATCTGACCTCTATAAACAGCAGCACAACTATTACTTTCAAAGCCTATTAAAGTAGTGGGACATAGTTAAAATAATTTTTCTCTTCCGTGCCAGTCTTCGACATGCATTCACTGGAAGACTGTTTTTTTATTTGTTTGTTTGTCTTTATTCAAAGATAGATTCTCATATTTGTCAAGATGTAAAGTACAAGGAGCCTGACCACTCGTGAAGAGCCTCAAATCAGTTATGAACGTGTTGGAGGATTCTGGGTCAGCTGCTTTAAACTCTTCAAAAGACTTGAGCTTTCATGCCAAATGACAGGATGATTACAGCAACCGCAGTGCACCCCTGATTAGTGACATGTAGTTATGTGAGGGGGTTGAGAGGAGAAGGATGCTTCGCTTATGGGGAGAAAGAATAAACAAGACCCCCGCTGGACCAGTTTGATGGTGTGGTGCTTTGGTGTGGCATTCATGTAGATACCCGGTCTGCCATCTTTTACTTCAGGACTACCATTATGGGAATGTAGGTGTGGTAGCGTGAGTACTGTTCTCTAAAATGCCTCATCTAAAATCTTTTTTGTGTAATTGTGACTTCTAGTAAAAAATGGCAGAAAGAAGAATCATCAGCATCTGTCATTCTGCATCAGTGGCATGTGTATTTGTGGAATGCATTTGGACTACAAAGACCGCTAACTCTCACGGTTGTTTCCTGTAATGGGGAACAGTAGAGAGAACAGGAAGTCAGTAGGCAGTTATTTCCATTGTGCCCCAACTACACTGATGAGGTCATTGCTTCCTTTTAGGAGGCCAGGAGCTGCTTTATAAAAAGCATAATCTCCAGAATTAATGTGCAATAATACTGGAATCCTTTCATATGAAAGTTTCGGTTAGTTGGGGACTAAAATGTGAATAAAATGTATTTATGATTAAAAATATTGATTACTTTTTCCGTGTTGAAGTGCTATAATTGGGTCCCTGGTGTATTTACCAATCCAGAAAGCCTGAAAAAGAACAATCCTGTAATTTTTTGGCATGCCTTCCTCTGCAAGCTTGTGAAGAAACAAGAGGATCTTAATATAATATCACCACGCTTTAATATGCACTTTTCCACCCATTGTGTTTTTGCGAGACGAGTTTACTGTATATTGCTGCTTCCACACAGACCTAAAATAAACGTGATTTCTTTCCCTGCTGTTTACCTTCACCGACATATCTGACTGTGTTTGTAACTCGTGTTTTTAACCATTTAAGCGCAATAAGACATGAAAGAGATCTCACATGCCATGTGACAGCCACTTTTTGTGTGTGTGCCAACTGAGATTTATATTACCTTCTGTAAAGAGGGGCTTAATGGGTCTCCTTTAGAAATGATTGCCATTAACAAAATTAAAAATTCTGTCACCATTTACTTACCCAAACCAACCACTTTAATTTGTGAAACACAAAATTAGATATAAAAAGAAATTGTGTGTTTTTTCATGCCCGTAATGCATGTCAGTGGGGTCCAATGTTTGTATTTTTGTTTTGGTGGATCTTCCCTTTAGGAAGTAGATAATTTATTTAAAAATGAAAATTCTGTCATTATTTATTCTGTTTCATACATGCATCTGTCTTCTGTGGAGCACAAAATAATATATATATATTATATTTTTTGAATATTCCACAGAAGAAAGTAGGTTTGGAATGAACCAAGGTTGAGTAAATGATGGCAAAATTTAAATTTTTGGGTAATCTACCTTTTTATAATGCTATTTTAGGTAAGGGCAATTTAAGGGGGAAAAACATCCCTTTCCATCCACATGCATTGAATGGGTCGGTGGAAGACAGATAACCTGTAATATTCATCCAGTCTATGACAGGAACTCTGTAGAAGTACTCCAGTCTTTTTCTG
This sequence comes from Enteromius afrohamiltoni, assembly GCA_034779775.1. Taxonomy (NCBI): domain Eukaryota; kingdom Metazoa; phylum Chordata; class Actinopteri; order Cypriniformes; family Cyprinidae; genus Enteromius; species Enteromius afrohamiltoni. The sequence goes on from JAUYWG010000032.1 coordinate 7,514,496, forward strand.
GATTAACAGCATGTTTTCATTTAGCCACAAAATGCACGGCCAGTCTGCAGATTAGCTATTTTAGGTTTTGGAGATTAGATCAGCGCAGCACTAATAAGAATCTGTGAATAATGAGCTTTGAGGCCAAATGCTTTGGCTGCTTTTTATGTACAAGGCGGAGGGATCATTCGCAGCCAGCCTGGCATCTCACAGCCACTGCAAGGTTTGGTGGGTCAGCCAATCACAATTGCGTATGACTAGTTTCTTAGATTCTACCTAATCTGTTAATCCTCTGCCAAAAGACCCATTTAAAGATGTATTTGTGTTGAAACTTCTCCATGATCTTGTGGAAACCACAGACAAAAAAAAATGTTTCATTGTCTTTGCCTCGCACACAGTTCCTTGTATTTAATTTTGTCCGGACGTCATCTGCTAATGTAGAAATTTGTGTGCAGGCAGAGTGTACATGTGGTTAATTTGTGTAAGGGGGCCCAGACCAGGACGAGGGTGATCAGGCTTCAGACTGTTTCTCCAGATCCTCTCTGCTTTATGCATCACCAGCCAGGCTCTCCAAACTGGGGAGGGGAGCAAATGAGAACAGGGCAGACTGGTTAGGAACATGAAATGCCTTTCCTTCGTCTCCTTTACTGTGGCAAAGCCCTGGTTTGAACACCAGATGTTTGAATATTTTCTTTATGATGTTTTTGATTAAATAAGATGAATCCTGGACTCATAAGTAGGAACAATATTTATGGTGACATGGTTACTTCACTTCTTTTTAATATGATAATTAAAAAGTAAAAGCATCAAAGAGATGCGGTGGTTTGACTCCTCAGTATACTGTTATGAATAAATGCGTGCAATAAAATAAACAATGCCGATGCCGGAACTGAATATGTTTTTCTGCAACTAATAATTCATCAAATACCTGATTCTGAAGTTGGTGAAAACAGCCTTGGAGCTGTGAAATTTTTTTGGACATGCCAGATAATGCAGAACACATATAAATTGTTTATTAATATAGAAGTTAGTGTCAGAATAAAGAGGGATAATGTGAGTGATCAGTCCATGTGTTCGCTGGTAGTGCAGGAGCACAGCTGCTCTTAAACGCACAAACGCTGCAGAGCCCCCAGAATCTCGCATGAGAAGCTCCGAAGGCATTTTAATCAAAACAAGATGCCCCTCTGGAAGCTGGAAGGGGCACAGCTGAGACATATGCAGCACCAGCGTCTGTCAGGAACTGTGGTTAGACTGACAGATGAGCCAAGCGCAAGGAGTGCCAGGTCTGTCAACAACCTCTGAAAGACTCAAATGCTGCCGCTGCAGATGGAAAGATCCCTCTCTGCTGTCATGTTCCCTAGTACTTATACATTTGAGATTATTTCATTTCTTGGCGTGACGTTTGAGCTTAATAGTTTTGACACTTAAGAAAGCAAGTTTTGGGGAATCAAAGTCCCGCAGCGAGGATCTCTGGCCCCCAACACCACAATGTTACAAGTTCTTTGGGTTTGGATGTGAGATCGGATTTCTGTGTGCTGCCAGAGGTTACACTTGGTGTCAAAGTGGAAGAGACACATCTGAAGACAACACTTTTTGTTTCTTTCATTGGTTGTACAATGGTTGTAGATTGGAGACATGAGGTCATGCAACTGAACTGCAAGATTAAGAATATGCAATCTGCATTATTTTTATATTAGAGTGTCTGTGTTTTCTCTCCAATAAAAGCACAAGAGAGTTCTATTCTGTGAGTAACATGTTAAAAGCCCTAAATAGAGAGTCGGTATCGGATCCCTTTCAGTTCATTACTTTTTGATTGATTGTCTTTTTTATTTTGATTGAGTTGCCATGTTTTTTCCCACCATGGTCAAAGTGTGTTTTATTTAATATGACTACTTTGTAGTGTTACAGAATGAACTGATGATCCAAGAAGTGATAAAGGACTGTGAAAGCTTTAGGGGTGTTGAAGGAAGCCATGTATTGCATCTGTGTTTTAAACATTGTTCTAAATCTGATCTATAGACATTTTCTCACCTTTAACTCAAAATGTTTATAATGTTTAAAATGCTGCTTTTCATTAAACTTACCAACAGTCAAATGTTGAAAAACAGATGACATGAAGCTAGAATAAAACCTTTTTTGTTTAAAAGCAGAGGATTTGTTTATTGTATGTTCAGATATGCATACAAGAAAATCTTCTGGGTGACTTCAATCTTCCTTAAAAAAATGCTGGCGGCTGGCCACTTTTTGCAATGCTGGTGAGGAAAGAGTTAATAAAGATATACAAACAGACACACACATGCACAAACCGTTCTGACATATTATATAATCCTTTTGGAAGAGTCAGTTGTGCTGACAAAAGCTGCATTTATTTGTTATATTTTTTATTTTTCTAGTGAAATCGCCATAACTACAGAAATCATTCTGACCCTTACTGACACCAAATATAATTTTTATAAATAATATAAATGTATGTTAATTATGTTGATTGAACTATATATTGACTTATTGTATAATATATTATAATATATGAAATATAAAATATATGGCCTATATAAGAGCCATACGTATTTTGGCTATACAACTTTCTGAATCTTTCTTTACGTTTACTTTAATTCTGCTTCTAGTTTGCTACCTCAATTGGAAATTAAAAGACATCCTCAATTCAGACACACTCCTCTTTGCAACTGTGCGTAAATCAAACAAATGATGATTTCACGCCATCTTGTATCCAGACACAAATAATAAAAAAAGCAGGGGAGCAGTGACAGTATTGCTGTGAAATGTTCTTGGAGTGGGACTTTTCTCAACAGTAAGAATAAAATGTAAAAACTGGAGTGGACAGATCACAGTGTGCTTTGAACCGTTGCTCTACACATACCGTCAGGTAACCTTTTTTGGAAGAAGTGGGGGTAGAAAGTAAATAGCTTTTGGGTTTTGTATTGTAATGAAGTAGATATGATGGATTATATAAGAACGTATTTGCAGCTTTGATTGATGTGCCATTTGTAGCTTTGAAATCTGCTCTGCGTGTGTAACGCAACTGCCGGAGCCGAAGTTTTCGTTTTGGCTGAAGGTGATTCCCCTGATAGTGGTCTGCGTGGAGCTGTGCAGTCATCTGTGCATGAGTAAACAACAGGAGCGAGTGGGTCTGACCTCCTGTTCACCTCCACTCCAGACCCTTTGGAGTCTGCTCAAAACATAGAAGCTGGCCCTAACTCCAAACATCTCATTTTCATCCTTCAAAAGGTTGAAGATTTCGACCAAGATTATGGTGAAAGGGTCTTGTCTTAAGATAAGCACCAATCTGGATTAGGCATATTTGCGTGCAATTACCCCTGGAACACTCCTGAGATGAAACACGACTTTTGTTGTCAAATTTGTAAGCGTTATTCCCTCCAACCCTTCTTGTTTCTGGCTTTTCCATTTGGTGTTTCCAAAAAGAGTTAGTTGTATGAGAACCTAGCATATCCTTGAGATCAGATTTGATTATTCAGAAGCAGACTATGAAGTATGTAAGAATAAAGGTCTTAAAGTTCAACAGCAGGAAGCTTTTGTTACAAGAACAACTAATCAATCCCAGAGCTGACAGCTGCGCAATTAACAATGCTTGTACGGGCCACATGAGCAGCGCCGTCTCGGATTATAGAGGTGTGCAGGAAAACATTCCCGCTTGACGTTGTTCAGAGGTCAATGAGTGACGGGATGCTGAACAGCTGGAAGAGTGACGTGTCTGAGAGTTCACAGCAGGCTTTGCTTAAGTGAGCTACAGGGTAAAATAGCATTCCTCACATTCTTGTCTGTCGTTTTTTGGTCTGTGTGTTTAAAGGTCTTTACCTACACCTATCTCAGTGCCAGATGATGAGAAGACTAGACAGCTCAACCTGATATTGAACATTTGCTCTCAATCTTTTGGGGAAATCAGTTGCATGCTTTGCGGTGGAGTTTTGTTGGGTCACAAAAATGCTGTTAGGGTATTGTTTGGAAATGGTTTGTGTTGTTTGAATGTTGCTGCTGAAACTTGAATTCCAAATTGAATTATTTAGATGGTTATTAGGACCCATAATGCTCAACAATTGTTTTAGGGGGCCCTTAAATTTAATACAGCCCTGTACAAATTAGGTTGGTGTTGATTTTTTTCTTCAGCCATAAAAGGGATAGTTCTCCCCACATTAACAAAAAATCTATCAGTGCAGCACAAAGAAGACATCCTGTAGCTATTTAACAGAATGTATAGCTGAAATAAAAAATTGGATGACAAGTAACAGAGGTGTTAATTATCGGACCTAAAAACCCCACATGTGATAACCCAGAACACTGTCTAACACTTGATGGCTGCTCTGTCAACTCTTCTTCATCAGTTAGGAACATAGGTGTGCTGTTTGATAGCAATCTTTCATTTGAAAGCTATGTGTCTAGCATCTGTAAAACTGCCTTTTTCCATCTCAAGAACATGTCTAAATTGCGTCCTAAGCTCTCAACCTCAAATGCAGAAATGTTAATTCATGCATTTATGACCTCGAGGCTAGACTATTGGAATGCTTTATTGGGTGGTTGTTCAACAGCGGAAAACACTGACGATATTCGCACGTGATATTCATCCCGGTGTGTACAGGCCTTAACACTTAAACTGTATCTACACCGGACACAAGTGGCGACATAATATAATAGAGCCCATTAAAATCAGTAACACTGGATGTGTTACGGCACGATACAACAAAATCACTACGACAGTAATCTGATACCTAAAGTCTGTTTATGATGTACTGACACAAAGTGTTTTTAAACAGACACTTGTCGCATTCAGTGTGAACTGAATTTAGCTGTTGCTGCACAGTACAAGCTCCCTGGCAATGCTGGGAAGGTAAACTGTGTTACTTGATTTAAAACAGGCCTATTTAAACACTGTTCTTTTGCTTTGAAACATTGGAAGCTTTGTTTTTGCCTGTATTTTTTTTTTTTTTTTTTACTTTTGTCAGAGCAGGCATTTGTCAGTGGATTAAAAGGCCAGTTGGCATCTTGTCTCTAGAGTAGTTTTATGTCTTAGACCCTCATTACACCTGCCTGGAATACCAATCCACAGTCTTATTATGCACTATTCATGGACTCTGCTAAAAAGAGGAAAGAGGCAGCCCCTGAACAATTTAAACTAACGGCACAGAGGCATTTCTCATTGTTCAAAGTTCGACTTCCAATGATTTGTAGGAAAAACTGTTTAAGTTGTATATTGACATTAATGACGTTTCAGTTTAGCTTCAAGTTTCATGTTTTCACCTCATTTTCATTAGATTGCAACCAGAACAGGCATGGAACAGTCTTAAAATAAATGCATTAATGAGATACAATTCGTGGCTTGAGGTAATTATGGCTCCTGTGGCATTATATGTGGTTTTGGGTTAAATTTGGCAAAGTTACTCCTAGGTTTTGGGGGATTTAGAAGAAAATAACTGGAGCAAATAAAACTTGGAGGCTAGAAGGGAGAATTCTAGAAGCTTGTGGATTGTGGAAGTCTAAACAATATATATATTCAAGAAGGGTCGTAAGATGCGGTCTGAAAATGAAGCACCAGAAGTTAGTTTCTCCATATGTTTTTTGTCATTGGATTGGTGTCGAGGTTTCACAGATGAACCATTGATTTAAAACTAATGGAGGATTAGTAGACTTTTAATCCTGTTCTTAGCAGCATGACACACTTTAATTTCAGCGTGATCGCTCTCCAGCCCTTAGTCCACAGAGCTTTAAGCTGCTGAAATCCCATTGTGTGCTTGAGTAATGCATTGTTATGAATGTGTGAAACAGACACTGGCACCCTGATTGACGTTGCTGCTTTACAGTTCATTATTCAATCTGCTGAAAGAAAAGTGTATAAACTGTTAACTCAGGAAATGTTCTTTAAGCCTGCTGTTGAGTACTGACAATAAGCAACTTTACACGTCTTTAGTTTAGGAAGATGAATTGAGCAAGACATGCCTTGGTGGTTAAAACCCATAAACAACTTTCAGACATGCAAGCAACTCAATGACACTGAGCATGTGAATGGACAAACGGTCAAATGTTGTTTGATTATTCATTTAACAATGCTGGAGAACTTCTGCTTTAAAATATGTAGTTATTGAGTACTGTTGTTATTAAAACAAAAGCAAATTTAAAATGCATTTAAAAATTCAATGCAAAAATGTCTTCAACTGATATGACAGCTGGAACCAGTTTGGCCAGCTAATACTTTGGCAGATCAACCAGCTTGGACCAGCTAAAGACCATCAATTAAACCATGTCAATTCAGCTACTGGTTTAAGATGGATTTTCCAGCAGGGTTGTGATTACTGCTTTGAAAAATGACCAGCACTAGCTCCTCCTACTGTTTGTTGAATTAGAAGCTGATGTTTTGCATTAGCTGTGCATCTTCTCATGGCAGTGTATTTCAGCTGGTAGTGAGGGCAGAAATCTAGCGTGTGAGTCAGGGCTCAGTGCCAGTCTTCAAGGCCATTTCCAATTTCTCGTCTCTAGTGGTGACATTAAAACATAATTGGCTTCTGCTTCTTCTGCCAACTGTAGTGGCTCCCTGTAACATTAAGGGACTTTTAAGTTGGTGAATGCGGTGGCTGTAGCCATTCAATCCAAGCTAAATGTCTCACTCTATATTCTCTTCTGGCACTCTGAGTCGTGTGGGGGTTTTGCTGTTGTTTTTTCTTATAATATTTTTTAAACGTTTAAGATAGAGAGTAACCAGTCCTAAAAAATAATTTGTAAAAAACACCAAAATGACGTTGAATGCAGTTTTCAGGTGATAATACTGATATGTACTAAAATACTAAAACACCACTTCTTATGGTAATTAAGAGTGTAAAATTAAAAGCATGACCGGTGTAGGTTGATTTCCTGAATAAATGAAATTTATGAATTGGTTCTTTTAAACGAATCACAAACATTCAGCATTGTCAGTGTAGTGCCATTCCAGAATGATTGATTTTAAATAGCGGTTCTCTTTAAGAAATGAGAAACATGCAGTGCAAAATAGAGATTGGATCCTGAGTGAATGTTTGGAGTGAGTTGCATCTTTGTAATGAATCAAACACACACATCTTAGAACTGACTGTGAGATCAGCTGGTTCCCAGCTAAAAGGAAGATTGAGTACTTTGGAAAGGTTCTCTTAAAATTATGTACAAACATTTTTCCCAGTAATTTTAACAGAACATTAATTTAAAATGATCTAATAGTGTTCTTAAAACATTAGAACAGGTTTTGGGATGGATTTTTTTTCTCCATGAAATGCTTTAGTTGGACATTTACCTAACATTTTTTAAACATTACTACTTGTTTAAGAATATTCTGAGAACATTAAATACTATCATTCCAGTAATGTTTATAAAATTATAACATGGAATATTCCCAGCATTCACCTACACAAAAAAAAAGCAAAAAACACTTTTTAAAAAAAATTACATTTTGAATGTTTTGAGAATATTCAGACATATGTTTATTCATAACTATTTTTTTCCTGTTTGATGGGTTGTTCATGACTACATATAGCTACAAAACATTCTGTTTTTCTGGTTCAGTAAATGAATTAAATTTGTTTAATATACCCCCACAGACAAGGCTTAAGCTAGTCTCAGACTAAATTGCATGTGTGAGCTGTCTCAGATGAAAATATCTTGCTCTCACATATCTTCAAACATGTCAGTGTCATTTGTTCTGTGTTAAGATGCACACCTGTTATATTTTCTTATAAGGCATTTTTGTAAAAGTTGCTTAAATATCTTAATTTAACTAATGCCTAGTCCTGGCTTAAGCTAAGTCCTGTTTGTGAAACCGGGCGATAGCATAGTAAAGGCCAAATATTTTAGAAAATCATGCTCTGACAAAGAAAAAAAAAACCTAAAAGTCTGTGTAACACAGCTTTGGCAAGAACTGATTTAAACTGACAAAACAGACAAAACAAACAAAACAAAAAACTTTGTACTCAGACAAAAGAATAGTAAACAGTAGGTATGTTATTGTTCATAAAGCTTTTTTCAGGAGTCAAATTTAAGTACGTTTACAAAACCATTGGAATACATAATCCTGTGTTAAAAACTGACAGTGTTGACACATTTTATAGAGATGTCACAAATTAAATAGAGTTCATGTAATAGCATTTAGTTTTTTCTGTTGATGCTAGATGTTAACAGATCCTGCTTTAGGAGAGTAAAAATATATAAGTATTTAAAATAATTTCCTTAGAAACTGGTGTTGACATATCATGGTTGTGACACAGAAAATATTAACATTAGGATTTATTATATTTTTAAATTATAAAATTTAGCAGAGCCTGTCTGACAGTTGTGTACTCTACAGAGATTAACTGTGGGAAGGGGGTCCTTTACAGTGACAGCCATCTCTGATGTTTCCTGATTTTATTACATTTTAATGAATGTCTGACCGTGTTGACAAAAAGTGTAGACGCAACTTATAAAACCTTATAAAACATGCATGTGTCACTGAAAACAACCTTGCTTTGATAGGAGATATTATTAAGTGTTGCTTTTCATTAAAAAATAATTTTCATGATTGAAAACATTTTTATTCATTCTAAAGCATATGAGTGATTGAACCCTTCTCTGGTTCTCAAAACTACATTACAGGGAATAATTGTGCATTATTAATCTCTCAATCTCCCTGTTGGAAATATATATATAATTTTATTATTATATATTTATTTATGTATTTTTTTTTACATCTAATAGCGGTTAGACTTGCTGAACCTCTTTTGTCCCATGTCTCAAGAATTATTGAAATTACATTTAAAATGTAAAATGTCCCTTTTTCTCTGTTGATCAATGGGCTCGAACACCTCGTGATGTTATGGAGATGTGATGTTCACAGAGGCGGTGCTTGAAGAACGCTTCATCAGTGTGCCAGCTCTCTGGCTCGCATATTCTCATCTATGGAAGCATATCCCTCATAAATGGGATATGATCATGCACTGCTGTTTCCCATTACTCAACACAGCACACTGTGAAACCGTAGGAGACTAAAACATCTGTCAAAGGGAACAATGGGGTCATCATGCCCATAAATGAATGGAAATAGCAGACTTAAGGCTAGAGTTCTGCTGAACAATACATATTGCGGTTAAGCAGCTTGCAGTTTAATCAAATGGAATAATAAAAGCTTGGTAACCCTTGATCCTCATCCAGTCGTTACTGCCCTGATGGTTCGGGAAGGACTAAAAAAGGCCTGATACATTATATGTGGGGGTTCAGTGATATTAGGTATGAATCAGGCCAAGAGGAAATTCACGGGAGATTAGTATGTGAATATGGTTTTTGCAGGCCACATGTACATGCAAGATCTCAACAAGAGTGCCAGAGTCTTTTTCCTTAAAGCTATGAAACACTTTCAACCTCAGTCATCATGGCGGGACGGAGCCAAGGGCATTGTGTGTGCAGAAAGACAATGCATTAGCTGAGGAAAGGACTTGGAAAGGAAAGACTGCGATTTGTTTACATTATTTCAACAACTTGTCTGCGTTACATAATGATGTTCTCAGAATGGTTTGAGTGCCATATCATAATGTGTTCCTGTCTTTCTCTCTATCCCTTTCCTGTCTGCTTTTCTATTTCCCCTCTTCCCAGATTCGGACCTTAGCATGCGAACGGTGAGCACGCCAAGTCCGGCTCTGATTTTGCTGCCTCGTTCATCTCCAGGCGTGCTCAATGGCTCCTCCACCTCTTCCTCCACGTTCGGCACGGAAACCATCGCCATAGTCCACACGCCGCCCACTTCCCTCACCCATCCGCAAAGGAGTCTGCGACAGCCGAGGGACCAGCAGGGGGCACCCATCGACATCCTTCCTGATCATGCTTTCCTGCAGATCTTCACCCATCTGCCCACCAACCAGCTGTGCCGGTGCGCCCGTGTTTGCCGCCGCTGGTACAACTTGGCGTGGGACCCGCGCTTATGGAGGACTATTCGGCTGACAGGAGACGTGCTACATGTGGACCGCGCGCTTAGGGTTCTCACTCGCAGACTGTGCCAGGACACCCCCAATGTGTGTCTCACCCTGGAGACGGTGATGGTCAGCGGCTGTCGGAGGTTGACCGATCGAGGACTGTACACGGTGGCGCAGTGCTGCCCAGAACTGCGTCGCTTAGAAGTGGCCGGCTGTTACAACGTGTCCAATGAAGCCGTGTTTGAGGTGGTGTCACGCTGCCCCAACCTGGAACACCTGGATGTTTCAGGTAATTCATCTTGGGTGATAATGTTTGGCTGCTGCCCAGGTTGAACACAACAGCTCAGTTTTAGCCAATTACTTGGTATTTAATGATAAGTGTACAGTAGAGAAAGTAGATGCACATGAAAGACATGTTAGTTAGGACACAATGTAAACAATCTGTGTTGATAATATACAGCGTTGGGGTTATATGTAAAGGAAACTATACATTTTTATAATGTAATTGTCTCTGGACACTTTTTAATCTTATTTATTTCAATTGGTTTTGCTTCAGAACCCAGGTTTAATGTTAAACAAATAGTTGTCTCCTGAAACAGCTCCAAATTTGTTTATTGTGCAAAAAATTGTTTGTATCTACATGACACAATATGAGCTGCATAGACCAGTATGCAAAAATATTTAAATTATTCCTGATCCAGTCTGAACAGGAAAATTGACCAATTTTGGTTTCTGAAAGTCTCTTGAATTTCAGTGGTCTTATGGTCTTGGCAGCCAATAATTCACTGCACATATCAAATTGTGGTTGGCACAGACTATGTTTATCTTCATTGCAAGTGAACCCTGATTTAATCTAGACAGGTTTGTTTCTTTTACCTTGTGACCACTAAAAAATTCAGAGTTTGCTAGTATATTTCACAATTAATAACAAAGAAAAAATTAAAAACAGCACCACATTGAATCACACATTAATTTTTTAAAGTAGAAATTGTGTAGATATTGTTTCGTATATAACTTGTCATTTATATTCACCTCAGATTTTTTCCCTGCAAGAACAGACCTGAGAGCCAGTTGAGAACCACTGGTTTAGCAGAAATAATCAAGTAATTGACTCTTGAATTTGATATTCTCAACAAAACATGTCAGTTATGTAGTTGTATTGCTCTACAATCTCTCCGAAACACAGAAGGATTTTTATTCAGCTGTATAAATGACTTCCTGACTCAGAGCCAAACAGCCTGTGCTTCACCTGCTTTGTTGTCCAGCGAAGAAGACAGCTGAGTCTCTTTTTTTCTCACAGAGATTATTCTGAAATGTCCAGGACTTCCTTTTGGAAAAGCTGGAAAAGGTATTAATAGCTCTGGCATTCTGTCTGCGCTCTCTATACTTCCCAAAAGAAACATAAGCCCAAGCAGAACCAGGACCTCTGACTTTAGGGTGTCTTGGGAAAATCTGCTACCCTAATTCAGAGAATCAATGATCAATTGTCTTTTATATAAAATGTATTGCTATAAATGTGGACTATTTAATGTGCATACAACTTTAAAAAGCTTTTTATATTAATATTTGTCCACTTGTCCAGTATATATAGTAGTATAGTATATTTCATGATTTCCTTTGGTCAGTTTTCTTCAAAGCATTGTATTTCACAAAGGACCATATAGAAGTTTACAATTTAGGACTTGGTGAATGAGTATGACAGAAAATAATACTCCTTCTCCTCATGTCCCTTCCCTGGTGTTTTATTTCCAACTTCCTGCGCTGCACTTCCTGTTGGAGCATGTTGTTTTTCCTGTGTGAGTGCGGGGGTCCGGCTGGGGTCCCTCTGCTGTTGAACTGGAGCTCTGCATTCTCAATCCCATCCCCCACTCCTCCTGCTATAACTCATTTCAGATGTCTCTTCAAGGTTTAGATCAAACCTTTTGCTGCCATTTTCATGTTCTTCGGATATTCTGCAATAACCTTCAGCTTTAGTTCTACTGTAAAGGCTTTTGTTTGTCTCATGATGGTGTTTCATTTAAATCAGATGACAGAGGTGAAGACCAGACAGCAGAGTAGATGCATTTCTCAGATGGCGTGTTTCACATCAAGACTTTCTTCTGTGATTTCTGAAAAAAACGAACCTAAAAGCAAATATTTGGCTTTTCTTTTCATGTGCATCTGACATGAAAAACATCTTTGGGGAATAAATATCATCATATACACATGGTTCTGAAGTTTTTAAGCTTTTGAAGAAAATGATCCAAGAGCTCATATGGTTCTCAGATAAGAAGAAAAAAGACAAAGAGTGCTCCAATGGTTAAAAGATACAAAAATATATTATATATACAGTATGATTTTTATACAGAATAGAGCATATCCAGGTTGATTTGAATATTAAAAATAAACATTATTAGAGGGGATACATTTTTGGGGAATTTGGAATATAGTATAGTAATAATATAGTAACTATTTATTAATTGTATAAACAAGCAATTATTATTTATTATTATTTGTGCTATTTATTCTTTTGATTCTAGAAGCACACACTTCATCGATCAGTTTCTGAATTCTACATACTGTGTGTGTCATTTAACGTTTTAATTTCCAATATCTTTCTATAAATTTGTCTTTGTTCTCTGCAGGGTGCTCTAAGGTGACCTGCATCAGCCTGACGCGGGACGTGTCGGTCAAACTCTCCCCTCTTCATGGGCAGCAGATCTCCATCCGCTATCTTGACATGACTGACTGTTTTGCTCTGGAAGACGAAGGCCTGCACACCATCGCCGCCCACTGCACTCAGCTCACCCACCTCTACCTGCGGCGCTGCGTTCGGCTGACTGACGAGGGCCTGCGTTTCTTAGTCATCTACTGCCCGTCCGTGCGGGAGCTGAGCGTCAGCGACTGCCGCTTCATCAGTGACTTCGGCCTGCGGGAGATCGCCAAACTCGAGGGCCGCCTGCGCTACCTCAGCATAGCGCACTGCGGCCGCATCACAGACGTGGGCATGCGTTACATAGCCAAATACTGCAATAGACTGCGTTACCTAAACGCGAGGGGCTGCGAGGGGCTGACGGACCATGGCATCGAGCACCTCGCCAAGAACTGCCTCAAGCTTAAGTCCCTGGACATCGGGAAGTGCCCGCTGGTGTCAGACGCCGGTCTGGAGCAGCTTGCACTGAACTCCTTCAACCTGAAAAGACTGAGCCTGAAGTCGTGCGAGAGTATCTCGGGCCGCGGGCTGCAGGTGGTTGCAGCCAACTGCTTCGACCTTCAGCTGCTGAATGTACAGGACTGTGATGTGCCACTGGAGGCGCTGCGCTTTGTCAAGCGTCACTGCAAACGCTGCGTCATTGAACACACCAATCCAGCCTTTTTCTGAGAGCTGCACAGATGGGATTGTGTGCTCTTGTGACCCAGGCCGGTGACGTCTCTGCTGGACAACACAGCAGAGATTTGCACTGCTGCACCTCTGTATTTAATTTGCATGGTTGGGAGAAATCTTAAAGGAATAGGTAACCCAAATATGAAAATTACCTTTTAATTGATTTAATTGACTTTCTTCTTTCAGATGAAAGAATTATTATTCTGGCTCTTCCAAGCTTGGTAATGCTTGGTAATGCTGGTGGATGGTGGCCATTATTTTGAGGCTCCGCGTTAAACGTGTTACCCCCTAGGGGGCGTATAGAATAGTTTTACGACGGATATATCCAATTTATGGAGCTTTAAAATAATGGACACTATCCACCATCATTACCAAACCTGGAAGAGTCAGAATACATTTTTTAAAAGCTGTGTTCATCTGAACAAAGAAAGTCCTATACACCTAGGGTGGCTTGGGGGTGAGTAAATTAAGGGGTAATTAAAATTTTTGGGTGAACTATTCCTTTAACTTTTGTTTTTTAATCCATTTATTTATATTTTTATTCACTTATATATTTTTGATTACTTATCTTGTTTATGACAGATTGTATTACGTGTAACATGTACATTTCATCATGAATGCAATTTGTTGGCGTGTAGAGGATTACATGATGTGACGTTAACCAGAAACTAGACGTATTTTGCAGAACTATGGCGGTCCACGGTTCATTTTTGTTGTTGATGTTTACATGTGATATCTCTGTTATGAATGTTTTGCTTTGATTCATCATGTAAGCCTTGTAATAGCTCGGTTTCTAACTTGGTTTCATTGTCCAGGAATATTACCAAACAGTGCCATTTTGCTGTGACGTTCACCTTTGTAATGGTCAATAAGGCTTTTTCAGGTGTTTAACAAATGGAAGACCACAGTGGAATAAAGAGGTCTAAGCCATATTAAACAAAATCCTGATGTCTGCTTTTAATTAGCTAACCTGCGTTTGTATTAAAGGAATAGATTAAAAAATTAAAATCACCCCTCAGTTTACTCACCTCTAAGCCAAATTCACCTTAGATTAACACGGTTGACGGAAATCAGTGATTTGAGTTATAATTTTAAAAATAACAATGTTTTTGTTACAAAAACCCATCAATCTGCTTCAGAAGACATGTTTTAACCCCCTGGAGGCTTATAGGTTAGTTTTACGATAGATATATTTGATTTATGGAGCTTCAAAATAATGGCCACTATCCACCAGAATGACCAAGCTTGAAAGAGCCAGGATATATTTTTTTCATCTGAAAGAAGAAAGTCATATACACGTAGGATGGCTTGGAGGTGAATAAATTATGGAGTCATTTTCATTTTGGGGTGAACAATTCCTGCATGGGTCTATGAATGAAAAAAAATAAAGCAAAACAGCTAAATATGTAATTACAGTGGTTGTCCTGTGGGCTGCAGCCCCCATAAGAACCAGGGAGGTACTGCAGGATGAATTTAGTGTTTTTTCTTCTGTAAAATGGTAAATCAGACACAATAAATTAGCAAAATTTCTTTCTTTTTTTAAATAAAATGTTATATTGTCATATTATATAAGTATGTTAGCTGCAGAATATTTTATAGTTGGGAAAGAAGATAACCCTGAACTCAAATAATATCAGATTATTATTATTGTTTTATTTTTTAATCTGGAACGGACGTCTTCTAAGGTAAGCTTTGTGTAATATTTATTTTCAGGCAGTATGTATCGTTTATAATGAAGCATTTCAAACAAAGCTGTTTTGACAGAGTTACTTTAGGTTAATCTGTTTTAGCTATCATTCAGCCGCTAACCGACACCTTGGTCAACTGCCACGGAACTAGCTAGCTGGCTAGGCAGCTGTGAGGAAATAAAGGGAAATGTAATCAGATTCATTTGATTTCCCAGTGATAAAACAGCAGAGCACAGCAGCGCAGTCCATATTACATCCCAGAGCAGCAGCGCAGGCCAGGCTAGCACACAATATACAGCTGATTAACATCACAGCAGTACATGATACAGAGTTTCCCAATCTGTCAGGGGGAATTCCCAAATATGAACCTGTTAATAAATGTTTCGCTTTTACGTCACAGCTAGAAAATTGCATCCTTGTGGAGTAAAATACCTGTTTAGAATCCTAAACAGTTACTGAAATGGATTGCATTATTATTTAAAGGACAATAAGTGGTGATAGGTGACACCCTAGATGAACAAAGCTTGTTTTATGATTGGAAGTCATTCTGCTCAGATGCTATCGAACTCCAGATAATTTTGCGTTTGAGCCCATTCAGTAGCCCTAACCCTAACACTAACACAAATAATTTACAGTTTATTTAAGCAAATACAAAAAATGTAAAAGGCGTGCATTATATTTGACACCTAGATGATCAGTTATCAGTTGTTTTTATTACTGTAAGTCATTCTCCTCAAATACAAATGTACAATGTCGCATGTAATTTGCGAATCTCGAACGTTCGACGTCAAACCAGCTTTATGCCAATTTACTTTTAGTTAACTTAAATTGCCTACTTAAATATTGCAAACACAATTTCACATTAACATCACCAAATTACCTTAAATTGCAGTTGTTTGAATTTTCATGTGTCATGCAGTAACTTAGGGATATGCAAATTGGATGTGCAGGACGTGCACACAGATATAAATGACAGAAATACAACATTGTAAGTTACTGTACTTACGTTAGATAATTAGAGTTAGACATTTACTTGTGTTAGGTTTGTACGCCATCTGCTGTTTGACCCTTTAAATTCACCGGAAAAGTTAAAGCTGAGAAAATGTATATTTTATGGACATAAATACATAGCTTGAATAAGTGTATGCATATTTATTATTGTGGCTGTTTTAGTATCGTGATATAAAAGTATCTTAGTTGTATGACAACAGTTGGTTTACTGTATTTTGTGATGGACTACTCACCAGCCCGGCTAGCTCAGTCGGTAGAGCATGAGACTCTTAATCTCAGGGTCGTGGGTTCGAGCCCCACGTTGGGCGCATAGATTTTTCTTTTTCTTTTTTTTAACTGATGTCCACTTAGTTCCCATTCAACATCTTAACCAAATCTATATGAAGTAAAAATAACTAATAATATAATATATATATATTTTTTTTTACAAATATTATAATTATAAAATTTGATCAGACCCGACGACAGTAACCAAGGGTTGGACTTGCATCCCTCCAGCATGTCGTGATCTAAAACATCTATAGGATAGTAATCATTTTATATCACCAGATAATATTAACAGAAGAGTTGGAATATTATTATTAACTTCATAATTTTAAAATCAGGACAAGATCTTTAATTGTAATAACCCTGTTCAACCAACAGGGAGCAGGTCAGTTCTGATAAACATGCTCAGATTTTGGACTCAAGCATGTTTGAAATGTATTAATTAATTCATTCTGTTGACCCCCTGAAATCGGGGTATAGCTTTGTAAAATTCACCTGGTTTATAAAATGTGGTAAGTAAATGGTAGAAAGCTGGACTCTTGCTGGCTGTGAACACACAAGACACAATAATCTAGTTTTGGGTCTTA
Source organism: Enteromius afrohamiltoni (assembly GCA_034779775.1). NCBI lineage: Eukaryota > Metazoa > Chordata > Actinopteri > Cypriniformes > Cyprinidae > Enteromius > Enteromius afrohamiltoni. Next base: position 7,531,324 of record JAUYWG010000032.1, read on the forward strand.
TAACAGACACCTGCTGTTCCTGTCCTTGGGTTTTGCTCTACTTAATTTGTAAACTAAAATGAAGACAAAGATACATGGAAAAGTAATATATGCTTAACTAGATGCTGTTAAACTATCAGTCATGCATGCCTGGATGTGTCACAGAGCAGAGCTCTTATAAGACTCAGGGTTTGCTGGAGATCAAGCAGTTATTATGAGCAATGAAATAATGAATATTATGAATGTCAGGGGGAAAGTGTCAGGGCCCCTTTCAATATATTTATTACTGGCTGAAAACAGTCCCTAAAAATCCTTAAAATCATGATAAAAGTAAATCTGTTCCAGTCAGTAAAACCGCCGCTCTGTGATGTATTTCCAGCTTAGCTTACTATAATCAGATGTACCCCACATGACTAAAAAAAGGATTTCATTTTCACTACTTCTTTTGATTAATCCTTATTATTTAATTACAATATTATTTAATAGCAATGCTGAATTGTATTTAAAAAATAAAGATTGTGGGGAAATTGTGAGGCAGAATTTGTCCCATCATCACTGTCAAGTCTAGCTAATATTGGTGATTACATGCTAGATAACAGAAATGTTTAGAAATCTAAACAAAGGCACTGATATAAACCTCAAATAAGGTTTAGGCACTACATAGTAGAAGAAAGAAAGAAAGAAACATTCTTGAAAATATGCTACCTTTACTAATGTACTAAATTATAATGTAATGCGTGTTATAGAATTATCTTTGAAGCAAAGCCGTTAAATAAAATTAATAACTTTTGTGTAGGCATTTTTACCTCCTTAGTGCCAATGCTAATATAGATAATGCAAGTGATTACAACACTTACCATGCAACTTCAGATCTTGCATAAATAAGTGACAAAATAACGAGAGCCAAACACAGAAATGTCCCGTATGAAAGCGTTGGTCCGTATGTGTGCACTACCTGTAATTTCCAGCAGAGGTCCCTCCAACAACGACCCAAACTCGCACTGACCATGTGCTTCCTGTTGCTCGCCTGAATGGGCTGTTTCATCTGACCTAAAGTGTGTTTTCAGACATTTTTGCTTGACCATGGCGGAAACCCCTCAGACTTGCTCCATTCATATTTGCAAGCAAGTAAAAACGACAAACATTAAAGCTATTAAAGACACAAACATGCATATAATATAAACCTGCAAAAAATGCAACACAGCACAAGCCGACAAATCTGATTTTGACACTTGTGAACATGTTTAGTGTGATAGATCAGTTTTCATAGCTAAATGTGATTTTAATCAAGTGAGCCTTCTGTGCGATCTACCCTGTCAACACTTTACTTTCTGAAAGCAGCGAGTCAACACGTATTACAGTTAAGTGTTATAACTACGATTACTAATTGTTAAATGAATTTAACCAAAACACTCTGCCTGAACTTAAAGTGTATAAAAAAAAGACAAATAATCTAATTGTATAAATGAATTCTCTCACAGGGGCCCTAGAAAAAAGTGAGATTAAGCTTTTTGCCATTCTGCCCTTTTTAAATGTCATTTTGCTTTCCTTCTTTAATCTCTTCAGGCTTGACAGCTTGTCATCCCGAGCGTGTTTATCTGAAGCAGAGATGCGCCCCCATCAGATACGCACTTGGTGTGCTGAGAAGGACCGTGGCATCAGTGTAGAGCCGTGAACTTCTTCTCCATGTCCATGACGCATCCCCTCCTCCATTAGCCACCAGGACGGATGGGGGGGAGGAGCTCTTTTGTCCTGAGCGGAGTGGTTGTGGCTAATCTAAAGACCTGTGATGGACGCCTCTCTGGCGGCACAGGCCACTGGACTCCACCCCTGAGAGGAGCGGGGAGGATGGGGGATCGCGTGAGAGGGCACGGGGGGAGGGGCGGAAGGAGGAGGAAGAGGAGGAGGAGGCAAGGGCTGGGGGAGGGGGGAAGGTCATTAGTCAGCATGGCGAAAAGGAGAACAGCAGGACACAGTGCCACACATTACAGCCCCACCACCTCCTGCATTGTCCTCTCTCACAGGCCAAATGACTGCTGGAGGATCCACCGAGTTAAGTTTATAATCTCCCGCGAGGGGGTTGGAGCGCCTCTTTTGTCATGCTAATCTAGGGTTTTTTGGCAGGTAAAGTATGTAACACATGTAAATGAAGAGGAAGAGGAGATGGAGACGTTTACATTAAGATTAGGATGGTGTCCAAGCCAGTTATATCTATTGGGACCCTGTGATCTGTGCTTCTATCTTTAGATTTCTATAGGCCGCCCCTGTGTGCGTGACTGTGAAGAGTCAATGCAATATTTTTGCGCCCGGCTCCATCAAAAGTGACCTTTACTGCTCAGCATGGCACCACAGCAACAGACACCTGCTGTTCCAGTCCTCGAAGAGCTACCGGGCCATCAAACCACACGTCTCTCGCAGTCGAAGAGCTTCTTTTGTGATTTAGAAAGATGTTTTAGCTGTGAGGTGGTTTTGAAGAAAGTAAAGTTGCTGTTGTGTCGGCGACGGCGTTGGCTAGGGTTAACATGTTGATTCTTAACTGTCTCAGTAGAGCGTCTATGTGCAGGCAGCAGCCAGGACTCGGGGCACAGATGCGGTCCAGACTCGCGGCTGGGGTTTGTGTGTCACGCTGATAAGAGATGCGGCTGGAGGGGAACCAGACTCACTTGGTCAAAGACGGTGGCAGAAGATGCCAGAACAAAGGAATTGGATGAACGGAGTCAAATGAAAATTAGCAAAAAACAAAACCAAATGTGCATTGTATGTAAATAAACAAAGAAAGTTCTTCAAATTAATTAGCTGTAATATTGGCATGAGCTACAAACACCATCATTGGCATTAAAATGACATGAATAGCTTTTTAATTTTATATTATCTCGAGTGTTTGGTTTGTAAACATGTTTTGAATCTTCAGTTAACTTTAAATGTCATGCTTAGCACAAACCATGGCAAGCTCTATTTAAAGGAATAGCTTCCTCACCCTCAGGTCAGTGCAGACTCAGAGATTTGTTCATTGTTGAAACACAAACAAAGATATTTTAATAAAACGTAACTTGCATTTAGCAGTTCGATCTAAGATTTAACTTTAGGATATTATACACATATAAACACGGGTCCAATCACATAGTACACAGAGCAGATTAAATATGGTGAACTGAAGCTCATCCATATTTGCTTTACATGCAAGAACAAATTAATTGGTTCTTGTGCGTCAAAACCAATAAGTATGTTTTATATTAAAATCTCATTTTGTGCTTCAAGAATCAACAATACACACAGACTGGAACAACAACAGGTTGAAATACGTTCTTTCCCCCCACCTTCTTTCTTTATCATCTGTTTAATTTGACTTGAAGCTTCTACTAAATGATAATACATTTGCACCAACATTTATATAGTTTGACAACCTTTGAAATCAAACACTTGGAAACTCCAACTTTAATAATTAGTTTATTTTATGTTTTTATACTCACTATTAATGCTTGGGAAATGGTTAGGATCATTTTATTGGCAGAAGTTGGCATTATTACAGGCATATCAGAACAGTCGACCCACCCAAAGCACTGATTATAAGGTCTAGTTTACACTTTCATCTAATAACCAAACAATTTATCGCACTAAGATTTGAGGATTTAACATAAATTTCTCTCAGAGATGAGAAACTGCCATGTGTTAAGTTATGCATCCCTCTCTTCCACCCCCATTTCAGCAGAAGTTGAGCAAAGCATTCTGCCGCAAATCTTCCTGGGCGAACGGGTTATAATGAGGTTGTTTGTGTAGCGCAGGAGCGTTTAATTTCACAGTGAAATACAGCCCGTCTCTGGGGCCGCACAGCTCACAGACATTGGGCAACATGGCTTCTGATGAGTCATACCTGTGCTAAATAATCTTCATCTCAACTGTGCACAAGCACAGAGCAGCCAGAAGAAGTAAGCGACCTCTGATAAAGATGATTTCCTTTACTGTATATACATAAGTGTAAAATGTTTGTGGGCAGCCGTGTCTTTTTTTTAACTTAACAACTTATGCTATATATAAGAATGTTTCTCCTAAAACAAAAATTGCTTCATAATATACTCATTATCATGTCATTGCAAATCTTAAATACAAAATTATAAGTAGACAAATAAGAACCTATGACATATTTGGCTATATTGAGATGTAAATAATATTTGAGAGCTGCAGAGCATATTTTCATATATTTAGTTTTTGAATTATATGAAAATTTAGGCCTTTCAAACCTATGATTTGACTTCCAGAAGACTTGAAATAGTGCGCAAGTTTTCATGTGGTAATTTTTACCGCAAATAACTTTTGTTGATTTGTGTTCACTTACAATAGCAACAATGCTTTCGTAAAATAATGACAGCAAACAGGATGAGCCTAAAGCTCTGTGTTATACTTGTCTTAAAGGAATGGCAAATTTAGGAAATGTCAACTTTCAAATGAACCAATTCAAATGGAAAACAAATATTCCCAGATTATGTCATACTCCGCTGTCAGAGTTAGTGTCGCCTATAAACAAAGCCAATAAAGGAAAGAACTAGTTTATTTTAAATCTTGAAACTTGAAACAATTAAAACGTTCATGGAGCCTCCTTATGCTTTATGGCACATTCATAATGCATCATTTATGCATGCAGTCAAGTGCTTGGGTTAAAGGCTCATTATTATGATTTAAATGGTTTATTAATAAACGTGTGATTAATCGAATTAATGCTTAAAATAAACAGTGTTGTGGTAACACATTACAAGTAACTTGAGTTATGTAATAATTACTTTTTCCAAGTAACTAATAAAGTAACACATTACCTTTTAATTTTTAGAGTAATATAACTTTTAGGTAACTTTAAGAGTTACTTTTCCAAAAAAGTAACGCCAGTCATATTTAGTGACACAGTGTGTGAATTCAGTCTAGTTCTAGACTAAATGTGAATGTGCATTAATTCATCTCACTCTCAAAGAACAGATTTAGTATTAATCAAAATGAATGAATATAAACTCAGAATATAATGCAAACCTGCAATAATTAAATTACACAAATGTATCTAATCTAACTTTATTAACCAGTGTCTTTGCTGCTGACCTCTGATGATCAAGTGACCTCAAAAACTAACTACTGTGTTTTTTTATTGCTGAAGAGTATTGCACTTTCTTCTACTGTATTGTACTTTACAGATGTGAATTAACTTCTTCAGCCTGTGGTTTAATCCTGAGACTTTTTAATATAAGAAGTTCTATTTATAGCAAACACTGAAGCTCTGCCCATATTTAAAAAGATGCAAAAGTAACCTAATACATTACTTTCCATAAAAAGTAACTAAGTAATGTAATTAGTTACTTTTTTAGGGAGTAGTGCAATATTGTAATGCATTACTTTGAAAAGTAACTTTCCCCAACACTGAAAACAAATGACTACCAGTCCTACATCCTGGCACTGTCATGAACGTGTATCTAATTTTGACATGGAAGAGAAGAAATCGTTGAATAAAGTCGTTATTTTTGCAAAAAGCATTCTCGTAATTTCCTGAAGTTACAGTTGAAAACCTGATGTCACATGTACTAATTTAACGATGTCCTAACTACTTTTCTGGTTCTTGAAAGTTTGTATAGCTATCTTGGAAAATTGTTTATACAAAATGATCAATTACCCAATATTTTACTCACCTCTAAACCATCCTATGTTTATATTACTTTCTTCTTTCAGACAAAGTTTTTTTTATTAATATTTATCCTGACTCTTTCAAGCTTGGTAATGATAGTGGATAGTGGCCCTTATTTTGAAGCTCCATAAAAAGGATTTATCTATACTTAACTAACCTTTAAGCCTCCGGGGGGTTAATACATGACAAGTAGATCAATGGGTTTTTGTAACAAAAATATTTAATTTTTTTAAATTATAACTCAAATCACTGACTTCCAGCAACTGCTGTGACATACAAACAAATCTTACCTGTTTGGAACATGAGGGCGAGTCATAATTACAGAATGTTCATTTATGGGTGACCTATCCCTTCACATAAGACAAAAGAAACCGGCGTGGGCTTTAATGCCTGAATGAAACTGATTTTTTATTCAGAATTTATTCCAAACAGCATTTCGAAAACTTTGCTAAAATCAAGAAAGATTGTTCTCACGGTCATCTCCATCGACAGATAATTTTACCGAGGCACAGAACAGAAGTATTTTACTGGGGCTTATGTCCCATGATGAGGTTGAGTAAATACACGATTTCTGTGAGCGACGTTTGTCTAAAATACAAGCATATTTCTATTTTTATATCCCTCGCTTTTCCTCGAGATGCTGTCGGTAGTTTTGAGTTGACATCTGTTTGCACTACTGAGTGAGAGCGTGCACAAGTGTGTGCGCGCGCAGTTTGAGAAACAGGCCAGGCGAGCAGTCGGCATGACACTTATCACCCAGTCTGCGATTGATGCTCTGCCTCTCGCCCTCAATGTCACGCACGACACATCCGTCTCCGGGGGAAACAGGAGGTGTGAGAGCGTGTGACAGTTTTAAATCCCCTCAGCCGGGGAGAAGGACATCGGCGCTGCATCTGATGGAGCCCGGCGACGTCCCTCCCCCCTACCTGTGTCACCGGCGCGCGATACTGTGATCAATCACGGAACCAAGACGCCGAGGCACTAGGTCGTCAAGGAGACCGCAAATCGCTCTTTATCGGAAAGATGCAGAGACAGGCGGCCTGGCCAACTCCAGCTAGAAATGACATGTTTATTGGCTCAGAATAAGAATCAGCTGGCCAGAGCCTGACATTTGAAGAAAGCAGTAGTTTTTAGGCTCATTGGCCGGGTGTTTCGCGGGGGGCCGGAGGGATAGACGCTGTATGACCCAGGCTTTTTGTGACACATCCCCTGGAATCGTGTAAGAGGAAGCTGTAGGTCATCGGGATCACATTCCCGCGCATTACTGAAACCCTGAAGGCTCTCCACTGAATATCAAATCAGTTCAGCAGCTGAACGGAGCATGTAGTGAACGTATTAACAGACACTGGACCTCAGTGCGCAGAGCCCCAGGATTCAGAGACAGACCTGTCACAGTAGCTAATGAGCCGCTTTCATTAAGGGAGCGTCTCACAATTAGCTGATTATGTAATAATAATTTTGATTAGTCACACCTCAACGCCTTGGGTCATTTCTTCTGAGAAACCGTACCTGCGTCCATGAATTAATTAAAGACAAGTGTAAGAGTCTTATTGGTTTGCATTGGAACCTTTTGGAAAATATTCACGTTTTTTTCTCGGTAAGAGGGGGCATTTGTAAATTTGTATGTGCAAAACTTCCGGTCTCATCCGCTTTCAGCTATTTTTAGCTGTATGAAACAGTTCATTCTGCTACATGATACGTGTCTTGCTTTATTATTTAAGGTTATCATAATTATGAACGTAGTAGTGCAAACGGTTTTACCATTTACCGCACTTTACTCTTCTTGCTAGAAAGGGTATACATTGACATCACTGAGCGGCTCAATAACCTGCTGCATGACTGGATTTAATAGGAAAGCTGCGAAAATTGAGTAAAACAAAGGATAAACAAACTGAACTCGATATAGTGTTCTTTCTCGATATAGACTGTTTATTTTGTATACAGCGGCTTATAAACCTGTGCATTCACAGATAATGGCTTACTTCCACGTTGAAATTAAGGTGGATACACCACTGTCACCCAAGGCCATCGCAACACTTCGCTGTCCCACCTTATTAAAGAAACAATTACTTGTGTACGTTGTGGTCATAAAGGAATAGACATGGTTGGTACTAGCGGGCTCTGGTGTGCTCCGTTGGTACTAAGTGGCCCAAAGTAAGCCAAGAAAATATCCTCCACGCTATTACATCACCACCAAGATAGGATGAATCCATGCTTTAATGTTGCTTATACCAAATTCTGACCCCACACTCTCTGAAACAAAGGTACAAAAGCTGTCGCTGGGGCGGTACCTTTTAAAAAAGGAACATGTTTGCACCTAAAGGGTCCATTTTGGTACCTTAAAGGTACATATTTAAGTCCCCCAGAGTTTTAATGATAAAAAACAGACTTTAAGGTTATGTCCGTAAGTGTGAACCCATCACACTAAAGATTCTATGCCCATAATTATTTAGTCTCCAAACATGTGTGACAATATTTACCAGAAATGACATCATTCAGGTCTCTTTAATAGTGGTGTACAAAATGGTTGGTATTTTCATACTTCTTATTTATATTTTTGAGGTCTATTATAGTCAGGGAGGATACTGTCAAGCTTAACAACTCAACTCTGTCACATAAAATTAAGATAGAAAATAATTATTTTTAAAGACTTTATTTACTTAATATATTAATAATTTAATATATATATATTATTGGTTTCAGTAAATATATAATTACTAAAATCATGGCAGCTCATATTTTTGTTAGAAATAGAATATTTGAGGGATTTGTCAACTTTACAAATACACCCACTTTTGCAGCCGGAAGCTTGCACATCTACTGCATGATGGCAGTAGATAGATGTTTGTTTTATAACAAGTTCTGTGTAAAATCATTTTTAAACCAATCCCATATGGTCCATAACAGGGTTGAGAAAAAAGTGAAAAAAAAATGAAAATAATAAAAGGTCTTCAATGCATGATTTGTAAAAATATAGATATTTTTGTTTTTAGGTTTGATGTGTGCCAACACATCGGGGTATTAATAAAATTAATTTTATGTAGTTGGAATAATTTATTGAAATGTTACTGGTATATACAATGATTTGTACATTCTTGAGCAATTATGTGTATTTTTGAGCTGTAATTTTGACATCTTTATAAGCAAATTTTGTTTTTTTCTCATTCTAGTAGTCACAGATGTACATTGCAAGAAACGATACTGCTTTTGTAGCAACTATGACCTTTGAGTGAACCGACTTGCCTTTAAGGGACTTGAAACAACTGATTAAAACAACATGTGCACAAAGGAGTTTCTGACATGCTGAATATCATTGGATATGTTCAAACAACGCATATAGATTTTGATGCCACCCTTTTATGTTTTGGTGGTTCAGTACAGGTCCTCTTCATCTACAGCATAGTGGCAGCCGAGGGAAGCATTCAGTTTGGCCTTCCCAGGAAAGGGCCTCTCCCAAGAGGAAGCTGCCAGCTCAAATCCCAACGGCCTAGCGCTACTGAACTGTGCTGTGTTGCCAAGTTTGACGCTCAGTGGCTAACCACAACCTGCCTCCTCACCAATGACAGACTTCACACCCAGCAGTCAGTGGTTTGTGAAGGAGGCACGATGCCGGTGGTGACGAGCCCTCTGCGAGCGACTGCGCCATGTGTCAAGATGGCACATAATGACTAGGAACCACAGAAGATTTTCACTGCCACAAAAACCACTCTGACAACACGAGAACTTGCTCTTCATTAAAAACAGGAAGCAGAGAAAAACTATTCAACAAGCACAATAGCAGTTCACTGTTATTCACTTATAAAGGACAAAGAAAAACATTTCCAACATCCCAAAACTCAATTAACGTACATTAACACCTCAGGACTTCCACGTCAACAATAAAAGCGATCGTATTGACAACTCCGTGCACAAGCGCCTCCTGTCCAAATCTCAAACTCTAACTCCTGCCAAGAGCTGCATGCTGGGCGCACACGAGACCTATGGATTTCACGAGCCACTTCATCGGAAAGTGCAATTATGAAAGATGTCTGTCGAGAGAGGGGGAAAAAAGCCTTGTTCCAGGCGTTAGGCTCATAATGGCTGGCTACTGGAGCGGACAGAGAGCCCCTGCCATGTCCTCTCGTCCTGTCGGAGCGCGTTATGTCAGCCACTCCACAGGACTGATGGTGTTTATGATGGCTAGAGTAAACAGGCCTGTCGGAGCCTCTCTTTTCCTGGCAACCAGGTCATGCAGTGCTACTGTATGAGGCATCTAGTGCAGAACTGTTAAAATAATTCTGTTAAATTAAAAAATGATTTCAAATTGCTGTAACTGGAACTAGCATTGGGTGATACACTCAACTGTCATATCGTCAGCCTGCGAGATTTCCAGACAAACCCAATAACATTCTGTGAATTCATTTATTTCTTATGAATTATAATGAATCACAGTGTTGTGCACATTTTCAACCCTCTGCCAAGTTATTACGTTCTTCATTGAAATCGATACTGGATTGCCTAACCCTAACAGACGAGGCTTAAACCTAGTCCTAGACTAAAATGTATTTTAAAAACCTATAGAAATATAGGCCTTAGAAAAAAACATAACTGGTGTGAGTCTTAAGACAAAACAAAAGCACTCGCATGTTTAAAGATGAGACAATACTAGCTTCTTTCAGTTAAAACAGCTCAGATTTATATTTGAGTCTAGGACTAAGCTTAAGCCTTGGGGCAAGTTACTAATTCTAAGGCTTACCATTCCAGTTACTCAATAAGGAGCTACAGCATACGAGCAAAGAACATTTACATTTTTATAAGTCACTTCAGTCTAGCGCCAGTTTAAAAAATACTTTAGAAGCGGTTTTCACTGTATGATAAATCAAATCTTGCACTTTGTTTAAGAGTTTGCGAAAGCTTAAAGGTGCTGTATTTAGGATTGACAGCAGCTGAACTTATTGCGGTCCAAATTCAAAACGTTGACACTTTTTTTTCCATCTTGATCCTCCTCAATTTAACGCACAACCAGGTTGCAAGATTAACGACACAAACCAGAACGACCGCACATGATGACGAGCGAAATCAAATGTGGTGTTTTGGTACAGAAATGGTTAAACTAACAACTTACAACATCTTTGGTGCTTAAGATAAAAAAAAATAAAAAAATAATTGACAGATCTAACAGATTTAAATGAAGTGAACAATTTGTTTTATATAGCTATAAAAGGATCGTTGTTATCAGAGGATGCTGTTTGACATCCCCACAGAGCTACACAAACACAGTTTTGGTTTCCTAGGCGAATATTGTGAGTCACTTTTATTAAAAGCATCATTACTACAGTTGGCAGCAATTTACAGTTCATCATACATGATGGTTTCAAACAAAAAAAAAGAAAAAAAAAAAAAAAGAAAAAAGGACACAAAAGAAAAAAAAAAAAAACCCAACACATTTACAACATTTATGTCTGTAAACTTCAAGGCTAGTTAGAATTGAGGTAATGCTGTTCAGCTTTGTGGCTAAAGTAACAAAAGTCCATTCAAATAGATAAAGGTACCTGATTTTATTCTTACACCAGTGCATTAACATGGATACAATGAGACAATTTGACTGCAGTAATTTATTTCATGTCGCTTTTTCACACTTTCCGGTGTTTAGTCAAAAGAGTAAAATTGAACATTCAAAAGCTGCCTTCGTTATTGCTGTCTCCACAGGTCGAGAGGTCTCCTCACCCGTTTGGATTGTCAGTGTGAGAGACTGGGAACAGTCCGAGTGTAGGCTATGATATGTGAGAACTTTGCCCGCTCCTCAGCAGAACAGTACAACGAAACCACGATTCTTCCTCAGCAGCGGAGAGTGTCTTAATGCCGTTAATTGTACATCACTGAATATTACGAGATGCTACTCATTGTTACAATATCAACAGTAGAGAGAGAGAGAGAGAAAAAAGTGACAACAAAACAATAATATTAAAATAATGAGAGAGCAGCATAGCACTATCGGAACGATTAATTCCTATAATATTTCAGGAAATTTCCATCTCATCTAGAAGGCACCCAACACAGTGCCAAAGACTTCAAGAAAAAAATAAAAATAAAAACAAAAAAGTAAGGAAAACACAAAGAAAAAAAAAACAACCCTTTTGACATCCGCACAACTGTTCACGTCATCCCTGGCTACGCTAATGGTTATAGAGACAGCTTATTTGCTTTCCTCTTAACGTTACCTGTCAACAAAAACCAAACGACCAAAGTGTTTTTGGATATTGAGTTGGCATGTAAACAACTGGACTAACCATTCTGTCAGAGTCCAGTGTGCGTCTCCTCAGCCCTGGGGAAATGTTAGAAGGCCAGATTCAGTTTTTGTTTTTTCTTTAGTCACTTTTGTCATCCTCATCAGCAGGGTCATCATCCTCATCATCATCCTCATCATCCTCGTCATCCTCATCCATTCCACCCTCCATGGAGTCTATTTCCTCTGCCGGCCCTGCCAGATCATCATCTAGTACTGATGAATCAGCAGTCTTGTTCTGGCTCTCCTCTGAGTCACTGTCTTCAAGCGTGTTGTCAGCAGTTTCCATATCAGCCATGGAGGCGTTCTGGTCCTGATTTGAGCCAAGCCCTTTACTTGACTCCTTGTCCTCTCCAGTGGCTCCTAAGGCCCCAGACACAGCGCTCTGGAGATCTGCTAGAGAAGCTTGGGGGAAGCCTGGGATGCCCAGGCCGCCAAGGCTGGGAGGTAAGAACATGGATGGGTAGAAGAGGCCTGGGGCCATGGTGGAGAGCAAGAAAGGGTTGAAGGCCAGAGTGGCGTTAGTGGACATGCCTGCGGTGGCAGCAGCGGCTGCTGCATTCAGTGCGGCAGTGTCACTGGTTACCTCAGCAGACTCTGTTTCAGATGATTTTTCTGGTTCCTTCTCATCGTTCTCATCTCCTTCATCCTTAGTCTCCTCATCCGTCTTCAACTTGGGATTCTCCTCAGATTCTGCCTGTTCTGTGCTAGAGGCACCGTTGGTGGCTGTTGCAGTGGCAGCCAGGTTTCCTCCAAACAGACCCCCCAGGCTGAACATGTTGGGGAGGCCACCCATGCCAGGAAGCATGAGAGGCAGCATGGCTGCAGCATGCTTGGCGTCCGCTCCCCCTCCGAGAGCAGGGGGAAAGCCCATGAGGCCAGCAGCCAGCTGAAGGCTCTGGAGGCTCTGTAGGCCCTGCAGACTGGTCAGGTCCATGCCGCCAAACAGCCCGTTCATCAGCAAAGGATTAACACCAGATGTGGAGGCGGCCGCCGCTGCAGCCGCTGCCTGCGCTGCTGCTGTTGCCTTGGCGATCTCAGATTTGGGTCGCCTGCCTCTGCGGCGCACGCCCTCCTCTCTGACTACCGGCCCAGTCAGAAGACGGTCAAACATGGACTCTGGGAGAAAGCCCTGAAAACAAAAAGAATATATTATAAATTTAAGAATATACAACCACCAAAAAGTAGATTTCTGTTTAAGAATTCCTGTGCACTCACCAAGGCTCTATTTATTTGATCAAGAGTGGGACATAAACAGTAATTGTCCAATACTATAACTTAAATACATTTTCTAATTTAGTTTAAAATCTCATCTCATCAATCAGTCAGTCAATCCTCAGTCACATGATCATTCAGAAATCGACATTTTTTAATTGTTGAAAACAGCTGTGCTGCTTTATATCTAAATCTGAAAAAATGCAAAGTTTCCACAAATATATATTTAAATATAAAGCATTTATTTTTCATGAAAATATTTTGTAATATTACAAAATGCACTAAATACCAGACTTGCTGAATATGAGCAATAATTGTTTTTTTTTTTTTTATGGTCTAGTAATATATATATATAAGAAAGCAGCATGAGTTACCAATAGTTGAACCTACCAAATAGTGGCTAAATTGTTCAGAATTCTCTCAAATCAATAAAAGACTCACTGATTGCTTCACTATATCCGTCCAGTCTGGGGCAATAGCAAATTCGGGATTTTCAACCAGCCAGCGGGGTAACTCCTTCATCGGAGGTGCCATGGCTCCTCCCATCTGTAGTTATACAAGTTAAAAATGTTACAGCGAGTGTACAGAATACTTGTGGGAGATTACCTGAATCCATTGATAAAACAATACTTGCCTTTCTTCCGTTCCTAATGTTAACAACAGGGACTCTCTCCTCTCCTGTCAGTGTATTAATGTCGATCTTGTTGGGATTGCGGCATCTGTGTCTTTTCTGTTTGGGCTTGGCAAACTGAGAAAGGAGGAGGTCCTCATTCTTCTGAAAGATAAGAACAAGACAACTCTAAAGATAACTGTACAGGACATTCCCACATCAGCCATCAGAAAATGAAAAACAACAAAACTCACTGGTGCGTATCCAGGCATATCCATAGTGTATGTGGGGTGCTGTCTCAGCCACTCCCGTAGGTCCTTAGTGCTGGGTCCATCCTCCCCTGTAAGATGGCTTCCCTCTTCTAGGCCTTCAACGGGAGCCTTATGTGCAGGAGATGACATGGGTCTATGTGCCCGCCCATCCACAAAAGCTTTGGTCCCTTCAGAATTTTCCTGCAGATGCAATGGAACAAAAGTGAGAGAGAAAAAAAAAATGTTTGTGTGCATAAAGTGTGTCAACACGCCACATGAAACGGCATGACTCCCATATCACATCCTGACAGGATACGTACAGCATTGAGTTGTCCTCTTTTGTTCCCCATAAAGAGCAGTTCCAACCCCTCCACATTTTTCCTGCGACCTCTCTTTCTCCGGTTGGGGAGTTCAGTGTCAAGTAGAGAGCCGTTGGCTCTGGGTCTAGAGGAAGCGCCTGCTTGCAGCAGCTCCATCTGTGCTTTCAGGGCTGCGGAGGAGGCCATTGCTCCAGGGAAGGCAGTGGAGGAGGTGGACACGCCGTGCAGGGCCTTTGTCAGGTCTATGGCCTGTGCTTGGCCTTCAGGAGCATGGGACTCTCGTAACTGAGCAACCATCTCCATCAGGTTCCTGCGTTTTGCAGCACGCTCTGCCTCGATCTCTACCTTCCTCCTCCTGCGTCTGCGCTGCCGAGGTACTGACAGGCTCAAAGCATCGTCCTGGACAAGAACAATGAGAGGGTGTTTAATAAACCAAACTGTTAAAGTCTATTTTAGAATATTAAAGTCCAAAGTGACTCTCAGAGGGTGGAGTAAGAAGCGTTAGGGGCAGGACTTGCCTTGTTGACCTGTGGTGACATGGTGAGGTCCTCACTACCACTATAGCTGGTCTGACCCACCAATGAGAGATCACCGAGACTCCGCCTCTGCAGGGGGCTGTCCGTTGCCATGGAGCTGTAGCCAGGCAACAGGCCTGGGAAGTCAAAGAACTGCCTCCTGTTGGACGGCCACTTGCCCTTCATGACCGCTTCACAGATGTTGTCCATACGATTGATCATTACCCTGTCCTGGAGTACAAACACAGAAGAGTAGCACAAGTGTTACTGAGTGAGTGTGTGCGTGTGGAAGCATACATAATGAACTAGAGGGTACACAAAGGGTATCTTCATTTTCTCCATTTCAGCTCTGGTTTCATGTCCCAACAATCTTATAATGAAATTCTGCCCTGTTATTAAAGGAGGAAGCTCTGAAACTAAGTACGGTCTTTTCACTATGCATCACATCATCATGTCTTCAAAGCTTTGAGCGTGGCTTGAATTTTTTTAATTTCTCTCTAAACCACTTTTGTGGCAAACTATATTACTACATGCTATATGAGGGGGGAAACTGATGCGTTAATGGATAGTTAATCTGAAAGAAAAAAAAAAAAAAGGGAAGGGAAGGGAAATTGTGAGTTGAGTAAAAAAGAAAAAAAAAAGAAAAGCGTTTAACTAACCTTGGGCCAGAAAGAGAACAGTGAACGTTCACTGAACATCTGAGAGGCTGAAGGCTCAACGTCATCAACACCAAAGCAGTCCCTGGTCTCATCGCGGGCCGTGCTTAAGGAGGCATTACTCTCCTCATCGAAATTCTTCCTCTCAGATGCTCCTCCAACTGCAAATAAACGTTTTTAAATACAAGCTTCACTGCAATTAAGATTTCCCAAATCAAAATCCATTACTTATTAAAATAATGAAAAGGCTTGTCCTAAAAATGTAGTGTCAACAGAAACAAAATAATAATAATAATGTCTAACACTCACCTTCAGCTTGTGAAGATTTTTCTGATTTGTCATCCTCGTCTAACTTCTCTTCCTCGTCGTCTTTGGAGGTTTTGTCAGTAGGAAGTTTAATCTCTGTGGTCAGTGGCTCTTTCTCATCCTCAGCATTTTTGTCTTCAGGGGTAGTGGGCTCCCTATCCATGGGCTTCTCATCAGCCATCCCATCCAAAGGAAAAGCATCCTCTACCTTGGTCTTAACCTCCATCGCAGCATCATTCTCCTCCACTTCCATCTTTTCCTCTTTAGGTTCGTGCTTAAGAGCCAAATCATTTGCTTCCTCTTCTTTAGGAGAGGGGGCTTCAGGTTTTTCTTCTTTGACGTCCTCCATGTCACCATTCTCCACTTTGGGCACCAACACATCCCCATGCTCTTCTTTCACCTCCTCATCTTTAAGCAGGTTCAGAGGTGTAAGAGGATCAGACACGATGGACAGCTCCGCACCCTTGCCCTGTGTGAACTTCCGATGGGCCTCCAAGAAGCTCAGCTCGGGGTCGTTGAGGATGTGGTAGTCAGTGCGGCTGACGCCATGCTTTGCGGCACCCCGCAGGAGATCCCGGTCATGGCGCCCGGGCTCCCACCAGGCTGGGAGGTCAGGGCTGGGTTGGCACAGACTCAACCTCTCATCCAGCTGAGGGTGCGGCAACACCTGCTCCCTGATCCGCCGCAGCAGCTCAATACGATAGAGCGTCCGTGAAGCCCGCTCTTCTGTAATAGGGTCAATGATAAGGGTGGGGTCTGGAAGCTCTGCAAACAGAAAAATTATATCCAAATTCAGATTAAAACATCAATGCATAAAGAAAAAAAGATACATACACACATATACATATAAACACAAACATTTATAAAGATATACACACACACTTCAAATGCCAATAACAAATCAATTCAGCATTCTCTTTATGCAGGAATAGAGAGCAACGACAAAAAACAACTTTCAAATAATTGAAAAAGACAGTAGTTTACCCGTCTCAGATTTGACCTGCATCCGACACACCCGCTTGCACATGGCCACAAAAGAGTAGTAATATTTTTCCAGGCTTTCGTCTGTCTTCTTGTCTAGACGAGCAAAAGCACGGAACTGGGACCAGTCAAAGCACTGTCTGTGCACGTCATAAACCACACCGAATGTGGACACCACACGGTAGAAATCGGCCTCTTCACGTCTTGTCCATCTGGAAAACAGATGTTGATAAATGGAAACGAGGTCATGTGTGACTAAAGGAGAAATATAGATTTTTATTTAATTTAATTCATTCATTCATTCATTTTAATGGAGGATCTAGATGTAACTCACCTCTGCCTCCGCTCTTTAAAATAAGCCGCTCCATCAGCCAGCAGGGCGGCGCTATCAGGGATAAAAGGTGATCCCTTGGCCATGAAGGGCCCTCCTTCAGCCATAAAAGCCACCACTCCATCTGGAGCATAAGCTCCTCCCTCTGTTACCATGGCAAGAATGTCATCACGTGGACGGCCTCGGCGCCGGTCAGGTTTGGTCATGGATTCCTGCCTTAGTTGTTCACGTTTGTGAGTGCGCTGATAGGCCGTGATGAGGCGGCGTAATCGGGCTGTCAGAGCAGAGGCTGGCGGCCAGTACAGATTGCCTGCTTTCCCATTCTCACCAGGCTTAGGCACTGAGGGTGGACAAGCAGACGGCAACAATGAGAACAGTGAAGTGAAAACCTCAAGTATGATGGGTAACACCTGTATGCTGGGGAAATAAATACCTTCTCGAGCCTCGCCATCCATCCCATCGTCTTTATCATCCAGGGGAGAGTTTGTAAAATCCTGCAAACACGGCAATCGAAACATTAAATGAGCCAATTTATTACCTATACTGATTTTAGATGCACTCAAGACTTATGTATCTCCAAACTCACATCAAGATCATCTTTAAACGGCATTCTGAGTGGCTTGTACTCTGGGTCTTCATCCTCTCTATTGTGAAAAAGATAAAAGCTTTTAGTGTGGGAAAGAAAACAAAGAAAAGAACCAAAAAGGAAAGCGGGGTGAAGGATAAAGAAAGAGGGAGCGAGCCAGAGAAAGAAAGAGCAGGAGGAGTCCCTCTTGCTGGGGCTGTGATTTTGGGCCAAACTTACCCCTCGACACCATCTGCCATCATGTCCGCTCCCCTCTGCTCGGCAGCGATGGCCTTGGCATCGGGCATGCCCACCCTCTCCAGGAAACACAGGGTGGGGTCAGCACGCATAGAGTTATACTTCTCGTAGCCTAGTGGAAGAAAAGAGAGCAGCGGTGAACATAAAATATGCATAATTACAGGCTGGGCTGTGGGCTGGGGAGCTATTATTTCCCCTGGTGATGTGAAAGCAGAGAAAAGTATTACTGGTTTGTCAAATTGAGTTCGAAATAAAACAAAACAAAACAAAAAAAAACGTTTAAATAAAATGTTAGTTGTGTGATGTGCTAAAAATGTTAAGTGCTGAAATGAATGTACAAGAAAAACAAACAAACAAACAAAAACTAAACCTTATAATACAAAGTGAAATCCTTTTAAAAACTACCAGAAGATTAAATCAAACCAAAAGGGAAAAAAAAAATAAAAATAATAAAAGAAACAAATGGCCGAGCCAAAGGAAAATGCCCGTTGAAACTGTCCAAGCAGAACAGATTCGAGCCTGCGGAGCCCTACAGTGCACAACAGGGGAGGCGATTGGCAGGCTAAACCCACTTCAGCTGAGCCGCTGATCAGACGGGGCTCGAGCACCCCCTCCCCCGCCAGAACATCACATTTCAATTAGGATTTATGCGGTGACACATTGTTCCTAACTGCTGCCGCGCCCCGAGCCAAACTGTAATCATGAGGGGGTTTATAGGCCATCACTCTTTCCTCTGCAGTCCAAGCCTGCCACCTCTTCTCTCCCCGTTTCCTCCCCAGACCTCCCTACTGAATTGGGATTATGATTAAGAACAGGCTGCCTGTGCTATATACACGCTCCTGTGTGTGCGCGCGCATGCACATGTATGGAGGCCAGCTGAGTTAACGAGGGAGCGCAGCGCACCGGGGGAGAGGAGAGAGAGAGAGAGAGCTCTCTGTACACACATTCACAGAAAAGACCAATCTGAGAGAAGCATAAAAGCCCCTCGCCAAGATTAATATCGGTGGTGAGAGCAGTGGACATTATTAAATAAAGCAGCTATTACTATACTTAATACAATTAAAAGTCAGCAGCCGAGAAACCCCTCTCCATCTTTCTCTTAATACAGCTTTTGGCCCCGTTTTCTCTGAAAGATAAATTGGGACAGCTGCACAGCTTCACAAAAGAAAACAATCGCGTCCCAAACTGGGAATTTATCAGGTTCTCCCAGAACACTTCTTAACACAGCGGGTCAATGTTAATAAAATGTGCTGAGAGGTGCCTGTTGCCTCTGATGGATTAGATCTCGGCTCTTTCCCCAATCCATTTTCCCCACCACCCTCCATCGAGGGCAGGATCAGCCATTCGGGAAAAAAAAAAAAAAAAATCACTAATCAATCTCTAGGCAATTTTACAATAGGTCAACATTAGCTATTACTGTTGCATGTCAGTGCCAACGTACCAATCAGAGTGTCAGCTGTGAGGAGGCGGGGCTTACCATGCTTAAAGACGCCAATTAGGAGGGACTTGTCCGATTCGAGATCCCACCAATCAGTGGGGACATCGGCGTGGAAGGGTTGTGGGATCCAGATATCCAACTCGCTATAAGCAAAAGACAAACAAACACAGGAAAGAGTGATTAAAACCAGGGGATGGCTACAGCGGCACATAATCTAATGAGAGCGGCATTAATGTCTATCTGCAGACATCTGGTAGGAAACACGAGCATTAGCAAGCCGCATCTCATTTAGGCCCATTTCTCATCTTGTTTATTCAGGGCCAACCTGATTACGGCCAGAGATCTGAGCAACTCTCTTATCTCACCCCATGCACTTGCGTGCAAACGCAAGCCCCTCACAGTCATTAGAACTTCAGTCGAGTCCTTGAGAACATCAACATGGCGAGCACGTTTGCACATTATAAATGCATGAACATCTGGGTGGGGGTGTTGTCAGAAAGGGGGAGGAGGAGGAGGAGAAGGTGATGGAGGGAGAGGAAAGATAACAGCAGGCAGGATTCGGTGGAAGGGAATGGAGAGAGATGCCAACCTTGAATCGGTCCCCTCCAGGATTCTGTCTGCATGGTCTCCGATGACTTCTTGTCGCAGATAGTAGAGCATGCGGACCCGCAGCAGCACTCTGTCAGAGATAGAACGAGCAGGAGAGACAAAAAAACAAAACAAAGATGAGTTGGGGTTAATGGAGTGACACGCAGAATGAAAGGAAGGAAAAAGGGACAAAGGGAAGGGGAGAAGGCAGAAAACAAAAGAGTGAGTAAGTTTGGCCAGCTCCGAGCTGTGCCAGCAGCAGTAGCAGCGGCAGCAGCAGCTCTTTGGCATGTGCCACGGCTCATCCATCATGCTGCCAGGGCTGATTAGCCACGCTGTGCGGCAGCCTCCACGCCTGACAGATGGCTGCACATAATCACCTCTGTGTGTGCCGCCTTTCACCCGCTTCCAACAGGTCTGCCTGGCACCTGGCCTGGCACCGCGCCGCTGCGCTTGGGGAGCCGCCCGTACCCTCCCTCACCCCCCTCCTCCACGCATACTCACTCCAGCACCTTCATCCTCTCGTTTTCATTTCCTTCCTAATGCTGTTAGGGAAGTTGGGGAGGTGCTAACGGGACGCCTCCAAAGTACAGAGGCAGAAGTTTGCAGTGCGGCGAGCAGATGGTTGGCGGTCTAAGCACCTCACATTTATCGTCTCGTAACGTTTCCTCAGCTGTTGCTCTGTTCCCCTTTTCTGGATGCACATCAGAGCCAGCAGTGTAAACCGTGTTTTGCTTTCTCTCTCTGTCACTGCCTCGAGTAAGGCAGGACACAACAATGCTGGCCTGGCAACAAATTATTTATCAAACGAAACCGGAGAGGCCTCGAAAAACAAAAGACGCAAGCCGGCGGCACACAAGGCATAATGGACGTGTGGGACGAGAGGCAAAATCATCATGCGCGGCCTGATGAACTGAACGATGAATTATTGAGTGATCTTAAAATCTTTAATTTCAGAGATGAAAAAGATTCCTCACGGCCTGTCATTCATTATTTTAGGAACTTGGCAGAAGCCTTTGCCAGAAAGATGGCACTTTTTCTTTTACCAGATTCTCTACAGCTGGCCATTTTTTAACTGACATTCATTAGTCACAGCTAAACTATGGAGGAGCCAAGCAACTTAATGAAACATCTGCACCACAAGGTAACAGCGCTAACTTGCTTTTGGACACGTTCAGCTAAAGTTTGTCAGTCGCAAGTTTGCTTCAATTATTTTTTCAACTTGAAAAGCGCTTGACAAGTTTTCAAATGCACCTGCTTCTGAGGATATCGAGCTTGGAAGGCAAAAGGTTACTTTCAAACAAGACGGCAGCAGAAGAACTGAACTGGCTGTGTGGAATTTCAAAACTGGGCTCTATACTTTGAGCCTTCCTATTGGATTGGAAATTGTTAATTGTTTGTATTTAAAAAAACAAAAACAATTCTATTCACAGAAAATTTTAATAGATCTAGATTATACTAATATCTGTTGTGTAACATTGCAAATGAAATATTTAAAGCAGTGGAAAAACAAGGGACAAAAATGTAGGTAAGATGAGATATATTAGCTAATACACAAATATCCTAAAGGAGGGAAAGAACAGTTTCTAAAAATGGTACATACTTGTTGCAGTGGTGTTTCAGGTGTCTCTTGTAACTGTCCTCTTGAAGGAGGATGTCAGGATTACAGTCAGCAAGCCAGTCAGCCTGTGGCATGTGAGTTTGAGCAGCCTGCGGCTTCCCCTTCTTCCCTTTACGCCCCCGGGGCACTGGAGCAGACAGTCCTGAAAACCACAGAAATGCCATTGTTTAGCACGTGAAGAAATAGATGCTGACAGAAGTTTTTGATTGGTTCCAGGTCAGCATCCTACCAGAGTGGTTGGTAAGTGTGCGGCTCTGGCCATCCTCGGTAGGGGTTATGAGGTCCCAAATGAAGCTCTTGATGTTCTCGTCTCCACGGTAGTGGAGCAGGCAGTAGGCCAGAAGTGCGCGGCAGATGGTCTCTATGTCTCGCTCCCTCAGTGGGCGCTTAAAGCGTCCATGGGACAGGATGTCACCCCAGCGGCCCCAGCTACGCATAACAGAAGAGAAGTTAGCAAATATAGCATGTGAAAACAGTTTGTGCCCTTTCAGTTATTTCAAAAATTCAAGTCTTTGAACTGCAGTTTTTGGTTTTGTAATGAAGCATGGGGGGAAAAAGTCACTGACAAGACTAGTTAAATTAATTCAAAAAGAAAATTTGTACTGTCTGAGAACCCCCCCCCACCCCCCCAAAAAAAAAAAAAAAAAAAAATGGTGTCAGGATCGTGCAAGTATAGTATTACTCTACGGTTGTGCCATTTCTCACAAACTGAAGGAGGGGGGGTGGGACCACTGCATTGCTGGCATGGTACATGACCATGAGGAGACCCAATGCCCTTGTTATTTGATGGAGTACTCAAGCGCTCTCTAAGCACAGGCCTAAAGGGCTTTTTGGGAAAACGGGGAGTGGGGGTCTGCTCTGATTTCACAGCCCTACACTGCTTTTCCAAAAAAAAAAAAAAAAAAAAAACATCAGAAGAGACAAAGCCCTCAGACTTGATGGATCTAATTTGCCGTATAGCCCAGGGGTCTAGACGCGTCTGACTGAAAAAATAAAAAAAGAATACTGGTCAGACATGGTGCGTGCAGCCAGCCATGATTAGTGCTGAGTGCACTGAGGCCTGGCGCTTAATTAACTGTGTGCGTTAGATAGCGCCGTGTCTGCCACTGCCCCGGGACAAGCAAGTGTGACAAACTCGGCCACTGCACTGGTGGGCTGTGAGCTACCAGATATTCTCATTCCAAATGGAAAACAAGACAAGACAAGGGGAATTTGGATGGTGATAAAACAAAGCAGGAAGCTGAATATCCTGTCTCATGGCACTGGGATGGACTTCCTGCCAAAGCTGGTTTCCATTGCGGGCTTTGACTGAGGGAAATATAGATGTATTGATGTTTTTAATAAGCATGGACTAAAAAAGTCTGATGGATAGAATTAGTTGACAATTTTAGCTGGCAATAATTTTAATTTGCATGTTACTAATACAGGAAATGTGCGAGGATTTTCCTTCCTCCTTAATTTGGGGACATTGTTGCCCTGTAGGGTCATGTATAGTTGGTGCACTCAAAGCAGCTTTTCAGGGTAAAAAAGCATCTGCTAAATGGCAACTAATTATAGGGATAGGCCCCAGGGACTGCTCAAGTGCGAGAAGGGGATTCAGATCTCCGTCAATTTGCAGGCTAGAGCAGGCCACTAAAAAGGAGTACAAAGCTGTTAAAACCAACACTAACACAATGATATGACCATTTCCAGACTTCACTTACCCATACACCAGCAGGTTCTTCTCCACTCTGAAGCACTCGCTGCGGGGGTACCCCTGGGTTCGATCCTGGGGCCTCCGCGGCCTCTGAATGGGCTTGTCCTCTGAGTCACTCTCAAGCTCAGAGTACTCCATCAAATCATCCTCCTTCATAGAACTGTAGTGCCGAGTCTGCTTCCGGACCCGAGGAGTGTCAATCACCAGAGTGTTCTGACAAGAGATCCAATCTGGGGTTAGAATGCTCTCAAGGGTTTAAGACAGCACAAAAGGTTTCTGCATGTTTAGCATTTTTAGTACTATACCATGAAAGCACCATGATATAGGTGGCTGCTAGACAGCAAGATGGAAGACCTCTGCTCAAGGTCACACGCAAAAAATACTGTGATAAAGCATTTTTATTTAGACATAACATGGCGTTTCCCTTCAAGCAGATATAAGCTGCTTAGCGCTTCCAATTCTCCTGAGTGCAAAGAACAGTGGTAATTACAGAAAATGCTTCCCATGGCCAAGTTTAAACAATTTCGCCTTTGCTCAATTACGGCTACATTCCACGCACTGTTAGCCTGGGGAAATCAGCCTCATTAATTATGCCCAGATAGCATATTTATGAGGAGTGACACCACAGAGTGTGGTGGAAACTATCCAGATTTGGATTCACACCATCTTCAGTTATCAACTGTCAGACAGAATTATGAATATGATACCTGTCAAAAGCTGCTAATGCACTGACCCCGACATTAATGAAACAATGAATAATAGTAAGCTGTAAGTGCTCCACACATGATTACACAAGAGAGAGGTGCTAGAGATTAGTGCCTCACTCCATGCAAACATCTCCTGTGAAGCATTTCACAGCACAAGAGAGCTCCTTTTCACAATTAAGTTGCAGCTTACCCTGCCGTTGATCACATCCAGGTCCAGTTCTGCTTTCTTCGCCCATTTCTGCCAGAAATCTGGGTCCTCCAGAGAAATGTCGCTTCTGTTCCCAGAGGCCACAAAACTTGCCTG
The DNA here is from genome assembly GCA_034779775.1 of Enteromius afrohamiltoni. Lineage (NCBI taxonomy): Eukaryota > Metazoa > Chordata > Actinopteri > Cypriniformes > Cyprinidae > Enteromius > Enteromius afrohamiltoni. The sequence goes on from JAUYWG010000032.1 coordinate 7,555,589, forward strand.
GTAGGGAAAATAAAATATATAAATAGTAAGATCAGAGACACTTACCCTTTAGGTTGCACTATTTTAAGAGCAAGATGAAATGGCCAGCACATTATATAAAGGTAATTACGCAATAACATTGATAGGTAGGTCAATTTCTTTTGTTAATATCATCAATACTTCAGCCATGGCAAAAAGATTGAAAGATTTTAAATGTCATCACCTTAGCAAATGTTGAGCCTTTGCCTTCTGATTCGATAGTAATGGTCTGTGTACGCCTTTGCAAAATCTGATCAATGTCTTCTTCACAGAACTTAGATCCCTCATCCTCCTCATCCATTAGAGCACCATACGCTCCTTTCCTTAGGAGGTCCTCTATCTCCTTTTTAGAGAGCTGCTGAACCTAAAAAAAATAAAAAATAAAAAAAGTATGAATAAAGTCCACATAAGACAGATCTTAATACATTTCTTGGACTTTTTATGGAGTGGACAAATTTAGGCAGACTGTAAGAAGAAAATATGTGCACTGGAATTAGACGTCTTTCCACTGACTGCCAACATGTGTAAAGTATGTTTGATTAATGAACCATCTGGAACACTATTTGAGTGAAACGCCACAAAATGGTGGCGCTGTCTGCAGTTCATACCCCGTTGGCAGCGTTTTCCCTCCCACTCATGGACTGAAGCACAGCCTTGTCCAATCCTAATTTCAGACTGGCCTTGTCAAACATCTCTCTTTCATAGGAGTTCCTGGTGATCAGGCGGTAAATCTTCACAGCCTTGCTCTGTCCTATCCTGTGGCAACGAGCTTGTGCCTGAAGGCAATAGCACAAAACGGTCACACACAGACTGCCTCCGAGGACTCATATATACACACACATCCTAGAAAACTGCTAAGGTTGCAGCAGAGTACTTCCAGCTGAGTTACTAGTTGGAATGCAGCTAAAAAGATGCTTTGTGAAATAAAATGGCTTTCAATGAAGGTCCAGCAGTTTCCCACACACAGGGACCATATATGGTAAGAAACACTCATGCTTACCTGCAAGTCATTCTGAGGGTTCCAGTCAGAGTCAAATATAATGCAAGTATCAGCTGCAGTTAAGTTAATACCCAGGCCTCCAGCCCTGGTGCACAGCAGGAACACAAAGCGGTCCGAGTCTGGTCGTGAAAAACGGTCAATAGCTGCCTGGCGGAGATTTCCTCGAACTCTGCCATCTATACGCTCATATGGATACCTTGAGAACAGGAAATGAAGTACTGACTACACCTTATAGGGAATACTATGACGCATGTTCTTTTAACTCAATATTGTTATTTTCCCCCACTTTCTACCAATCTTATGAGATTGCATATTAAAACATTAGAAGATTTCCCTCTCAATTTGTTGGCAGTGCTATGGGCTCAGGCAGCCTACCGTCTCTGAATGAGGTAGTCCTCCAGGATGTCCAGACAGCGCACCATCTGGGAAAAGATGAGCACACGGTGACCCCCAGCCTTCAGTTTGGGGAGCAGCTTGTCTATCAGCACCAGTTTTCCTGCAGCCTGGATCATGGCCTGGAGGTGGAACTCTGGGTGGTCTAAGGGGTGACTCTCCCTGAACTCCCCCATTATCTTTTCCTCGGCTCCTACAGACAGAGAAAACAGTGAATAAAAAAAAGTAACTTTTGAGCATACACATATAAAACAAGTTTTCTGTTCACAATGTGTTACTTCAGTGTCTCACGCTCACCATTGATGAGGTAGGGGTGATTACAGCACTTTCTAAGCTCCATCATGGTGTTCAGCAGGTTGGGAACATTGGATCCTCCTCCGCCACTGCTGACTCCACTTTTGGACAGGAAGGTAAAATTCTTCTCCAAGATGGCACGGTAGTATTTCTTCTGCACATTGGTCAGCTCTACTTCAATTATGGTCTCCTCCTTTGGTGCAAGATTTTTCTCCACATCCTCCTTCAGTCTGCGGAGCATCATGGGCTTGAGAATGCCCTGCAGTTTTTGCACCTAAAACCAGAAAGTGACATTAGATAACACCCAGGGAGCCCAAAAAATGCCTCACATAACGATTGCAATGATTCAACAATGCTGATACTCATTCTATACCTGTTCTTCTGTTTTAAGATCTCCAAACTCCTGCATGAAGGTCGACTCTGAGGGAAACCTGTCAGGCTCCAGGAAATGAAGGAGACTAAAAAGCTCCTCCACTGTGTTTTGCAGTGGGGTTCCTGTCAGCAGGACTTTGTGTTCCTACGAAAGGTAGAGAGTCTCATTAAATGTTCTTTTCTTCAACAAAAACAAATCTTTTTTTTTTTTTTTTTACAGGAAATGGTTTCTACAATAGTTTTTTTTTTTTGGCAGTTATCACAAATTATTGGATTACGGGGAAAAAATATTTGGATCATTAAGACATTGAGACCATTTTTTTATCTAATAAGAACAAAACAAATAAAACAGACAAAAATCTTAACATTTGAATTTTTTGAAAATTTTGTATATTGCCAACACTTTAAAAATTAAATTCCCTAAGAATTCCAGGTTTTTCAGCACCACAGGAACCCTGCATCCTGTATCTAGTAAAGGTTAAGACTAGAGTGACATTTATAGCATGTTATTTTCAGCAACATCATCTTTTTTTTTTGATAGAAGGGGAAGTACTAACCATGTCCATCATTTTTAGACCCTCAAGCAGCTTGCAATTCCGGTTCTTGAGCCTATGAGCCTCATCAATGATCACACAGCGCCACGGCACACTCCGTAGCTCGGGGCAGTCCGTCAGGATCATCTCAAATGTGGTGATGATTGCATGGAATTTGTAGGCTCCCTTTATTACACGACCCTGAAGAAAAAGAGCTTTGTAAGAAC
>JAUYWG010000032.1:7558525-7589057 GCA_034779775.1 Enteromius afrohamiltoni
ACATATGCAAGTCCTACAGATAACTTGTGAAACATTAGCTCCAATAAATCCAAAGTAATAAAATGCATATCACATGATAAACGCAGCATTACGTACCTGTGTGTCTCTGTAGTACATCTCGTAAGCCTGAATAGTCTTTCGGCTGGCCTGGCTCCCGTGATAAACGACTACGTTTAGCTCAGTCCATGTCCTGAACTCCCTCTCCCAGTTGGGAATGGTGGAAAGGGGTGCAATCACCAGGTAAGGGCCGTGAATTCCCTTCAGGTATATCTCATAGAGGAATGTGATGGACTGGATTGTTTTGCCAAGGCCCATTTCATCGGCTAAAATGCAGTTACGTCTGAGAACAAAAACAAAGTGCAATTGCACCGGTAAGAATATGAAGTTTCATGCAGAGGCTGCAATTAATGACATCCTCACATTTAAATGTTATCAAAAACAAACTCTGGTCCGTGTTTGAGTGAGCAGTGCAGCTGGACGGCTGGGTAATTGCATACATACGTGTTGTACCAGTTGAAGAGCAGCCAGTTGACTCCCTCCAGCTGGTATTCCCTGAGCGCATTGCCGTTTTTATATTCTCTGGAACTCTCGGATTTCTGCCAGTCGCTGGCGGGAGGTCGCTCCTGTTTCAAATAAAACAATTCCCGTTAGTGGTTTCCGTGCAACCGCAAGAACGTGGCCCTCTCCCCTCACTTGCTCAGCACTCCAAAGAGAAAATAAAAGATCGCTAGAGAAGTGCCAGCTCTTACCACGCGTTTCGGCTCCGGCTCACGCTCCATCACTCTCTCAAACTCCTCAATCTTCCCTTGGTCGATGTCAGCTTTTAACTCCCACGTGCTGTCCTCATAGGGCAAGGAGCACCACTTCACCAGGTACAGAGTTACAAGCTGCAGGAACACACGTCAAAACAATGTTATCCAAAAGAGGGTTCTCACATTTTTCTAAATTTTCTGGGGGAGGTCTGACTGACATCTTCACAGCTGCAAAATATCTACTAAAAGCTTTAATCAAAGGTAATCCACGTTGTTTTGAGAGACAGATGCTTTGAGAACGATTGAAGTGGATGGATGACAGAAAGAAGTCCTACCTCTCCATTTTCATCGGTGCTTTCAGACACATCCAGAACTCTGTCCACCTCCACATAATCTGGGTTGAAGGGCTCATCATCCATCTGTCAATAAAGTGTGATTGATTGGTTACAGCATTGCAGAATGGCGGCTTCGATGTTGCTTGAGCCGCAAATACTACAAGCCTCTAAATGAGAATCTACTAGGTAGGATATTTTCAGATCTTTCTGATGTGGGTGGCATAAATCTCTCTGGGAAAACCCCAGCAGGTTTTGATTGAAAAGTTTCGAATGTAGTGAGGAGTTGCAAACCAGAAATGAAAGTCTTGACATACATTTCAACGCCACTGTTTGAATTACTTAAACTTGTGAACTGAACCAGGCAGCATGTGCTGAGAGATTGCGTACAACAGAGATAAGAGCCTGAAGCGAGGCATTTTATTGCCTCAGCATGGATGATATTGTTCAAAAAGCCACCATAATACCAGCACAACACACCACTGTTGAGCATACATACTGCCACCATTATCAGTTAGGGCCATAAAAGGGGGGGGGATGGGAAAAAAAAAAAGACAAAATGGTGGATGACACGGAAAATGGAGGGCTGATGCTAACCTCAGTTAGGAAGTTACTGAGAGCCTGCTTGGCCTTGAACCTCTTGACCTTTTGCTGGATTCTCTTATCCTTCTCCAGCTCTTCGATGTCTGCCCAGCGACAGTGCAGGTAAGAGCTGTAAAAACCAAACAATAAAGTCATTTCCTGGGTGACCTCAGCCAAAATTTAGTCCAGAAATTAGCATGTCAGATAAACAAGACTGAGGATGTTTGTGTCTTGTTCTTAATAAAAGAGCTTTATAACAAGCCATGATTTATTTGCATAGTCATGCGCTGAGAAAGATTGACGATAGACTTGGTTTAGTAGTTTGTTTGCACTACTAAATGCAAATAAATTCCTTTAATGTTTAACTCTTTACATTGAATTACTCTATGGCTTCCTTCGTTACATAAAGAAGTGACAATGGATGGAAGGTATGCTATAACAGGTACTCACAAGCCTTTGAATTTGACATAAAACTCCTCAACTTCAACCTCTTCACCAGACGGCAACTGTAAAATGAAGAAGAATTATTTGGTGATCAAAAAAAAAAAAAAAAAAGTGTTTGTAACATGTTTGCAGCTGTCAAATCACTAGTGTGCTAGTATTATTTCCAATCATAAGCCGTGAAACCCACTTCCTGTGACAAACACTACTGCTTTTTGGCATTGCTGTCAACTGTAACGCTCCAGGACAAAAGTAGTCTGACAACAGAGACTGGGAGGAGATAAAAACAAAAAATAAAATAAGAGCAATCCTCCTCCTCCTTTCTCCAGCTAGTAGTACGCTGTGCGGCTGAGTCATGAACCACTTCAGCTCCTCTACCACACACAGTCCCATTCACAGGGAGCTGACCCGGGGCCTGGCTTCCTGCCAAAACCACAGCGCTACGGCAGACGACAAACCTACCATTTCCTCGGGCGGGAGCCCATTTGCAGCTGCGCTACTATGAGCCATGCACAGCATATTATTTTTGACCAGGCTTTGTTTAGTGGAGCTTTTTCAAAGGAGTTATGTTGCACACTGCCACTGCCTGCATCTAAGGGCCTGAGATTAATCACACTGAGAGACAGTATATTCTTACATGGCCTCATCTTAAGACCTTGCATCGGCTTTGCTCTGAACCAGCCACGGCCTTTACTGGATTAATACTACTGCTGTTGGGCCGAAGACAATATCAGCCCACTCAGGCATCTTCCTGGCAACCACAGGGTCTGGGGCAGGATTTGAGACAGCTGTTAGGTGTAATCTACCCTGATCCAGTAGACAGCAGCGGTTAAAGCTCATGTGAGAGGCTTTCAATGGCTCAGCTCACCTCTTTCTTTCCCATGCGCATCCCCATGATCTTCTCCACCACAGGGCCCTCCGCATCCGGCAACTCCTACGGCACAAGTGGGAATGAAGGACACAGAGTCAGTGTGAGAACATCCATCATGCATAACAAACAGCAGGTTACATCAGCAGTTTTCCAACTCTACTGTGGGGATTGTTAAGCAGCCATCAGCATAAACACATTTAACACACGGACACATCCAAAAGATAATGACCTGCTGCTCAGATGTGGTTGAAGGAGACTTTGGTCCAGGAGAATCATCTCCATCGTCGTCATCATCAGAAATTCTAAACTCCAGATCCTCAGTGTAGCGTTTCCTCTTCACCTGCCGACTAGATCGCCTCTTCTGTAGTCAAACAAACACAAAGTTACACAATGGCAAAACATCTAAATTGCATAAATACACAGGTACAAAAATTAAAAACATACAGGGGTGGGCAATATGGCAAAACCATTTTATTTTTTAAAATACCGTTTCACCGAATATTTTGACTAAATATTTAAGATTTTTAACTGGCTAACTTGAAATAACTACAACATGATTTAAACTTAATACTGAAAATTTTATTGTCATCAAGATTATGTAAATGTGATTCTTTGCAAACAATAAGCATGAACTACAACTACGTTTTGCACAAACTTGTCCTTGCATATTATATGTTAAGAGGAAAATTCTTAAAAAATTTTTTTTTACAACTATAAAAAAAAAACAAAAACAAACCTTTATTAGATAAACGTAAAAACTTCAGCAACACTTACTTGAACACCATCATCTTCCTCTTCCTCCGGTGAAGGTGGCGGTGTTTTTTCCACATCAGAGGTGACTGAGGGCTCTCTCTTGCGCTTTAGGTCTTTCTTGGTGCTGCTGCTGGACTCAGAGTCAGACTTTTTAGCACTGTGGGTGAACAGGGAGGTTTGGTTAATGTAACATTCACACCAATAAACCACAGATTTGTCTGGTTCATACGTCAAACCATTACACTATTTATAGTTTTAGTAAAGAACAATAGCAACCAACCAGTCCAAAAACTTTAAAGTTATAATTTATAGAAATGCATAATTATTTTTTTCCCTAGTTTTATAATTGATCAAAGCCACCTGTTAGCTTTTCCAGTTCAATTAAAAGTTAAATCAAAACAATTAAATGCTTTAATAAAGACACAACGGCATAAAAAAAACAACAACAAAAAAAACAAAACAAAACAAAAAAAACCTAAACCAACCATAAAAAACCATGCATAATTGTAAAACTAATTTTAGATGTATAACATCACACCACGTGTCACTGCTGTTGCAATGTTATTTGCAATATTTGATCTGATTGAAATTTGACTTTTTTTTTTTTTTTTTTTACACAATTGTAGTAATTTGTGTTTTAACATTTTTTTGATGGATGTTTTGTTTCCTTTACAATATTATACATTGCAAAAAAAAAAGAGATTATTTTATTACTACTAAAATGTATTTTGGGCTACCAAAAACTGAAGAGTGCCTACCTGAAGGGCTACGAGGGATTTAGAAATTTCCCCTCTTAAGTTCAGTTTCAGACACACAAATGAGGGAACGAGATAGAAGACTAGAACTAGTTAACTCCACTTCCAGTTCAGAGCGCGCTCTCTCCCTGCCACAGATTACACAATGCCCTGGAGGCTCTCGCGCTCGCTCGCTCTGGGGCCCCCCTCTCTTTTCATTCGCACGCCAAGAGCAATCAAATCGCCCTGGTAACCGGCGGTCACGTGACCCGCACCTGTTCCTCTGGCTGGACGCCACTGGCTAAAGCCATCTGCTTGCCTCAGTCAGAGCCTCTCTCTCCAACACTCCTCAAGCACCTGCAGCCGCACCGCTCTGTGGCTTTGGGTTTCATACTGTCACTGCTCAGCAAACACAGCCAGAAATAAGGAGAGAAAAAAAAGGCACATACAAAAAGGAAGGAGAAAGGAAAAAAAAAAGGATAGAAGGGAAAAAAAAAAAAAGAAAAAAAAAAAAAAGCCACGAGGGCAGGAAGAACACTCAGTTTAGGGGGAGGGATGACAGGCTTGCTTTCGATGGCTGACCTTTATAAATCATAAAAGGAAAAGAGCTGCTATAGGATGCAGGACACACTGAAGATCCAGTCAAACGGGCCAGCAGGGTGGGCCGTGGCGCGTGTAGACAGAGAGAGAGAGGGGCTAATTGGCATTAGTAGGGGGAGGACGCAGGCCCCGCTGCAGGTTTGTATGAGCCACACCGCTCCAGTGCTGACCCTCAGGAGGAGGAGAGAGGGCCAGGGGGTTAATGGGACACCTGCCGTCGCCAGTGAGATGACTCATCTTCAGCTGGACCCCCCCACAGTGCTCGCTCTAACAGCAGCTGCTCACACACACACACACAACTGTTTACCCTCAACAGCTCTTTTGCAGCATCGTGCAAATGTAAACACACATACATAAACAAGGACACAAAACTGCAGAGAATGAACATGCTACGACAAGTTAACAAACGCAAACAAAAACGTGTGCCCGTGTCCTTCAAAGCGAGGAGGCTAATTAGGAAGCACCAGTCAAAACAAGGTCACTTTTTTTCTTTTCTGAACACCCTGTTAGTCAGAGAGTTATGCTAGTGAGTGGAATCAAAGAAGGCGGTGCAATTAAAATCATGCTAAAACGTGCCTGAATTAGGGGAGGGGAAATGCCTAAGAGTGTGGGACTGTGAGGGAGAACGTGTGGAAAGAGGATGTGAGTGGGTGAGTTGAGATGTGTGAGAGAAGGAACACAAACTGTGCCGTGGAATGAGAGGAAGGGCTAGAAAGAGATTCGGCAGAAGGATCGCAAGCGTGTGATAATGGGTGGAAAAGGACAGTGTAGGCATGCAAGAGTGTGTGAAAGCTTTAGAGACCCAGTCAAGGAGAAATACAGGGAGACAGTCATGGGGGAGAAGCAATGGTATTGCGTCTTGTGCTCTTAGAGCAAGGTCACCCGTGCTGTCCAACTACTCTAATCATGCTTGTGGTTTATGTAATAAACCTGCTTTCTCAGTGATGCAGAGACAAACATGTTCTGTGATGAACAAGACTTGCGTTTCATTGTTCTTGTGGAAAAACAAAGCAACATACAGTGCCTTTCAAAAGTTTGGGATGTTTATTTTTCTTCTTTTAAAGTTTCTTATGCTAATCAAGGCTGCACTTACATAAATACACTATGAAATAGTATAGCAATTTAACATGTAATTCATTCATGTAAAGCTGAATTCTCTTTTTATTAAGTCTTCAGAAATGATACAAATGTCAGAAACAGTTGCGCTGCTTAATATTCTTTGGGGCTTTAAGGATGATTTAATAAAAGTAAAAAAAAAAAAAACACGTTTATTCAAAACAGAATGTGTGTTACACTTCTATTCAAAGGTTTGGGGTTAGTAAACCGTTTTTTTTAACAAAATTAATATTTTTATTCAGCTAGGATGTGTTAAATGGATAAAAGGTGATAGTAAAAACTTATATTGTTGGAAAATATAATACCAAAAAAAATAGGAACAGGAATAAGAAGTGAGGGAGTCTTTGATGGATGTGAGTCTATACTTTTGCCTTTCCCCCCCAGTGACTGCGCATTCAGTGTTTGGCGCACTTCTCGAATCCATTCACCGCACTCACTTGCTCACTCTTTTGAGACTGTGGCCTGTCTGATCACCAAAGCAGAGACACAAGACTTAACAAGAACAGAAAACTCCCTGGTGGGACAGGTCTGCTAGTCTTAGAAGGATAAAACATACGAGAAGGACAAAGTTGGATGCTTGGCCCTTTCTTTCTGTTGTTGCATCCACCTTTCTGCACTTTGTCTTTGAGGTTCAATGTCACACACGATTCAACTTTTTTTTTTTTCTCTCCCTCCACTGGAGCCTGGAGGGAAGACAAGGCGGATCGCTTGTTTGAGGACAAATAAGCAAGCAGTCTGGCGTAAAGGTGCTGTAGTTAGACTCGTGAGCAAACAGGCATGCTGGTCCCGCAAGCGAAGATCTTTGAGTACACACACATTGCAGCACTTCCTATGCAACCGCGACTGTTGTGGTTTTCGTATCTGAGCGCACAGGATGTAGCTAAGATAATCTGCGAAAGAGAAAAAGAGACTGCTCCGACACGAGATGGAAATCAAAGGGTCGGCAGAACTGCCCACCCAGGTTAGGTAGTTACGCAGTTAGAAAACAACTCCAACTAAAACGGGGGCTTTGCTATAGTTGCTTGGGAACCTGCCAATAAATTGAAGGTGAGAGGTGTGTATTTGCAATGCAAAACAGTCTTCTCGTGGGGGGAAAGAGCCACATGCAATGCAGCGCTGAGGAGGGATCTTTCTGAAGTGTTTGATGGCTGTGTGTGTATATGGAAAACAAACCTGGGCTCACAGACGCTCAACATTTTACCCTGGGTGCGGCCTGAGAATGACTATTTATAGTTGTGCTTTCTTTGTCAGATAAGAACGGCAACAGATACAAGGCCAAGACTTTTAACATCCAACCTAGTTTCCTGTACTGCACTTGCATGAAAAGAGTAACTAAACCAGGAATACTTTTAAAGAGCTGATAAGACAAACAAATGAAGATGGGGAAAGGGGAATGAATGACACTCCCGTCAAATGCTAGATATGCTATAAGTAGCCCACTTTTTGAGAAATGGGGCCACACAGTTTAAAAACTATCCACAGGGGCTCACCAGCACCACACATCCAGCTCTGTAGCAGATCAGGCCGGCATGATTAATGAGACAGCATTGTGGACTAACTAGCATTAGGTGCCATTTTGAATGGAGACGTCCCCCCCTCCTCTTTTCCTTTTTCACAAACACACACATTCATCCCTCCTCCCCCTTCAGATGACCTACTGCTCTGGCACTGTGCTGCAGATGCGCTTGCTTTGGCCCAGCCCTTTCCCTCTGGATGAAAGGGACGCGGCGGTGGAGTGACGGGGCTTCGGATGGGTGGGGGGTGGAGGAGGAGGAGGTTAAGGGGGAAGGCTGACACATTCCTCAGTCGGATCATGTTACTATCTCCGCTAGAGGAAAAATGGCCATGCAACCTTGCTCTGCATATTCAGGATGGATGCATTTTCTCTCGTTTCTGAGGGGGATGGGAAAAAACAGGAAGGGGGCACCATTTAAATGCAATAAGCAGCATTATTGTGAACTACACCCAGAAGAGAGGTAGTATTTGATACTATGCCATTTTAGGTAGCGTTAATAAAATGTGTCAGATGACTTCTTAAAAACAAATGATCCGCAAAGATGAGAAGTGATTATCTTTTGTAAAGACCTTCAGAATGGAGTTCAGGCAACTAGTGAAGGTTTTATCAGAAAGGTGTCAAAGTTTGTGGTTTAGCGCTTGCAATTCAAAGAAAAAAAAAAAAGAGAGAGAAAAAAAAAAAAGGCTAAAAGCAAGTCTTAGACAATATCAAGTTGCTCGTCTCTCAAAAGTGTTATAAAACAGAACAACACCTCTGACAACTCTGATAAGGAATCATCGGCTTGTACCAGGCCTAGAAAACAACTCATACTAAACATATCTACAGTTCAATGAACCAGATGATCACATGAGACTTTGTGACTCCATCCAGTAGACGAGTAAGCACCTAGAGTAAGGATTTCACATTTGGAAGCTCACGTAAACACGGAGTACATCTGCAACCTTTAAACACACAAAATGCAAATAAAACCGTAGATATGCTTTTTAAAGACTTCAGGAGGCTCAGATCTCACATACCTAGGCTTTTTGGAGCTCTTCGGCTTCGGGGTGGCAGTCTTTACTTTTTTCTCCTTAGGTTCTTTGGGTGTCTTGGGAGTCTTCGGGGTTTTGGGAGTCTTGGGCTCTTTCGGTTCCTTGGGCTCCTTTTCCTTTGGTTTCTTTTTGCTTTTCTTTTCAACGACAGACTGTTCCACGGGAGTCTCCCTCGTAAGAGATTCTCCCTCGTTTATCAGAGAAGCCACCTCTCCTCCGGCCTCACCACTGATGCTGTTACCCTCCTGGCCTTCGCTCGTCTTGGCTTTCTTCTTTTTCTTCTTTTTTGGCTTGAGCTCGCTTTCCGTCTGCTGTATGTCACAGTTGGCTGGTTGGAGGTTTAGGCCCGAGGCAGGTGTCTTACTAGATGTTATCATCTCCAGGGAAGGGTCTGATGGAGAATGCTGATGACGAAGAGAGAGAGACAAGGAGATATGTTAGTACCAAATAAGAAGAAATTTAACCAAGACAGGAGACACAACTAGAGGATTTCCTTTCTGCATTTTTTGCATATCTCACAGCCACAACACGGCTGAACAAAGCTCACTGCATTGCTGCTTCAACAACAGATACATTAAGTAGCATTTTTTTTAAGTTTATTTAAAATCACCCAGATATTGAAAAACATTTTCACACACACTCAAACAGCTGCCCCTGCTGCTGTTGGCCCTTGAGGCATGCCATGTTACTTGCTTTGATTCCCTTCGCTTCCATTAGTGCCAGTTTTAGCTGTAGCTCGGCAGCATTAAAGCAGCAACGGTTTTGCTATTCTCCTTGCAGTTATCTCCGTCCCCCTCTCCATTCATGGCAAAGACAGACTAACAGGAAACATGTTGGCAGCTGTGCTAAGCGTCCAGCTTCCCATAGTCCCTGCAGCAGATGGGGCTGAGGCATTATGACACTAATAAATTATATCTATACTTCATAAATGCCTCGGTTTTAGACGTCAGCAAATTTAATGCAATATGCTACAGCTTTTGAAAAGCACGCATGCAAAAACGGCCTGGTGAAAGAAGTTTCCATACTGGCAAATCAGGAAAGAATACTGTGTATTCTCCATAAGCCATGTGCTGATTTTAGTCTACAGTTTTATTGCATACCATGCACTTCGCTTTTAAAACAAAAGGCTTTGTAAACCACATCATTGTGGTGATGAAATGCATATTTCCTGTAAACAACAGCATGAGAAATAAGGGTGCACCATGCATGCCAAACAGTGGCAAGGTCACATAAAATGCCCAACACCCAGTTCAACGGTGATCATTAGAGCAGCTGGAACAGCGAGCGTTCTGCTGCCGCTTTAACGGATAAATGTCTCTCCTCTTGCCAAGCCTCCCCAATAATCAATTGCATGAATGACAATAGGCCTACCGCACGCGCTCTCTGCATTTCTAATTTGACAGCAGCAGTCCAGAATACAATATGTTCAATATAGGATTTCATCTCTCAGAGGGGGAGACTGACGTGTCAGTTAATCTAGCAGGCAAAGTGCTCACTCGGTGAGCTAAATACTCCCTGAAGGAGCACTGCGCTTCGGCTCAGCACGGCAGGCTTTTTGCAGGGCAAACCCGTGAGTTAACACACAATTCATCTGATGAAAAGCTGGCTCCCAGACACAGAGCCTAACCCTCGCTAAACTTTATCTTCAAGATTCATTGCTCGCTGCTGTTAAACTTCAGGCTGCTTCTGGCAAATCTAAATGAGCTACAAATTTATGGCACTGAAACACCTAGATACTGCGAGCTACTTACTAGCAGCTAACTACAAATAAAACTCCCACGGAACAAAAACCCTTGAGGATGCCAAAGTATAGCAAAGGCTTCTTATCTCTGCGTCACATGAACTTATAAAGCTCTGAGGCTGTAACAACCTTTAAAAATGGACAACGATAGCAAGTCAGGGCTTAACACGCATCAAAAAGCCAGACAGAAGACTAGAACATTTACGCACTTGCCATTTTACCCATACAGTGTGTAAAATTTCAGTGTTGCAACTTCCTTTTACAACATTTGGTTTGCGCAAATTAAGAGCAGCAAGCACAAACGTACCCTCCTGACTATAAGCTGAGTATTTAGGAAGTACTGCTCTGCTAGCGTCTGACCCAGAGAGAGTGTGACACCACTAAGATGGCAGGCAGCTGCTGTCAGCAGAGAGTCTCAGGAGGCTGGCACCTTGCATGAACTGCTAAACGGGAAATAAAGGAATCATAAACATGGCATGCATGCATTCCCATCCGCACTTCTATTTTAGTTCTTAAAGCCCAGTGTGATGCTGTGAACACTTGCTCTTGGTACCAGTTTGAAGGGAGCCACAATGAAGAGTCTGTTCCCTTAGATGAAGCACTGCTCTACTTAAAGGTCACGGTCTCATTTATTTCTCATCAGACCTCTCAATATCTCACGAATGACACTGCTCTTGTGTTTAATAGCACGAAAGGTGAATGCTGTATGTTCTGAGAAAAAGTGGGGCTTGGGTTTCTTTGATCACCTGAGAAGTGCAAGAAAGTGACCAGCGTGTGATCAATTTAATGCCAATTTATGTTTCTGCTAATTTATTTATTTTTTTAAATCCATTGGAGGTTTTAGAATGAAGAGGAGATATCCTGGTATCAATTAATGTTGTCTTAGCTGGTCTAAAATGTAAAGTTAAAGTAATGATCAGTGTTAAATAGTAACTAGTTACTTTCTTTAAATCCCAATAACTGTAACAGATTAAGTAATTTACAAAAATGTAAGTAATCTGTTAAGAGTTTAAAAAAAAAAAAAAAAAAACATTTAGTTAGATACTTTTAAAAGTGTTAACAAAGGTACAGCTGAATATTTGTACACAAGCAGATTTGACTGATTTATTGAAAATTGAATTGACAAAAAAAGACAAATATTTCTGGAATTTAGTGCATGCATTATATTTATTCAATTAACTTCCCCCCCCCCAAGGCATTGTCAGATGCAGGTGTTTCCAGTCAGTGCTATGACATAAAATGTTTTTCATAGCTATCAAACTATATTTTTTATAACTTTAAATCTGTATTTTACCTACATTTTGTAATACAATGTGATGTAGTGGTGGCAGTGCTCGAAAATGAACTTAAATCAAGAGATGAAGTATTTTGGAAGTCTGATGGTAATGTGTTGAGTTAAGGTGAACCCTTGCCGCTTTAAAAATGTTTGAAAATTCACATTTTAGAAAAATAAAGCCAAAAAAGTAGAAATGTTAAATTCTGAAGTAACCAAATGCATCAGTTACATTACTTTAACAAAGTAATTTAAAGTGTTAAACTACGTTTTACATTCTAAATAGGGTAAATTTGTAATGGGTGACATTTTTTCTTCAAGCAACTTTCCCAACACTTGTCATGATGTATATTGAAACACAAATTCAAGCAAAACAGATTAACATGTAGGTCTGGGAACTTGGTTTTATGTGGTTGATTGCGGTTGCTGGTTTAACGGTTGTTGATTGGATAGAGACAGATCTGACACTGACAATTTCTTACAATTGCCTGGAAGCTCAGTGTTAGACTAAATGATTAGAGACATCTCATATGGGTCACCAGAAAAGTCTGCAGTTTAACAGTTACAAATTGTTCACAATAAACGCATGCATTTAGAAAACGGGGTGTATTTTTATTCACACCACAGCAGATAGATTAACCGTCTTTGGGCAACTCATGATTTAAACAAAAATGCGATGGCTTATTAGCTACAGTACGAGAGGTAGCTACACTTAACAGCATGTGCTTCATCTAGGTCACAAGTGAGGTAGATAAATTAATACAAACTAATCTGAAATGTCAACCACAAAACTTGAATATCATCGCACAATCAACCAGACACCGCCACTGACATCGTGCCATGGCTGTCTGTCTATGCTGGTATGAGAGATAAAGAGACACAAAAATGCTATGTGCAGGATGTGCACGCTGGCATAACAGCAGCCATTGTGTGTGAATGGGTCACCAGAGAAAGAGGCTTTCAGAGCAAAACAAGCTAATGGCATCAGAAGCACGTGACACACGCAGCTATTGAGAGCTGCTAACCTCCCTTCCCCACTGGCTCCCTCCTCCACCCTCCCAACAGGACGCATCCTGCTGTACGCCATTAACTCACGCATGAGTCCTCCGAGACAGGCAAAGCAAACAGAAAGAGCAGAGCGAGAGAGAGAGACCGAAATGATGCAGACAGAGAGCGAGCAAGAGCGAGAGGGGAACGGAAGGAGTGCAGACGGGGGAGGAGAGTGATGCTTACTGCGAGCAGGAAGGGAGCATTTCCCCTTCAGAGTGGGAAGGAGGGGGGAGGGGTGGGGTTTAGGAGATTAACACTGTGGCGCCTGTGTCTTGGGGAGGGCCAGGATATGCAGCGAGGAGGAAACAAACAGCTGTAAAAATCCATTTCCACACTTGTGGGGCACAGGCGGCACCATGGCCGCTAAGAAAAACCCTCAAACGGGGTTTCTTCTGCCACCCACGTGCACAACAAGGACTTTCCAAAAGACTTCTAATGGCAATGGAAGGCATGCTTCATTTGCGCGACTCACCTGCATGTGAGGCACTTTCTGCATGGGTGGAGGCGACTGGTGAGGAGGTGCCCATGCCTGCTGAGACGGAGGGGAGCTCTGGTGGTGTGCAGCCAGGTGTGTCTGTGGAATCGAGGGAGGGGTGTGCACCTGCTGCAGCTGTTGCTGCTGGAAAGGCAATGGGGGTGTCTGCAGCTGCTGGCGCTGCGCTTGTTGGGCGAGCAGCCTCTGGTCTTGGGGCTCTGTGTGGTTCACACCCGGTCCTGCTGGTGGTCTTCCTTGAGCGCCCGTGGCCCTGTGATTGGGTGACAAAGCAGCGTACATCTGGGTTGGTGGAGGATGTTGGTGTGAGGGATGCGATGGCAGCTGTTGGTGAGGATGCTGCTGAGTTGCATTCATTGGGCAGGCTCCTCTCTGGGTGTGAGCCATTGGGCCTTGAGCCTGATGTGGCACGCCGGGGTAGCCACCCACATCAGTTACCAAACCCGCACTGGGCGGGCGGCCTTGCTGGGGAGGAGGTGTGCCCGCAGGGGTAGCCATGTTCCTCATAGGCGACATGGAAGGAGGGGAGGCGTATGATCCCTGAGGTGGAGGCTGTAGATGTTGTTGCTGCAACTTCTGCTGGGCTGCAGCCTGGTTCTGAGCTGGATGCATAGGCTGAGTGTTGATTTGGTTCACATGAATGGGCTGCTGGTGCATTGGTCCCTGTTGAGCCCCAGGTGTGGGGTAGCGCTGGGGCCCTGTTGGGGCAGGGTAGCGCTGCACCTGGGTCACGGGAGCATTAGGGTTGCTGTTGCTGCTGGTGGTAAGGCTCAAGTTGGGACTCATCCCTGAAGTGTTGGCTAATCCCTGATTAAGGTTGCCGTACGAAGGATAGGGAGGGTACTGCCCTGAGCTGTTTACAGTGTTGGAAGGGACTTGCTGGTTGTGCATGTTATATCCCATGTTTTGGTGGGGTCTTCCACTCATGACCTGCTGCTGCTGTTGTTGTCTTGAAGGGCTTTGTGGGAACTGGGGGTTGTGGCTGGCGACAGACTCCGGATGAACCGGACCCTGGCCAGGCCTGTGGAGAAACTGTTGATTGGGTTGCTGATGCTGCTGAGGAGGTTGTGCTGGGTGACGCATAGGGGGTCCCGACATTCCAGGATTCTGAGTCATCCCCACGTGACCCATGAAATGATTGGCTTCCTGAGGGAGGCCTTGGGGAAAGTGGTTCATTCTGGGAGGTGTTTGCGTCTGGTTGTGGCCCTGCATGGCATAGTCACCACGGCCGATAAAAGAGCCCATTTGGTGGGCATGTCCCTGTGGTCCGGCAGTGCCGTGCTGATGAGACGAGGCTTGTGGAGGTTGCTGTTGGAAAGCGGGTCTAGCTTGATCGGGCACCTGCATCGCTTGAGCACCCCATGCATTTCCGCCATCTGAGAACGACTGGCTCCGGCCATCTCCTTGTGCCGGGTAGACATGATGCCCAGCAGACCCTCCCGCACCTGGCGGAGGACCATGATAACGGGAATGAGGGGAGGACATGCCATTAACTGGTCCGTTCCCCATCATCCGGCCTCCCTGCTGGTCCATTGGATGAATCTTGGGCTGCTCATACTGATTGAAGTGGTCAAAGTGGTGGCCAAGCTTGGCCTGTCCAGGTACAGCAGGTGAGGAGAGGTGAAGAGTAGAGGGGAGCTGCCCGTAGCCTTGGTGCTCATGGGGCATCTGTTGACTCATGGTATTTGCCTGACCTTGGGAGAAGTCACAGTCCCCCAGGACCTCCAACTCATCAGAGAACAGATTCCCATCGTCTCCGAAGAGGCTCATCATGCCTGGGTCAGCCATGGCTGCAGTGCTCCTGCTGTGCAGCCGAGCTTCAGAAGCAGGACAGGGAATGTGCGCTCACACAGAGGTGGATGTCCTCAAAGCCACTAATCCGCTAACTAATCTGCAGCATGTCACTCCATATTTCCTTAATTCTCTCAGAGAACGCAGCGTCAGGCAAAGTCAGGTTACAGGAGCTGGAGAGGAAAAGAGAGAGAGAGAGAGAGAGAATTAACACAAATAGCTCTAGGTGAGAGCAAGCCTCTTCCATTTTGTTCATTTTAAACATTCTTTATTACATTTTTAGCCAG
This sequence comes from Enteromius afrohamiltoni, assembly GCA_034779775.1. Lineage (NCBI taxonomy): Eukaryota > Metazoa > Chordata > Actinopteri > Cypriniformes > Cyprinidae > Enteromius > Enteromius afrohamiltoni. Next base: position 7,573,889 of record JAUYWG010000032.1, read on the forward strand.
CGAGTTATAGCTGTTGAGAGATACAAGAGCAGTTGAAAGGTGGGGATACTGAGGTTTTTTTTTTTTTGCAGTTAAATCAGTTGTAACTGACTCTTTGCCCACCTTTGATCCCAGCCCCCACCCTCTGTTCCTTCTGCTTCCAAACAAAAGGGCCAACACACACAGGCACCAAGCCTAAATTCATTCATTCTTTACAATTCGTTGATGGTGGGGAAAGAACAAAGGAGTTTAGAGTGAGGCAGCAGCAGAAGCAGCGGTAGTTAAACAACAGCAGCTGCCAGACCAGCCAGGCAGATGTAGGAACACAAGCAGGCGGCCCACCTGCTGAAGCCAAGCCTCAAAACCAGTCCTGTTGCCGTATGCATTTGGGAGTTTCTAAAGTATTTTGGAAGAGTATGAATAAGGTGTATATTCATACACACTTTGCATATCTAACAAGCTTGTCCCTAGTGTGAAGTAATCAGATGAGCAGGGGGAATTATGTAGATATGAGATAAACCAGGCAAGGGTGGGGGAAAATGCAGCCTGCTAAGATGTCCTACTCAACCACAACTACCGCCATGTGTGTGTATGAGTTAGTGAGTAAATATGCACATGCAGGGGGTGTTACGCATATATGAGCGAGGGGGGGTGGGTGAGGAATGCATCGCCTCAACTTCAACTACCTCACAAGAAAAATTTTCCACCCCCGTCTCAAGCTCCTCCCATCCAGTTCCTCCTTCACCCAACCCCCAATTTTCCTCTTTCTCTGAACCTCTCCACATGGCTGCTAAAACTATCCTGGTGAAAATCTATACTGACCAGCCTAAACTAAGGATCAAAGAGCCACAAAAAAAAAAAAAAAAAAAAAAAAACAAGCTGCTGCATGTTTCGTTTTAGGCATCTTAAAAAATACCACAAAAGTTCTGAGGACATGAAACTTCATGGTTCATTGCTATACAGCACTATGGCAACAAATGAAAAAAAAAACAAAAAGAAAAAAAACTTTCCAGTCATAAATTAGTGTCACAAAAAAGTAAAACTAGATAACTTCATAATGAGCTAGTGGTCATGTAGCAAGTCAAGACTTCCTGTAAGGCAATATCGTAGTATACAGTCACTGCTTCAAACCACACAAAGCAAATAAATGTTACAAGCTCATCACCACCATCACCAAAAACAGTAGACCAGCAAAAAGTCATTCCATAGATAAGGAAAAAGTAAAACATCTTTTAACAGGGGCACAACTAACTTTTTTGGTCCTAAAGCCCTAAAGGTGGTGACACAGGCTGACCATCACAACCCAATCTTAATAGGAGGAGTGATCGGAAGGAGGAGAGATGTCTGGTTGTGGGTGACAGCACCACAGCTTTAATCTCCTCACAGCTCTAGTTAAGAGCAGGAAGAGGAGTCTCAACACCACAGCCATAAATCAGTCCCTATTCACCAGAGTAGTAAGCTACTCTTGCTGCATCGGTGGGGGAGGGTGGGGGATCCTACAGAGCCATGCCAAAAGCCGCAAATTTGAATCCCTATGATCAGATTTGGCGTCTAAGCCGTCAGGCTGACCGTTCACCCAATTCTCTACAGAGAGTGACAGATGTGGCGGAGTGCCAGAACGGCTCCTTCTGGAGCACCACACCCCTCAGGAGGAACACAAACCATAGAACAAGAGCACTGTGACGTACTTACTCACAGTGTAACCGCAGCGAGTGGGCGGCCAGGCTTGCCCCTGACCAGAGGGCAGAAGTAGTGAAGATGCAGTCAGTTATAACCACAAATATACACAACTTCACTAAACTAACCTTGCCAGGTTAAAACAAACATATCTAAGCCGTGTACAACATTTGCATCCTTTAAGATAAAAGCCTAATGGACAGCTTCACTAGCAAAGGTAAAAGTAAAGAGAAGTTTTAGTGCTGGATTATTAAAAATTGTTTAGATTGTTCTGTTTCGGAAAAAGAGAGAGACACGATCACCATCTACGAAATAGTAATTAACATTCTGATACCTTTAGAGGAAGCAGAGGCACTTTTGATTTGTTTGCACCAATCAATTCTCTAAGAAAAACTAATTTGGCTGAAAATAGGAATAACACCATTATAGAGTCATAATCTGTTTTAAAATCGTACATGTAACTTAGAATGTCAACAAAAAGACAGCATACTTGGTGAGTAACAAATATTCTGGCAATATTATAACATCCACCTGAGATTAAAGTGATTCATAGCCTACGTTAAATAGGCTAAAAAGCCCAGCGCATGTGAAAAGTGTGGTTTACTGTGCTACAACTGTGCTGCATCATAAATCCGAATAACCACTCAGGGGCAAGTTATTGCCACAATTCCCAACCCCTCATTGAGAATAACTCATGCTGGCAAAGCATAACTGGAGAATTCTCAAGAGCCACCGTGCTGATCATGTGATCTGCTGGTCAGCTCAGACTTAACTTCTCAGTCCACTGACAACGAGCACCTTTACATAAGCTGTAACAATCAAAGTACAGCAGTTTTTTGCTTAAGTTAGTGTTCATCTCTTGTGAGTCTTGAGAGTCAAAAAGACTAAATCAAGTACATTTGAAAGCTATTTACACCTCTGTCTCTGTACATTGCAGCAAAGCAGCCATGCTTGCTCAATGAAGAATTAACTAGTTTACTCAAAAAGCTGCAATGACCTTATCTTTCTTTGTTAGTAACAAAAAGTGAACAGTTTTCAGATGGACTCAAGCATTAACTTTTTAAGATATAGAATAACTACTGAGACCATAACATGAAAAAGGTCTCGTTGAGGATAAAAAAAAAATTCCTGCAAGAGGTACACAAGATGAATACACTTCTAAACAAGTATCAATCAGAAGTGGATTTCTCTTGTCAGCTATGTGCGAATGAAAGGGATTCATGCACCTCGCTATCTTTTTCAAAATCAGTTTCATAACAGCTAAGTTACACAATATGTGAGAAAGCCAATCGGTCATGCTGTTAACTGATTATCTGACATCATACAGCTACACGAGTTGCTCACTGAGGTTGTAGACGCTCCTCATACAAAATATAGAGGAGCATGTGGTATTCATGGGACAAACAAAACTGGCATTAATGTTTCATAAAGCCTTATACTATGAATACATATTTGATGAACATTATAGGTCAAACTGACATCCTTTCCGTCTTGCAAAAATGCTACAGTAAAGGTCACTACAGTCTCAATATAGAATCATATATTGAAGATCTGGTTAACTGAAAGCAACAACTACAAAAAGTTACCTTGTAACAGGTGACACAAAACATTATCTCTGAAACGCAAACTCACGTTTGTAAAGGTGAACAAGTTCACACTATCTTTCATTCATCATTCAACAATCTTCTTTTGACAAGAGCGATAAACATAAAAGCAGTCTGAGCCGGTTTTCAGCCATCTGTGTCAGAGCACCAACCCGCATTGTTTTTTCCTGAAACCAAACCAACCAATGTGGCCTTGCCAAAAGAGCAACGCACAGTGATACTAGCACAGAAAAAAAGACTAAAGGAAAAAAAAAAATGGGGGAGGAAAGGCCCACCAAGTGCGTGTGATTGCAGTCATTAACACCGACAGTCTCTTTAATGCACTCGGCAAGCAAGTCACTGATTAACCAATCCTACCTCCCCAATTTTCCCATTTCACAGGGAGCTTTAAAACCCTGTTAAGAGAGGGCAGGTCTATGGCCACCTGTGGTTTGTCTCTTGGGCTTAAGCTGAACATACGAGGTGTGCATCATAGCAAAAAGGAGGGGCTGCACTCAAAACAAGCTCCTTGCACAAATGCTCTCCAGCAGCATTCCTTTTATTTCATTCCCCTCTTCAACAACCCCCACTAGAAGCTCTAACTGCAGCTGGGCATAATTTATATCTGTGCTCCTCCACATTATATGCATGGGCGGGGGTTTGAAGGGGGTGTATCTGTGGCGAGTAACTGAGCACAAAGACAGTGTGAGGGTGACACAGGATGCAATGGGTGGGTAGCTGGAGCTTGAGCGGGGGTTAGGGCCGTAGAGCTGTTCCATTTGTGTGAACTGGTGCCTTTACACAAAGCTGCTGTAATTAAACGGAGGAGTTTTTTTTTTTTCTTGCTGTGTTGAGCAATCTCACCCATACGGGGTTAAAAACTGTTGCTCAGGTAGAGCTGTGTGTTCTCTGTGCATGCTATGACGCAATTTCACCCTAAATTTAAACAATTCACGTTGGATGGGCTGGTAACGCTGCAGAAATTCAGCGGCACAGATGAAGAGCTTGCGTGCGCTAAAAGTCCCAGACACTCAGAGGAGGCGGCTTTACAAAAAAAAAAAAAAAAAAAAAAAAAAAAAAAAAAAAAAGAGGAAGAGAGAACTTTGACCTTCACTTCCAGACCTGCTGTCACCCAGTCTGCCTCCGGCACTTGTCTGCGTACCAGCTGAGGACCTGCAGGAGGGTCAGCTGGGGCAAGACGCTTCACTACTCCTTTAGCAGAAGACAGTTAAAACCTTTAAAGCACAATCATCAAAACCATGACATAGGCATAATATGGAGGAAGCTTAACTAGATCTAGCTATCGGAAGGTGATGCAGTGAATTTAATACTTATTCAACAAGCATGCATTTAATTGGTCAAACTGACAGTTAGAAAGATATTTATACGCTACAAAAGATTACTACAAATGAATGCTTCAGTGTTCTTATAAATATATAAAATGTATACTTTTACAAAAAAGCACAATTGTTTTTAACAGTGAGGAAAGTTTCTCCAAATAGCCTTGAAAGGAATAAATTATTTTAAAATTGTAACATTTCACAACAAAATACTACTTTTACTGTATTTGTCAAATAAAATGCAGTCTTGGTGAATATATAAGACTTTAAACAAAAAATAATTCCACTGGAGACAAAGAGAAATATATTAATGCAATAGCATACTAGATGCTGATTTTTTTTTTTTTTTTTACTTTGATCTCATCAGTCATCATGTCAGCATGAGTGTGTAGAAATATTTTTGATATTCCCTCAGGGCTGATGATTTTAAGGTGGTATATCCTGAGGCTCTGATGACTGCCTGTAGCCACATGTGACATAAAAAGTGACCTGAAGGGAATTACTATATTAAATCTGGTACCAAAAAGCCTGAGGATTCGGAGAATGTGGAGCAAGCAGCAAGTTGTTATATGAGTGGAAAAAGGCTGCTTTGTTTAACACGCACACAAAAAAATGGGGAAATGGCACAAAACGTGCATGAATTGCATGCATGCCAATATTAACAGCGGATGTGATTATGAAAGCGTCTATAGATATTTTGAAAGGTCTGATAAAATACTGACAGAGCAGCTTAAATGGTAGACTCTGGATATTGTTTTACATCATTTCCACCACTGTTACCTGCCCATACAAAAAAAAAAAAAAGGTTAATAAAAACTTTGTTAAAAAAAAATTCCCTAAATTTAGAAAATTTAAAATGCATCTAAACTCAGTGAGAAACAGCTTCAGCCATTAAAGTCCAACAGCTCTCATTTGAATATTAGAAGACTCATCCATTCCAAGCTATTCATCTGAAACTGTTCCTCCATCTTCTGTGTGGCAGGGAAGAGGGGGATGGTCAGCGAGAAGGGGAAAAAAGCCTGCTTGTTTTGCAGCACAACAGGCCACTGCAGCCCTCCTGCTAACCCACGGCTAGAGAGGAGGGGTTGGAGGGTAAGGGCCTGCACACAGCGGTGCTGTTCCTGGCGTAGATTGAAAGCATGTTGTCAGATAACTGAAATACCAGCCTTGAAAGCACCATCCAATACCAGTGTTTGTGAGCACATGTGTGAACGCAGGGGGTGCCTGATCCACATCTAAAGCGGCCCTCCAGATTGGTCACAGCCAGTGATTGACTAGTTAGATCCAGGACGGTTTGCACAAATGTAACTGTTAAACTGAAAATATTAAATTGATTTATACTTGTTTTTGCGCTTCATACAACTATGGGACCGATTTCATTTTCACTGTATCATTAAGGCTCACAGGAGACTTTTTCGAAGTTTTATTCAGGCGTACAAGAATATGAATCTACAAATATCTAAATTGATTTAAGGTGTCTAAAGGCCAAGGTAAAGCATAACAAAACAACACTATTTATTACTCTTCATAGTTTGTTTACCTGGATATTCTATGTATATTGTAGACAAAGAACTTAAAATATAAACTACATTCAGCAAAATATGCCATCACACAAAATATTGTAGTTGTGCCAATGCAAGTATTAGTATTTGATTTGGCTAAGACATTAATAAAACGACATTACAGGATCTCCTTATCGTTTGTTTAACGTGTTAAAATGGTTATGAGAGCTAAGTTGCTATCCAGTTAGCTCAAAAAGTTAAATATTCTATATCGATTAGAACTTCTCTGAACGTGAACTACAATTCTGAAGCTTGTGTAACTCACGCAAATAATGTTTTCTCTGAAATCACTCCAGTATTTTGATAAGGGCGAAGTTATGCGGTGTAAGCGACTTTGTACTAGATACGAAATGTGTACTGGAACAACATGTTGGATTCAAACTTTTCTCTGAGGACAAAAGAGGAACCGGCACTTGACTTTTCGATTTGATGCAACTAGTGAACAAGCCCCGGCAACCACAAGAAAAGGCAAGCGAGATGAAAAGCCTAAAGCGACTACAAAGCAGTCTCACATCTGCTCCGCCATACCGGCTACATATCTGCTCAGAGTGGACCGACACACATTAAAAGCTGCCATCTTAGGTTAAAGACTTGAGAGGCAGCGAGACAACGACAATACCATCTTCAAACGATTCTTTGCGAGATTCTAAGTTCGAATGGTGCTTTAAATCACTTAATATTTAGAAACAAAGTTCATTTAAACGACAAAAAACGAACGCGCGTTAAAAGGACATTAAACACGCCGCAGAATACATTCGAAATGAGCTTTAGAATTGTCCTAGATTCACAATGTTGTAAACGAAGCAGCTGCTTTTTAAGTTTCGTGTGAAGCTTATATATATACACACACACACACACACAAAACACACTGAAAGCTGTTCGACAACAACAACAAAATCGAAAACTTTTGAAAACACGGAAACTCGTCCAATAATAAAACAGGTGCATTTTCCCCAGTTCCCCTCGAATAAAGTATCGTCCGATCCCCCCTTCCTTTAAAAGCAGTCTACCTGTTGAGGGGCAAAGGGGACAAAAGAAATGCGAGATGAGTTGTGTCCAGCTAGCAGGTTAGCTTGTTGTGAGACAATGAAGTCGACGCTGTCCGTCTCCTACAGCAGATCGGCCACTTCCAAGCAGCTAATTACCTCTGCGCACGCCTGCCTCTCCAGCGCACTTCTCGCAGCCGACCAAACGATAGAAAATCACAACATTCCCCCAGCCCACAAAACAAGCCACATCTATGAAGTATAACACACCAGGGCTGTAACTCATATAAACGAATAAATAAGGAAAACAAGGGAATGACCATCTGGCCTCAAGCAACCTTACCCGGTATCTATATTGTCCTTCGGACGAGCGCACTTTCCGACTCGCTTTTCTGTTCCATTTCGAGCATCATTCAGTGCCACAAGCGAAGAACACAAGCACAACAACTTTGATGCTATCCTCGCGTGCAGTTTTATTCGCTTGTAAACTATTTTAGAGTGAAATTGTTGATACTAGGGGTCGGGGATCTCCCTCATTCAGCTCGGCCAATGACTCACCTCTACGTTCAAACCACCTCGTGTCTCAACAATTAGCTTGCTAACGAACGCTCACTTTATGTGATTTTGGGGGAAAAAAATGCTTTTGCGATTTGTGAAGGATATAAAGAATATAAGCGTTGTTTTAGACCTTGAAGAAGATTAACTGCTTGCACGCGATTTAACTAGCATATTTCTCGCTTCCACTCCTATAGGGATCAGTGCGGCTCTATACAATGCAGTGCGCGTGAGCTAAACGAGCTAATGTTAGCATGTGCTCGAGCTACTTTGAGATTCTTCGGTGAGTTAAAATACAAAGAAACGGAAAATCTAGTGTGCGGCTTCTGTTTTCTCTGTGAAGGTTTGAATTAAAACAACTTTTCGCCGTTTTAAAACACTGTTTATACCGCGGGTACCACCGCGATAGAAAACAAGTTAAATGTACGCTCGAAAACACTTTTCTCACAATGAAAGTACGGGTATATTTGTACAACAATGGTAGAAACCTTTGAAACTATCTAATAAGTTTGTGTACGACTGATAAAGTCGCTGGATTCGTATTGTATCGTTGGAAAGAAAGGCGATTCCTTACCCTACTCAACGCGGGTCAGTTTAGGGTTTTCACCCAATTAACTCCTCTTCGTATATCCCGAAAATCCGTTTAAATACGCGAATAACTGTCGAAATTCAAATTCTTTCGGTGAAGTCGGCGTCTCGGCGTCCCGTCCTCGCCGACTCTGCTTCTCTCCTTTGTGTTAATTTCACTCAATTCGAGTTTAATCCGATCGATCCAGGCTCGTGTCCTCTCCTCTAGACTCTCGCGCTCGCTCACCTTCCACAGACAGGGGGCGCGTGCATGACTTGCTGGATAAACATGCGTGCGCGTGAGTGACCTCGCAGAGCTGTGACGCAAGTGCTTTTTTTTTTTCTTTTACTTTCCAGGTCTTTATAAACATTTTTGCGAAACGTATTGTTTCGATAATGCAATCTTTCGTTGTAGATATATATATATATATATATATATATATATATATAATTCTTTAATATTTTCATTCAATATTTCGAGGGTTTTTTACTTTATAACGTCGTTATTCGTTTTATCTAACATAACAGATGAAAGAACATTTCGCGTAATTATAAAACAGTGATATCTGATTCTGTGTTTTAAAACATGTCTGACAGAGAAGCTCTACAGCTGTTATATATATATAAAAACAAAGGTGTGCACATAGTATTTAAATGGATTTTACGGGACGTCTGTGAATCATTTTTCTTTTACAGTTAAAAGAACTAAACAAGACAATTAATATGCTGTGGTTGCTTTTCTATGCACAACTTTACAATTATTGGAACAATTATACAAGCTATACATATACAAGCGGAATTTACCTGTCTCGTTAACCAGCCAATCCCTGCTGGCGGCGGTACCCCGGATGTTCAGGCCTGCCTTTGATCTTTACGTCAGATCTATATGCACGTAAACACATATGGGTTGTGGCATTCCTCTGGCGCCATCACACACACACAATGCTTTGTTATACGTTGTGGTTAGAAAATGCATTATCAGATAATTTCACTTCAGCTCATTTTCTGCGCTAAAAAAAATGTACATTACTAGTAAGAAAACAGCAAATATAACGTTATATTTTATCGGAAAGATTTTGTCATATGCAACCCATTACAAAACCAGCCCCGTCGCACAAGAAAAAAAGAAAAAGAAACGCAAACAAACTGAGTTTAGAAGGTTTTATTATATTTTTTTCGTGATAGCATTTAATTTTAGAACACAGCAAATAAAGTCGAGGGTCACAAAGTTACTCCAGGTTTGGCTTTATCACACCCCTTTTACAACAGACAAGATGTTCACCATATATCTATTAACAACATAGTGCCAAGAGAAAGCAAGTCTTTACACAATCACTCAGACACCTAAATTAATGTGGATCTGCACGGATCTGACTTTACACAGCGACTGCATCGGAGGAAATTAACTTTGAAGAAAGGAAAAAAACAAAAAGATATATTTATATGCATACAAATGCATGCATATGTGACGACTTGTATGGATATATAGGTATAGGCATGTATGCGTGAGTGTCTGTCTAATGGATAAGTGAGTCTAGCGTTATCATTTGCAATATACAATTGCACGTAATTACTGAAATGATCCTGTGTAACATGAATATGTTATTGTTTTTTGTTTTTTTTTGAAGTCCCAAAATCTTTTAAGGCAAACTGCAGATCTAGTTCTGGAGATGTGATCCGTATCTGAAGCCATGATTTTAGAACACAGGTAAACACAAATTTGGCATTAAAATAGGAATATAGAGCCAGAGTTTCTATACAGGAAGGAGGATTGGGGGCACGGATACGAGGAGTCAAGGCGGATGGCAGGACCAAACTAAAATAAATGAAGTAAAAGATTACCTTAAAATGGTGTCGAAGCGGTTTTGGGAATATCGCAATACTGCTGCAGTTTCAAGCTCTATTCATACAGTATGGAATTTAAGCAATTTCAGTACAGAATTCTAGCTCGGTCAACGTACACCAAAGCAAGAAATGATAACTATATATACAGAATGTGAATGATAAATACAGATTTAAAACAGTCCTGCTTTTTTTCTTCTTCTTTTAACTTCTTCACTTTGATAACAGCTGTTCCTTTTTTAGACCAGCTCTACGTTCCTTTTATTTTGACTTCAGGGTTCACCACAGTTTTCATTGAATTCGCCCACATAAACTGATTAAAATACTATAGATGACTTTGTAGTGTTTAATACAGTTCAGCTTGAAGTCAAATGGGCAAAACAAAAACAAAACAAAAAAAGACAACTTGCTGAGAAACAAACATGAATATATTTACCATAATAACTCCAAAGCTCCTGTCTTTTTCTTTACTAGTAACCATATAATGTCTGCTGTAGCCCAAACAGGCTTCAGGAGTTTGTCAGGAGGTTTGAAGAGGACCTGGACTTATAAATATTTTTTTGTTGTATTGTTTTGGACAGCCATCTAACATATGATTTGAATCCGGGGGCCTGGGCTGTGGGAGGTTAAGAAAATGTTAGTGAGCCCGACCAGTCCAGTAGAAACGTAAGGGGCGGAGGGGGACGTGGAGGTGACTGGAGGGTAAAGGGTAGTGCTCAGCAGCAGCCCCCTCCGGCTTGCTGTCCTCCCTGACTGCCGCCCATCGTGGAGTTGGTGGCAGCATGCTGGGGTCCGATCTTAATGCCGTTAGCCTGCGAACGCAAATAATAAAATAAATAAATGAATCAAATCACACGCGAGACACCTAAACCCTCATTTACATTTCAGATGACAAGACCTCACGAAAGTTAAAAGAGCTCATGTGAAATGATGGTGATTTAGTACTGTCACATAACGCTGTATTATGCAGAAAATACCAGCCCCTGTAGGCCTGAATTAGTGGGCCGCTTTTGTCAGCACTGAGGCAGGAGAACCTCTGGAGTGTTATTCCAGCGGTAACACCAGAGACGCAGGGAAACCTGCCAGAGCTTTAAAAACACACACACCCAAGCTGGTGGCACTTTCATTCATCACACAAAGGTCTCTCCGTGCCAACTTTTCCCTTTAAGCGGGCTCGCGTTCAAAAACGACACGCCGTCGAGAGGCTTTTGTAACGTTCTCAGGAAACTACATTGCGCCAAATCTGATTTATAGTGATCTGGGGTGAGCTCACATGTGAGCCTTGAGGTTCCTGGCCAGGATCTCTATCAGCTGATGCGGTTTGGCTAAACTAAAAAAAAAAAAAACTAAAAAAAAAACTTTTCCTACTACTGCAGTAAAATAGCTGCAGTGGACTCACCTCCATCAAATTGGCCATAACTTACAAGATGTGAGGAATTTACGCTTTGGCTACCAGCCAATAGAGAGAAACTGAAGGGCCAGAGGGCTTGTGTGGAGCTTTCCCTAGAGTCCATTTGCGTTACTGGTAAGTTATCATCCTGCTCCTTCCTTTCATTTCAGTTGTACGTGCACTTGTAATTGTGTAAGTATTACATTTCTGAACATTTTAGCGGCTGTTACAATGCCTGCAATCACATGCAAACCTGTATAATAATAACTGCTATGCTCCATTGCTATTACATCTGAATTTGCATAGATTTGAGGACAACAATGTGGCGACTGTGGGAAAACATCACCACAGAGCAAAGGGTATCAACCATCCGATGTGAGACTTTTGGATATGATTTTAGCACTTTTTTAAACCTTTAAAAAACTAAGTGTTTGTCATATTAGCAGTAATAGTTGCATGTACTATAATTACCCGAACTGTGAATAAATTAATTTAAAAGAAGTTTGGACGATCATACAGTCCAACCCAAAAGCTAGTCACAGAGCATTTGTGTTTACTTTTCACTGGTTAATAATCTCTGTATATTAAATAGGGAAATCAGCAAGCCTGTGTTGAAAGTTTCAGAATCTACCCACCAAACCATACATAATGGATTTCAGAGTAATGCTACAGGAAGTCCTCTTGACCCAATTATTTTTAACTTGTAACAGCAAACAAAGAATGTGCTTCCTTGTCATATGGGTTACCTCATTGTTTATATCAAAGACTCCCTCCTGGATCTTTTCATAAATTTCCTTGGCCGTGTTGATAAATGCCTGAAACACAAAAAGAGCCATATGTTATCCTTGTGATTAAAATGCCATCCTTCAATTGTTTAAGCTGCTAAACTCAAACAGAACCCCAATGAGACCAATGCAAAATACAGCCAATATTGGACACAAAACAATACCGCATACTGGAATCAATATAATTCATGAATAAATTAGATCAGCCTGACATATTCAAAAAGTCGGAGTTTGTACCGTTGATGGTTGGTGCCCCCATCTGGCTGAAAGTGATGTTGTCTATTATTATTGGAATGGAGCACACGTTGGTCACCCAGAGAAAATAAACATGGCCGTGTGCATGGCTCACCTTTAAAGTGTTAAGCCCTGCTACTGGCACTTTGTAGCCTAATTAACAGAGCAGCTTTGCTTTTTTTGGTGCAACTGCCTCTCAGCTCTCCAGAGCCATCAGTCCTCTGCGGCTCAATTACCACCGAGAGAGAAAGAGATGGCTGAGCGAGTGCCGCAGATGTGTGCACTCATATCCGTGCATGTGTGTGTGAGTGGCAGGGAATCTATGAATATGCATGAACCTTAAATAGGAGATTGAAACGTCATAAAGGGTGGGGGGAAGGGTCAGGAGAATTCACACGACACTAATGAGACAAATTAATCATTGAGGCATCTTATAGTGGGAGGATGGGGGAGGGACTTCCACAATTTAACACCCCCATTCTTTTAAAGCCGGCTCTAAGCCCTGCTTTAGCTTCTTGGCTTCCACTGCAGAGATCCGAATGTTTTTCTCCCCAGTCTGTGTTTCCCTAGGGTGTTATCTATATGCATGTATGTGCATGCTTGTTTCACACAAGAAGCCAAACATAAATCACGACATGAGCACTGAAGACCTCCGAGCCACACAAGTGCTGTTTCACCTCTTCTACATTTGATGCGGTCTTTGCAGAAGTTTCCATGAAGATCAGTCCATGTTCTCTGGCAAAGGCCTCGCCTTCCTCTTTCTTCACCTCTCTCCGTGACTCCAAATCACTGCCATGAGAAAACAAATCAGATTTGAATTCTGATTACACTACACCGTAAAAAAAAAAAAAACAGCATTCAGAAGTTTGGCCTCAGATAGTTTGTTTTTTGAAAGTTTCTTACGCTCACAAAGGCTGCATTTATTTGAATGGGAATGCAGTCAAAATGTAACTATTGTGAAATATTATTTTAATACTCTATGGGGCAGTTTCCCAAACAGGGTTTAAGACTAGTCCTAGATTAAAATAAATGTTAAGAGCTGTCTAAACTGGAAAAAGCTTGCACTGAGATATCTTAAAATACATCATTACCATTGTTTGATCTTAAAATGCTCACACAGAATGCATTTTTGTAAGACATAATTCTTAAAATTCCTAAATGTCCTAAATTAGCAAAAGTCTAGTCCTGGCTTAATCTAATTCCTAACCGGGGAACCGGCCCTATAAGTCTTTAATACTTCAGTCATGGCAAAGCTGAATTATCAGCAGCGATCACTCCAATCTTCCATGTCACTATGCTGATAATATGCTGATTTGATCTTCAAAAACAAAAATCAATGCTAAAAACAGCTTATCATTGTTGTGGAAATGGCAATATTTTATCAGGATCATTTGCTGAATATAAAAAGAGATGCATTTATTTGAAATTGTTTTATATATATACACACACATAATGATTTAATGAATGTCCTTGATAAAAAAAGTATTAATTTCATTCAAAAAATAAATAAACACAAAGACATCATGTGTTTAAATAATGGTGTAGCATTTCCTACATATTACTTACCTATATCTCACCCAAGCAAATGCTGATATTTGACCAAATTAATATCTGAGATTAGCATTAGCCAAAATTCATGCTTTCTCAAAAAGCCATGTCAATAAAAAAATATATATATTGAAAACAGAAAACCTAAACTGAGTAAATGCAATGTAAACTGATGCATTAGACTCAATACTAATAATATAAACGATACAATTAAAATGTACGCATACCTTTTATTTCCGATGAGCATGATTACCATGTTAGAGTTGGAATGTTGACGAGCATCTTCTAACCAGGTTGTCAAGTGGTTAAAGGTGTCCCTTCTGCAAAAACACCCACACAACTAAATAAAAAACTAGCAGTGCTCAACTTCTAGTGAAGTACTGAATCAAGAGCAGACAAGATAGTAAAGCAATACAGCAAAACAGAAATATGAGAGCCGTGCCAGTTGGGTCTTACCTTGTGATGTCATAAACTAGCAGAGCCCCAGCTGCACCTCTGTAGTAGGACCTGGTGATTGAGCGGAAGGACTCCTGTCCGGCCTGAAACACACATACAGGGATCACACCACTAGTAAAAGCCTGTTTACGAGAAACAATCAGGTACCAACAACGTCCACTGGGTATGTTGCGTCTTCACTCTGTGCGTAAACCATCTCCACCACAGTCCCTCTAGGCTGCTGTTGCCCTGGGAACTCTAGCTCCAAAAGACCACAGTGTTTCCTCACCACCGTCTCTCCATCCCACAATGCTTCTCCAGAGCGTGACTCCGGTCCAAACCGCTCGTCACCGTTCATCGGCGTGTCACAGTGTAAGATGGCCTCTGGTCAACCCAGCCCCTTTGACAGCAGGCAAATAAGCCAGGAGCACATTTTTGAATTCAATAACCCATTCCCCAGGGCAGCTGTTAACATTAGAGTTAATGGAGCCCATTGTGAATAAATGATGAATGACACCGTTATGCCTGCCATCTGCTGAAGTGAAAGGTTACAGGAAGGCCAGACATGCAGATTTCTCCTGTTACTTCATCCAACACTCCCCCATCTTCTCTAGCTTTATCACACAGCTTGTTGAAATAACCTTGAAATAAATTATTTACGGTGCATTTAAAGACATGCTAGCATC
>JAUYWG010000032.1:7589157-7616227 GCA_034779775.1 Enteromius afrohamiltoni
TCTAGCTTTATCACACAGCTTGTTGAAATAACCTTGAAATAAATTATTTACGGTGCATTTAAAGACATGCTAGCATCATCGCAACAAAACCACACTGAACAACCGCTACGTGATTACCCCTAATTATCCAGACTCTGGATTTTTCATAAGATAGCCTCACCCACGCAAACTGCCTATAATGAGGAAAACATCATATTTAATGTTAACATGCCTTCTTTTAACTTATGCAGAGATGTCATTAAAAATAAACCTGGTGTCCATATCTTTTTTTTTTTTTTAAGTATATACACAAGTGTAGAAAAAGAAAAACCAAGACATCGATGTATAAAACAATTGTTTGTGCTATGACCACAATAGCATGGATTGAATATCATTGATACATTGTCTCCCTCTGCTGGGCAAAATGCTTATCTGCAGCTGGCGCTTTATCTTTCATCAACTTTGTTCATAACTTCATTTCTTATACAAGTCTGCTCCTGAATGTGTCAAAATATTGACTGCTGTACTGTACAAACATATATACATGTTGGCAAAGCACTGATCCATGTCGATCTGAGACTATCTGAGCTCTGTTATTTAAAGCAAACATGCTCAATCACAAGGAATGCTTATAAAAATAAACTATTTCTCAGGGTGGCATATTTTGAAAGACATGAAATTAAAGGCATCTTTCACTCTGAAGATCTGCAGCTGTAATCACAGAAAAAAGGGAAAGAGAACAACCTTTCAACACGTTGAATAAGGCGTTTTTAAAGGAAATTACTAAATTGACAAAAAGTGCCAAGAAATTTGGAAGAAAAGATTTTGATTTCAAATTAATGTTACTCTTTCACATACTCTATCAGTTGGTTTTTGGGGGAAAAAATGCATCATGATTTCTACAGATGTTTCTCAAGCAGCATAATAGATGATTTCTGAAGATCATGTGCACTGAAGAAATTAATAATGATGCTGAAAATTCACCATGGCCATAACTTTTTAAAAACTTGTTTTTTTTGCAGTTTTTATCAATATTTGATTAAATAAATGCAGACTTGGGAGACATATGAGACAAACACTAAAGAGAGCGTGGAAACACTTAAAATATTGTACCTACTTTTTTTGAAAAGGAGATTATATCCTAAGTTTAAGCTTTTTACTGTTTTGGCTGGTACTTAAAGGTAGTGATGTTTTGTGGCAGGCACAGGTGCCGTAAACCATAAATAAAGGGCCAGGTGAGCAGCCCACAGCATAAAAATTAACTAGTTAGAAACATTTTCTCCCTGGAAATCATCCTGAACATGACATCGGGTTTGTTGACATGTCTTTGGAGGGCAGGGCTTTAGAAAGAGAGCATGTGGATGAAGCCAGAGATGAAGGTTTACCCCTGCTTACAGCTGATCATTTTAGGAGGGCACTTAGAAAGTTAAAAGTTGGTACATTTCTCTTGGTCTGGTGATATTGACCACCGAGCTCATGATTACTAGTTACTAGTAAACTAAACGGGACTTTGTTTTGGTGGTAATTAGCATTGTCATGGCATCATTTACTTGTGTCTCTAGAGTCATTAGTCACATGACATTTAGGTTCAATGTCATGTGACGGGCTCAAAGCGTCCTGGCAGTAGAATTGAACTCCCACGAGCAGCCTCAGGCATATTGCTGCATTAGCATTTTTGCATGGCCAAATCTGCCTGATCAGGAAATGCACATTCCCACAACAACAACAGTCTCTAACTGTGTTAGTTTCAATATATCAGCCATAGTAACATCTTTTACTAAGAGCTAACCAACCTCAACCACACAGAGATTAAAGCAGCAGACCGAAACAGTAACATCATTTTCTACACAAATAAAGTGCACGAAAAATCAAGACAATTCTTTTTCTTACCGTATCCCAGATCTGAAGTTTTATCTGTTTGCCATCTATAGTGATCATTCGTGCTCCAAATTCAACACCTGTCGAGACAAATAAACACAGAGCTTGATTCGTGACCCATGCGACACCACAGGGCACTGAACGCATCACCTCAGATTTGATTCAACACTATTGATCAGTAGGACTGATCTCACATTATAAAGCATTAGTGATATAAAAAAAAAAACCTTGACAATACAGTTTTCAAATGCCAACTTTCAATAAATTTGAATACATTTTGAATACATAGTCAGAGGGTTTCTTACAAAAACACTTGAAGGAGACTGGCACCAGTCTGCTTCCTGTGCTAATGAGACCCATTCCTGCTGTTTTAATTAATGAGAGAATATGTGGTCGAGTTAAAAGAGCCTTACCGATAGTGAGATCATGCACCGGCTGAAAGCGCTTATCTGTAAACTGTAATAATAGGCACGACTTCCCCACACCTGCAAAGCAAACACAGAGGGTCACACGTGAATAGCCACAATTAGCCTCAGGCCTATACATCTGCTCTCTCTCATTACATCAAATCCATTTGTTCAGGCTATAATTGAACATTTTTAAAAAGTGACAGGGTTATTTCTGTTTTGAGCATAGAATAGGTCTTCCACTTTCAGCTTAATTCCTAACAATGTACATAAACATACATAAGGTTTAATTAAAGCCACTGTAAAACCATCTCATCATTGCTGCTAAATTGAATGAGAATAAAATAAATCACTTGTGCATGGAGATCAATATCAGGGAAATAATTAAAGTGACGCACATTAGGGCGGAGGAGTTTCATACAGCACTGAAGACCAATTAACTGATGGATGTAGAACAAAAACAAAGATGTCTACCATATTACATTTTCAGTGTGTAATGTTAATCAAAAACTAAATATATATATATAAAAACATCTCACATTTTTTCTGTACTTTAAACTTTATACTCGTTTCGTATTAACAAAATACTACCTGCCCCTTGAATGTGATTCGATATTTAATGAACTACGTTAACTGAATTAAGTATAATTATCAGCTTAGGACTTTTTATATTACTGGCGTATCTGAATAAACCCATCCCCAAAATGAGATGAGAAGATCTGCCATGATACGCAAACATGGTAAATGCTTATGACATTAGGAGGAGGCGTTACCATGAGCAACAGCTGTTGAGAAGCAAACAAGCAGCATTCAAAGAGCACACACAAGAGAGATGCGCGGAGACAACACAATGTTGCTCATGTGCAGACTACACGGACTCAACATGCTGAATAATACAGTAACTATTACGTAAAATAACAGGCTTGTTGACTGTTGTATAGGCTCTTGTGAATAATTGTGACGATGTAAATCATCTGGGGAAAAGCAGGATGTTATCACTTTAATCTAGAACTATACCTATGCCGTTATGGTCATGACCATCAACTGAAATCTGACTAATAGGGAGGAGTTGGTTTTGGTTTAATGTGTTGAAACTAGTTTATGCAATATGCATGCGCCACTTTCAGAGAAAAAAATTCAATTGTCTGTTTCCAGATGAATAAACCAATCACATACGTGACCCTGGACCACAAAACCAATCAAATTGTTCAAAAATATATCTTGATATATGGTTTGTTAAGATTTGGCAGACACACACCTATTTAAACGTCTGAAACCTAATGCCAAAAAAGTTAGAAATATCTTTAAATCATTCTGTCTAATTGAAGTTCTTAGCAATGCATATTACCAATCAAAGAAACACAGTAGGAAATTCACAAAACATCTTCATGCAACATGATCTTTACTTGGATAACGGTTTTTGGCTGTATTTTGACCAATACAGTACATTTTTGACTATTACTATAAATACCTCAGCGACTTGAGACTGGATTTGTGGTCCAGTGTTACATACACTTATTTTTGTCTCAGTTGTAGGTAACTAAATAAAAGTGTCTGTTGAATGGATCTATACAAATACAAAAAGTAGTTTGTCCTAGAAATCTGGTAAAACCTCTGCCAGCTTTAACACTGCAAACTTACACCTTAAGCATGAACACAGAACCGGCTAGATGCAATCTCATGATGCCTTGTAACGACCAGCTAGATCAAGTTGCAGTTGAGCATCATCTGACCTGGGTTGAGCAACATGCAAAGGCACAAGCCTGTTTACTCATCGTTTTTACAAACACAACTGCCTAAAAACTGACCGTCACAACACAGCTTTACTGCTGTTGAGCATTCTGTGAAAAACATTAGGGACAGAAGAGTCTATGATGTTTGGTTTGGTTGAAAACTCATGTTGAAATGCAGTGCCTTCGTAACATACTGATCATCAGATGTTATGGCACAGCCTGTACCAAGGCATAGTTGTCAAGATTAAATTGATACTCCAGCCAAAAACTTACTCACCCTCATGTTGTTCCAAATCTGTATGACTGACTTTCTTCTGACTTGTGTTTTAGACCATATGACAGTCAATGATGCTCAAAACTGTTTGGTTATCATCGTAATTCGAAATACCTTATTTTACGTTCCACAGAAGAAAGTCATGAAGGTTTGAAATTCCCAAAGGGGCAAGTAAATAGAAGAATTTTAGTTTTGGGGTGTATTACTCCTTAACTCATTTATTTAGAGGTCACATTTTGAGCATTCTCAGGCCGACAGACACTCTTAGATGTAAAGAAAAAGACTTAAAACATTGTTAAGTTTGCCAAAAAATGTTGCGCACCACCTGAGGCAGGAAAGAGGCTTGTCAGCAAACAAAGCAATCCTACCTATTATTCTGTCGGTGAAAAGCTTAAGTCAAGTCACATTTGCAGCACAAAAGACCCCAGTTTCAAGATGCATTTAAGCAAGCAGACAAATAAGTCTTCTTTCCTCATCTTCCCTGCAACATCGGTCCTGCAACTGAATCAAGTCCGTGCCAAAGTAGAAAAACGCTGAGCATAAGATTATCATATGTGGGGGAAGAAAAATGCATTATTTGGGGAAAAGGCCTACTTTATATTAAGTGTGCTTAAAACAATATATACAGAGAGAGAAAGAGATTTTAAGGAATTTAGGTTAATGCATACGGGTAGTGTCAACAATGCAATTACAAAAGTAACTTCAAAAATTACTCTACTGTTTAATTAATTGGGAATGTTTTTTTTTATACAAACATACATAAAACATGTCTGTGCACAATGAATGCAAATGCATTGTATCAAATGGTTAATTAAGTATGCGGTTAGTTAAAGACACTTAATACAAAGTGGGTCTGGAAATAAAAGATGTAACCGGGAATAAACTGCATGCAAAAATCATATGAACAATGTTGGATGGCATTAAACATCATTAGCCTTATATTAACCTGTTTATGTTGTTGTCTAGCAAACTATTAATACTGTAAAAAAAGATAACTCTGCGGAACTGAACGGCAGAATCACTTTTGAAGGAAGAAATTCATATTTCTGCTGTTGCCGTATCTCTTGGGGGAACGGCCTACAGAAATCTGGTGAGAACACTAGCAGGCCACAATTATACGGGGTTACCAGCATCAAAACACAAATTGTATGAGCCTGACTGATCAATGTGAGACTGCATTACAAGAAAAATGGCATATTAAACGTGTTTTTACTTTGATGGGCCAACGCCATTTTCAGAAAAGAGTAAATAGCTGCTAGCGATGCTGGCTAACTAACATTAGCCAGGCTGTTGTGGCCTTTAGTTGGGCTATAAAAAAAGATGTATGCAATGCAAGCGGACACTTGGCTAGAAGCACTGACACGTACACAGCATGTCGCTTTCTCGCTCTACGTGTCATGCTAATAGAAAGCAAGGATGCTGTTGTTATTGAGGCATCAGACAGCTGATGTGAAGCAGCGGCTAGCTTGCCTGCTACCTCCCCCCACCCAGGCGAAAACAAAAGACCGTGACAGCCTTATAACCGCACACCGCTGCTGTGGCACGAAACGCACGCTTAGGAAACGACTTTACGTATGCGATAATACTAATGCTAAGAGCTAATGAGGCAGATGGAGAGAAAGACGGAGAAAAACAGGCTGTCAGTCCTCCCACCCCTTGCGCCTCTGCTTGAACCACGTCATTGACTCCAGCACTGCGGAAATAAGAGGCTCGGCGTCGCTGCTTACCCGTGTCTCCGATTATGATGTATTTGAAGAGATACGCGTACGCCATGGCCAACCGATCCCGTATCAACCTGCCTTGGCCTTACTAAAATGGCTCCTTGAAGCTAAAACCGCAGGGAAAGTGTGTGTGATATATGCCTCCGCTAAGCCAGCCCTTTTCTCTCCTCGACGGGAAGGAACAATAAACACCTCGAGCTCCAGCCGGCCTACGTCACGCGTCCCGCCTTCGCCACGCACGCAGAACAGAGGAGGCTGTGGACTTCACCGGAAGTTCACTCACCTAACCGCTGTGTGTCAGGGCAATGTTCGTCGAGAGGGCAGAGGGACGCTATGTCCTTAAACGTCATGCTCTCTAGACACCTTACAATAGAATAATGATCTTATGTGATAACTTGAAAGTGAAAGTGAGTAAACTCCTGAGGGTCCGTTGTAGAATAAGCATCCAGAACAACTTTGAAACAGCAAAGTTGAAGATTCTCCAGTTTCAGAAACACATTTGTTTATAGTTAGCTATACTATAGTAAAGTCAGAATTAGATTAAAAAACATTTATGCTTGTTATAGATATTTGCATAAGACGTGTCTTTGAATTGTGAAGGAAACCCACACTGACACACATGAGGCATGCAAACTCCACACGAAAGGGCTCTGACTCGAACTGGAGACCTTCCTGTGTGGAGAATCAACAATAATTCCAGACTTCTCTCAGGTGACACCTATAGGATTTCTTCATTTAATTAGTCCACTTAAACCAACCCCTGCAACCCCACTTTTGTCAAGTAAATATTTTTACACAGCTTTTAAAAAAAAACAGGGCTTTGTATGTGTTTGGCCGGTTAGTGTACTCCAACGTCACTAGCAGTCATTATAAAACTGTTTTAGACTCTACTCTGAAGTAGGAGCATATTAGGTTCCCTCAAACAGAGTTCCTTGAACTAAATATGTTCCTAGTCACTGCAATGCTAAACAAAAAACGGTATTTCCGTCAATAGTTCTAGGAATTATTAAAAGTGTGAAAGCCCCTATTTACCTGCCAACACATTTGCAATGCCCACATCTCAAAATCCAATCAAAATGGATGAATAGAAGTCCCTCCATACATTTTTTTCAATAATCTGTTACTGTTATAATAATCTTTTCATCGACCAATTTAGGCCTAATTGTATTTTGTTAATATTGTCTCAAACTCAGACTCCAAAAAAGTTGGAAGAGAGTCATGTTTCATTGTGTCACATCAACTGTTTTTAAAAATAGAATATTTCATTATTTTAAAATTAAGGATATTGTTAAAGTTTTGTTTGAAAAAAAATGTTTTGTTGTATCTTGCTTGATACAAGACTTAAGATGCTTATTAATCCATAGGCATTATTGTCTGATTCTTCTTTTGAGTTATACATTTCCAATAGGAGACAGATCTGATGGTCAGTCTGTCACATCCACAGATGTCAACAAACCACACTGTTGTAACACAAGCAGAATCAGACCTTTGTCTTTATATAATAACCATGGACTTCCCATAAAATATGTCCTCTTGACTGCAGTATATCTTTCTAGGCACTCTTTCACAAGGGGTGGTTCTCTGAGGAGCTTTAACGGTTCCTGAAATAACCATTTTATTAAGAATGGTCAGGAACCACCTTTCAGGTCTTTAATAAAAAAAATAATTGCCCCCATCTCACCCCCACCAACCTGTTCATTGTAATACTATTGAGATTTTTAATTATTTAATAAAGACTAAAACAAATACATATCCAACATTGTTTATTGAAAAACAATATCCAAATGTTAAATAAATATTCACCTTAAAAATAGTCAATATACATCACAATCCAAATCCTGCAAAACACACCAGTTTTAATACTTTTATACATAAAAAAAAACCCCTTCAGAAAACCACCAACATTCAAATGTGACTCAAATATCTTTGAACCTTAAATTTCACATTTCATGTAAAGAAAAAAAAATAGCAGAGACTGTTAGGAAAAAGGATGTCTGACCCTTCTCACATTTTGTATAAGACAAATTTTGCCACATGCACATACATTTTGCCATGCAACAGAAGGCTTGCATGTGGATGCTAGATTAAATAAGTTATTCTTTGAGATCCAAGACAAAATAGACTCGGCGCTGAAACTGCCACTGCCGTGCCGCCTTGGACTAAGGATTCACAAAGCTGCTGTCAGCAAGACTCACTGTGACACTTCTTTGGAGCATGTGAGTGACACAGTTCTTGTGTGCATAGCGTCTAAAGACGAATTGCGGCAACCATGTTGCGTGCACTGTCAGTTCCAATGGTTGTCGTTTTGCCCCCACTTACTTGCAACAGATAGGAACTGTTCTTTACAAGCCTCTGCAAAATCACGCTCCTCAGTTTTTAATATACTGAACGTAAAAGACATCAGTTCCCACGTGTAACTGATGCAATGTGCTGTCACTCCGAGGTAATTGTTGTCCCACTTTTCTGACAAATAATTTGTCACACTGTGCATGCATTAAAAATGCGTTAAAAAGATTATCGTAATTAACGGAAAAAAAAAATTACGTCGTTAACGCGTTATTTTTGACAGCCCTAATTTATATATAATTTTGAAATAACGTTAGGCTGCACCAGGGGCGGAGCCAGACAGTCTAAACATTCAGGGCTTAGCCCAGATGTAGTTTGATTATTAGGGGGGTTTGGGGACATATTTCCCCGAGAATTTTTTTCATTTTCTGACTTAAATGTGTGCTTCTTAAGATGTTTTAAGCTCCTAAATTGGATAATAATATAGGTTTAAAACCAAGTCAGCAGGCAGTAGCAAGAAATTATTTTCGAAGATAACAGACACTTAAACATGAAAATTACATTAAATGTTGCAATAAATGATCCACGCTACAAACTGGAGATAGAGATGGTGTGTGTAATGAATCAACAGAGACTTTCGGATCCATTTGCAGCTTTTAATCGTTGTCAAACAGGTAGAGATCGTAAACACAGGCAGACAGGTATATCAGGGAGAAAGCAGAGACATAGTCGATCAAACAGGCAGATAAGGTCAGGGCAGGCAGCAAGAATCAAAATCCAATAAATAGTCCAGATAATACACAGAGAATCAAACAAGGGAAAACGTTCAGAAATGACACCTGGGGCAATCAAGACTTCACGTCTACTTTACGAAACGTCAGCATTTATATAACGCAGATAATAGCAAACACCTGGCGGCAGGAATGCCAAGGTTCGTGGGTTTAATGAGTCCAGGTAGGAATGTTAAAACTCTGGCGAAGGTTCCCACTGCTAATGTCCGGAATGAGCCACAGAGGTGCGGCTTGTGACAGAGCCCCTCCCCTGTGAGCGGCTCCCGAAGCGAGCATCCTGATGATGCAGAAGTCTTCCGCGAGGTCTGGGGTCTGGTTTCGTGGGGTGATCCCGATTAAAGGTTTCCTTAAGAGTTGGATCAAGCACATCATGAGAGTTGACCCATGATCGTTCTTCGGGTCCAAAGCCTTCCCAATCGATAAGGTACTGGAGTACCCTGCCTCAGTGCAGGGAGTCCAAGATCTCGCGGACCTGGTATATTTCCTCTCCATCCTGTAGCAGTGGAGGGACATAGGATGCCGCAATCTAGTTCTGGTCCCCATGCGCGACATCCCAGGTCTGTTCACTGCGCCTCAACCAGTCATACACGTAGGGTTAGTCTGATGTTTCACCTGACCAAGAGAATAGGGGTGGTTGGAATCCCAGGACACATTGAAATGGCGTCATGTTAGTTGCAACTTTACGCAAGGAGTTCTGAGCATATTCAGCCCATAAAAGGAATTGATTCCCGTCATTCTGGTTGTTGTGGCAGTAAGAACAGAGAAATAAACCAGCTCTTGATTAAATCTTTCTGCCTGGCCGTTGGACTCTGGATGATATCCCGAGGTGAGACTAACATTGATGTTCATTTGCGAGCAGAATGTCCTCCACACTTGAGATGTGAATTGTGGCCCTCTATCTGAGACAATGTCTTTGGGAAGAACATAAAAGCGAAACACTTGCTCCATCAGGACTTGAGCCATCTCTTATGCAGTAGGTAGCTTGGGTAGTGGGACTAAACGACAGACCTTATAGAACCGGTCAACGATAGTAAGGATGGTGGTTCGATGATTGGATGGAGGCAGATCGGTAACAAAGTCCACCGCGATGTATGCGACGGCTCTTTCTGGAACGTATGAGATGGTCGGTGCGGATGGCGAGCTCCATATACTGCTCAAGTGTCGTCATCTCTGCAGGCAAGCTCAGTTTGTAGCTCTTCCCGCAGTCCATGATGGTACATTCTCTTGAGTGGGTCACTGTCCCATCCAGTTTGGGCCGCTGAGGTGCGAAATGACATTGTATATTCAGCCGCTGAAGAGGTTCCTTGTTTCAGGGTTAACAGCTCGTCTTTAGCGTCCTTTCCATCCATAGTGTGATCAAATACTTCTCTAAACTGCCGTAAAAAGCTTTGATATGACGGGAAGGCCATACGACGTCCCTCCCATAATGCCGTGACCCATTCCTGTGCTTTACCAGTCAATAACGAGCAGATCAAGGAGACTTTACTGTCATCAGAACCAAAGCAGCTGGATTGTTGGTTCATATATATATTTCACATTGCAGTATAAACAATAGTATTACAGTATTACAAGAGCTGGTCCGGGGCAAGCGGATCAACTGGTCTGCTAAGAGCTGCAGTAGTGGTTGTCAGTGCCTGTACTGAGCATGCTATTTGTTCAGTGAGTGAAGTAAGCTTTTCGAGTTGTTGCTGGTGTGAACCAAAACCGAGGCTTGGCTTTCGGATCCATTTGCAGCTTTTAATCATTGTGAAACAGGCAGAGATCGTAAACACAGGCAGATTGGTATATCAGGGAGAAAGCAGAGATGTAGTCAATCAAACAGGCCGATAAGGTCTGGGCAGGCAGCAAGAATCAGAATCCAATAAACAGTCTACTTTACAAAGTCAGCATTTATATAACGCAGATAATAGTGAACACCTGGCGGCGATACGTGGGTTTAATGAGTCCGGGTAGGAACGTTAAAACTCTGGCGAAGGTTCCCGCTGCTGATGTCCGGAGAGAGCCACAGAGGCGCGGCTTGTGACAGTATGGTTTGTTTGTTTTGAAAAACATTTTTTAAAACCCCCCAAAAGCCAGATAAAAGTGCAATATGGTGGAAAGAAATAAAGAAAATAATCATGGTGTATAGCCACTGTATGGCCCAATATGTATAGGCTATATACACTATTGCTGAAAACAGTGTATTTTTTAGTTGAATATACTGTACGTTTTTTTTCATGTTTTTTGGACAATTTGTAAGATCTTTTCTAATCATGCCCATGTTTTTGTGCCAAGTGCAACAGAAGTTCTTATTCACACTGACACAGGAGTCAAAGAGCATGGTTAACCATACTCCAGTGCCAATGGTGTTATTTGGGGTTAAGTTCTTTCCTCTGGCCCACATTGAGTGCAGAACTGGATGATTCTAAACTGAAAACCATTTCACGAATGAAGAGGCAGGCAATGTGCACAAACCTCCTGTTACCAATCTCCAATTAAATGAATTTATCAGGACAATGCAGGGTTTTTAATGTACTGTATGTATGTAATTATCTAAAGAGAAGAATACACCATGTTGTGAGCTTTCCTCTAAGGACAGTCGGTTAAGGTATCAGAGATGAGAGAAAGACCTTGACCTTATACATTGTTGACTTATTGAGATACATGGCCTTTAAAGGACTTCCCTTGGAAATTTGTGAAGAGACTTATATAGTATGTCTTCAGATATAGACTAGGTAACTAAGGTATAGTTCACCCAAAATATAATATTTGTTTACATTTTAATCACCCCAGGCCATCTTAGATGAAATTTTAAATGACATCACTTGTTCACCAGAAGTCCATCCTATGTTGCTCTCTCACATGAACATCCACTGACATATTTGTTTAGAACTGATTTATACTGTTTTGTAAATGGGCTTAATCTGTGCTCATGTCTCTTCAGAGTCAGACAAGATGTAAGCAATATTATGGATAAAGGACTTTTTTTTAGTTGGATTTGTTTGCCACCACTCGTTTCATAAGCAAGGTCAAGTTGAGTCAGAAATGAATACATCATTCAGTTATTCATAGTTATGTACCAAACCACTCTCATTCCTAGACTCTGTGCAGACTGTCCTGTCTTGTAATGTCCACTAGAGGACAGTCCTGTAATCTGATGAGCCTTTGCTCAAACAACAACTATATCGTTCAGTGAATTAATTATTCAAAGTATTCAAATAAATTCAAATTTCTCAGTCCTGCTGAACACTATATCTTCCAGATAAACTGTTTGTTTTGATGCCTGTTAATACAGATTTCCTAAATATATCTGATCATGAAATGTAAATTTCATATAGACGATGCTGAGGTCACATGACAACCCTGTTCTCGTCCCAGAGCTTTGGGGACTAAAACGACCTACTTATAATTAATTAGGTAGTGATTGCACTTTTGTGTAATGTGCTTCCTTTAATTTGAGAAAATTAGGGTCAAAGTTGTTACTTAGTATAGAATTCAAGGCAATGCGACTTAGTGTTCACCTCCTCCAGTTTTTACAATTTTTTTATCTGGGTCACTCAGTGCATTCAGGAGACTTAATCCATTTAGTGGAAGTTCAAACAGTTCTTGATAGCATAAGCTATTTGTTGTCCAGCTGATAAAATAACATTTAGCATTGTAGAACCAAGATAAGATTTGACAAACAACAAGGTCTCCTGCAAACATCTGATTAAAGTTGCTAGAGCTGTCTTTGGACAGTTGTGTCAGTGGTGGACAGGAAAGAACAAGCCACAATAATACCCATCAGCCAGGGGAAAGCACCGTATGGGCCCCTCTCATCCCTACCTTGAAAACACCATCAGCAACATGCAAAGCAAACAATAACAGACCTTCCCTTTCTTCAGACTCTTCTTATTCACCCTCCCATTTCCCCTTGTTAACCACACCCATTTCCTCCTTTGTGGGAGGAACTCTGTAAGAGCAACATCACTCCTGCATTCCTGCCAACGTGCACTGTGCTGCCCGTGGCCTGACTGTAAACCAGGCCAGACTGCTGAGCTGTTTCTATGGTGCTACATCAGAGGCTTAGGAGTCACTGCACGCAGCCAATCAGATGGATTGTGGGGGAAACGTGTGGGCTGTAGTAGCCAAGAAAGTGAGTTTGTGAACTTACTTTTGTTTGGTACAGGGAGGACAACTTTCTAGAAGAGCACAGGAGAAGAAAACTCACCTTCGTTGGAATGACAACTGTATTTTTGCTGCAGTCTCGGCGTGAGCATTGAAGCTATTGAGTTCAGTCACTTCCACTTGTATTGTTGTAGACCACTTTCTTCATGTTTTATGGGTTGGAAGTGAGCAAACGGCAAAGAAGACTTCACCCTGAATACAGGGTCAGAAAGAAGTAGTTTTTGACATCTTCTCAGGACAGAACAAAAGCTGTAAAGAGAAAATTCATTTGCCATGGCAGATAATGTTATTGAGGAGACCGATAACTACCCTGGCAAAGATGAGCTGGACTGGGGCTATGAAGAAGGTAAGGATTCAATGAGAGAATCACTTGGCTAATTCTCCTCTTTGTGAAACATGAAACTTTATTGTCACACCCATGATCAAGAATTACTCTAAATACAACCCTGTCTCAGATCGCCTGAAATACATATATATATATATATATATATATATATATATACATTATTTAGATCAAGATTCTTTTTGTGAAAAGATACTTTTTCCATGCTTCATTTCTGTCTTATTATATAACAATGTTTATCTGTTATATATAATGTTTTCTTTAATAATGAGATTTTAGAACAAACAAATGCATACCGAATAGACAAAGAAGAGGGAGTAATACATATAAAAAAAGCAAATGAGCAGGGAAAAAAATGAGCACATCCTGTATCCCCCTGTGTCTGCTATTCCTGTTGGACCCCTCTGTAATGACTTTGAGGCACTGGAGCTCTGGCAGCCTTTATTTAGTTTCAACATTGAGACAAAAAACAGACCACTATTTGCTGTCCAATATTTTAAGTGTGAATTGACACAAAGTAACATGGTGCAAAAGTGTGATTGGTGCAAAAGTTTCAAGGCTGAGGAGCAGGCTATTGGGTCATGAACAAGGACAGTGTTATCCACAAGATAATGCTTTGATAACTGCATTAGAAAAAATGTTATCACCATTTAAAAGTTGATTGAATCAGAGTTTCTGTCTTTTGTGCATGAATTCAGGTGTTGAATGGGGTCTTCTGTTTCCTGAGGCAAATGGAGAATACCAGTCCCCCATAAACCTTAACTCTAGGGAGGCCAGCTATGACCCGCGGCTCCTGGAGGTGGGACTTAACCCCAACTATGTCGTTTGCAGGGACTGTGAAGTTATTAACGACGGTCATACTGTGAGGATCATGCTCAGGTCCAAATCAGGTATAACATACTGAACGTTCACAAAAAAATATTATTCTGTTTTTATTTTTTAACATGTCATTTCAAATACTTCTAAATTTTCTCTTTGGATTTTTTCTTTACTTAAGTTCCAAAAAGGACAGAAATATAGCAAAAAGTACCATCGTTATCTTTGTGTAACTTTAGTGTAGATTTAAAAATTGCATTCTAGCATTCGAATGTTATCAGTGGATGATTGCTACATTCAAAAAGAAATTGCTGGGTTATTTTTAGTTTTTACACAGGCATTGGGTTAGTGGCTGGGTCAATCTCACTGGCAGCTGACATGACACACCCCTCCCTCAGATGAAACACCCCTATCCAGAGCTACTTCAACCCAGCCGCTGACTTAGTCAGAGGAGAGTGCATCTTAAATCTTACTTTGTTCACACAATTTCAGTCGATTACAAAAGATTAGGATGCAGGGTTATTGTACTTAACTTAAGCACTTTAGACCATATGCCTATTAATAACATATTGCCTGTTTATTAGTACTCTATTAGTCCCTAATCCTACCCAATGCCTAAACTTAACAATTACTATTAATAAACAGCAAATAAGTAGTTTATTGAGGCAAAAGTCATAGTTAATG
Source organism: Enteromius afrohamiltoni (assembly GCA_034779775.1). NCBI lineage: Eukaryota > Metazoa > Chordata > Actinopteri > Cypriniformes > Cyprinidae > Enteromius > Enteromius afrohamiltoni. The sequence continues at coordinate 7,604,216 of JAUYWG010000032.1, forward strand.
GTTTGTTAATAGCGAGAATTGGAACTTAAAATAAAATAAGACCAAAAACTGATATAAAAAAAATAATAAAAAATGTAACTTATTGTACTCAAGCTTAATTTATAATGCAGAATTTTTCATTTGCATTAAGCATAACTTGATGTATTAAAATTACAAACTTATTTCTAGATCTAATTAAAAATATTTTTAAACAAAAACTATAATTGTACCTTAATGACGCAAAAAAAAAAAAACACTGGTTAGATGGACTAGTTTAATAATTGTATGGGTTTTTTTGGAAGTTTTTAATATATCAGATTTATATGTTAACAACTTCTATACTGTAATCATCTTATACTAGTTTTCACAAACACTGTTTGACATTCTTATAATTAAAAAATGGCAAATATCAGGTATTATAATTGCTTTGGATTAATCCATTTAATGGTTGCCTATTATCTGGAACATGAGGGCGAGTAAAAAATTAACATAATTTTAATTTAAGGTCATGAAGAGGTTAAATGACATAAATCTGCTGTCTGTGAGAAACCTATATGTACACTGAGCTAGTTTTATGTCATTTTATCCTGTTCTCTTTCCTGTGACCTTTGTAATGCTGTCTCAGTCGTGACTGGGGGTCCGCTCCCGAGTGACCATGAGTATGAACTTAGCGAGGTGCGCTTCCACTGGGGAAAAGAGAACCAGAGGGGATCTGAACATACTGTCAACTTCAAGGCTTTTCCTATGGAGGTCAGTGTCACTCCACCACCAGTTCTGGCACTATCATCATTTTCTCTTGTTTGTTCTCTCACGTATGCACTCTTTCTGATGTTTGAGGGACACTAAAACAAGCCTGCTTGACACCGCACACATAAACAACACATATTTATTTTGGGGGCCTATAATAACAGTCGCAGTATTCACAGCATGTCAGCCGCTGTGTTCACTTGATGTATAAGGAAGGAAGCCTTTTTAGCTGCAAAACCATAAACTGGAAGCTCAATCCAAACAACAAAAAACAACAATACCACATGCTCTAAACAGGGATTTATCCTCTAGCGATCTATTCAAAGCACCTGTTCCTGGCACCTGCTCTCCTACTCCTGGTCTTCTGTACACAAAGAGAAAGATAAGGACCTGCTCTTAAAGTGTTACCATGTTTGTCAACCTGTTACTATATCTCACGTTTTCTCACGTTGTTAACACAACTGCAAGTCAAACCAATCTTTTAACACAACACACAATTGGCATCATCGCCTTCATAATTTGTATATGATAATTTCAGAGTTTGGTTTACTGCAGGTCACTCAATTAGTGATGAATATCTCTTACAGCTTCATCTCATCCACTGGAACTCTACATTGTTCAACGGTGTGGAGGAGGCCATGGGCAAGAAAAAAGGCATTCTTATCATCGCCCTGTTTGTACAGGTATCACCACACGGAGGTCATCATAACAAAATCAAAACTACCCAATAGAGTGGGTCCTCTGCAGGCCAATCGGCACGAAACTGGTTTCCTTAAAAAAAAGCCAATAAGATTTTCCCATAGGCTTTTGGATTATTGCCAAAAGAACAAACAAAAACGTCTTTATTCAGTCAGTATTCAGTCATTGTTCATGAAACTTACATGTTTTGTCCATCGAGATAATATTTACAAAATAATATAACTATATGTAACAAAATATAATTTTGATGCATGAATAAAAGCACCAGAACTTGAACTTTTACCGTTGTGGACGCGAATTTAGTTATTGTTGTCTTTATAGTTATCGTGCTTGGTTTGAACGGACCTTTAAAAGGTAAATTTAAGGCTCCGTCACACTAAGCACGATAACTTTAAAGATGACGATAACAATATTTGCGTATCATCTGTTTATTATAAGTTCAATATGCCGCTTTAAATTCTCAAGCTTGTAATAGCAAGATCGATTCTGTTTATTTTAAGACCTGCACAGTACCTTACAACATCTTGTGGGTGGTAAGGTGCTGAGTGTTATTTGAGTGTTTCCTGTAAGGCTAATATTAACTAATATGAGCTAGCTAACACTGAAAAATGACATGTAGTTGCAGAGTTACTTATTAACAGAATAAAATTCAAAGCTAATGTGTCATATTACACCTTCATCTGATCTGATATCTGATCTTATGGCTGCTTATGGCTGAGAATTTTTTATTTTTATTTTTATTTCTTATAAGTGGTATTTGTCAGCTTTAATTAAAGTAACGTAAGTAAAACGGCAAGATGAGACTTTTAATGCATTATAACTAGGTGTGTGACGAGATCTTGATGATATGCTCGTGATAATGGTATTAAACAGAAAAAGAGGTATCAGACAAGGGTGCGGATGCTCACCTCTACTGTTTATCATGGTCGCAGAAACGTTATCTATTTCAATCAAAATAGGTTACATATCAGGTATCAAAAAATAAAAAGTCATTATATACGTAAAAGTGGTATGGTTAAAGACTACGAAGAGAGAGGCCTTAAAACAATTGACTTTGACATTATGAATGGGGTCATCAAAATTAAATGGTTGCAGTCTTTCATAAATAGCAATGCATTTGGTCACTAATACATATTATGGATAACTCAGGAAATATATGAAGTCTTGATGGTATGTGTGATAAATACAAAGTAAGTTGCGCAAAACAAAAAAAAAACATTGTCAAGGCTTTGTCTACCTATATATTCTAAATATTCCCTTTAATGGTGTTTACAGAAGACAATAAGGAACATAATAAACAAAGATACGCATGCGTGGACAGATCGTGCAGGTGGAACAGATCGTGTAACCGACATGGTTTTTTCGATGGCTGCTTTATCGCTACCAGTGTAGTTAGAAGGGCAGTTAGAACACTTTCCGCGTTCCGTTCCGTTTCATGCACAGTTTTCAAATTATACTTAATCGCGGATTAGTGCGAAGAGGTCGACACATGCGCAATGCCACCTACTTGAGTGGCACTCTTAGCATTCTTCTCGCGCATACACTGGTGTACAAGGACTTGATAAACTGCCTGCACACGGTCAGTTTGCACGGGTGTCCATGAGCCAGCATTTTGGGGCAAAGAAAAAACAAAACAAAAAAACATTGTCGAACAAAACTATATAAAACACTGGAAACTATTAATTGGTGATTCTACAATAAACTGTACTATAAATTATACACTACTATTGGAAAATACTGTAAATTTAACAAACTGTTCGGCGTGATGACATTAGCAACCATCGTTTTAAAAAAAATGTAACCATTTAAAAATCACTAGTGGGGTGTAGCTGGTGTGTTTTATGTCATATAATAAAATGTGAAAGTATATTGAGCTTGCGTGAACCACTAACCAAACTCCCTTTCAAAAAACCATTGACTTTGGTACGCTGGAACCTGAGTGCTAAATTGCTAACTCGCTTCAGGATTTTCGCCTACAAAGTGCCATCATAGTTCCCCCAATTTATAGTGCTTTGTAAATTAACATGGGATTAGTGGTGTAAATATAGAAAGTTTTTTGCGTCTCTGCAGTCTGCTGACATTGGTGATCTAAATTTGCAGATTGGGAAGGAACACCTTGGGCTGAAGGCCATCACAGACGTCCTGCAGGACTTGCAGTATAAGGTGAGCAGGAGAGTATGGAGATAAAATTGTCCTAATTCCTAATAAATATATTACGATCCACAAATAAATGTAAAGCGATTGACAAAAAACCAAGCATGTTCACAAAATAAATCTTGGAGTTCCACTAACAAGTTAGATTATACAAATCAGTAAAATTAGACTTGCAAATAAAAAACATACTCACAAATATTTATTTTATTCTACAAACACAACTTTGCCTGACATTTATATGTGAATCACATTGTGTGCACTTGATTTTGAAACATTTCTAGCATCAAGACGCACACTTATCCACAAATGGATGGACTACACCCACCTTCTACTTAAACCAATCAGATATCGGCCACGTGGTGCTGACTAATCGGTGCAAGTTCTCGCTCCAACCAATCACGTTTTGCCTTACAGTCAGTGCGAGACCTGCCGTAATGAACTCTATGCAGGGCAAAAGAGTTTTCCGAGAGGTTCTGGCCGGTATTTAAGCATAGCGTGAGTGCATTACCAGCTGCAATCGTTTGTCAATGAACGATTAATACAAATTGAAATATGAACATTGTATTGGTTTAATATAACAAATAAAGTATACAACAATAATATAATTATTTATTTAAGCGTTACAGAAAATTTAAACATCTGTGAGACTGGTTTGACCGGTTATTGCAGTGTATCTGTCACAAACAGGAAGCGAGGATAGATCAGTAGCAAACAGGAATGATGCAGATAAAGCAGTAGAGTAGTCAGTGTCCAGGCATGAGTCGGTAACCAGTAAATACAATCCAAAGGGCAAAACAGAGACGTAGTCGAAAAACAGGCGAGGTCGGTAACAAACAGATCAAAACATAGAGATAAATATGGAGTAGCAAAACAACAGGAAGACAGTGCAAATGGGCCGTGGCAACACACAAACACTTCCGGGTTATATACACATAAAACTAGGTCAGTGGGTGGAGCCAACAATGAAACACCATGACAACAAACAAGGGGGGCGGAGACATGAGTGGGAACCATGACAACATATGAGATGGGCGGTGACAAGAGTACATTGAAAGGAGTCCATGAATGAAAACAGACACAAAACATACACACACAGTTTGCAGGGAGCTGGATTGCCATCAGCAGGCTGGCACATCCAGCTGATCATAACAGTATCGTTTAGTGAGGCTCCACAAATAATTTTTACTTCTCTGGAGAAAGAAGAAAGGGTACGGATTTAAACATAACTTATGATTCTATAGTCACCACTCCAAGAAAGATATCATCAACATAAGGTTCTACACTAGGTAAGATCTATTACTTTATATACTTTACTATATTATTACCGAGCACAATATAGGCCTATTATGATGGGGGTTTTTGTCGCTGTGGTTGCCGTTTTTAAAAAACCTCTTCTGTGGGTCTGTACAATATGTGTTAATGAATTAATACAAGATTCACCCAAAAATCTAAATAAAGCTGTTATGTACTAACCTTTATGTCTTTTTAAACCCACATGACTTTCTTTCTTCAATAGCATAAAGAAATGTAATGTTAGTCTCAGTCTTCAACAGAAGAAATTCAAACTAACCACTTAACTAATATAAAATAACACTAGCAATTTATTTTTCATTGGAGTACTTGCATGTCAATACATTATACACCTGAAGTAACTTTCAGGTTTAGTGTAGACAACAGCTACAACGAGGAGTGACGTTGGAATAACAAGCAATGCAATGGTAAATATTGGTAGTGTATTGTTTGTGACAAAGAAAGAATGCATTTTTTTTCATGCACACGTTACATGCATGTATCATAATTGTTTAAAATTAATTTATACAGTGTCAGTCTCTGCAGCCTTTTGATGAGTTCCTCCTCTTCATGGTCCATCTTTCAGTCGGTTTCCCACAGAGAGTTCTTACACAAAACACCTGGGATGGATTAATTTGGTTTTATTTGTACAGACTAATATATATAAAAAGATTTTGATACTTATCTAACTTACCATTGTTCTAAGTTTGTGTCAGCTGTGCTCCACTTCAGTGCAGCTCTGTACAGGAGGAACTGCACTGATTCTCAGTTCTGAATGTAGTGTGCGGTCTGGTACATTGCTGCAACAGTATGGATGGGAGTCCTTTAAAACAATCGGTGAAGATAATTACATTGGATTACGTTTTGAATTACTTTCGGTTGTATTTTAAATTGTGAAACTATCTTTAAAAATAAATTATGAAGAATTAATAATCTATATAATGTTACAGACATGCCAATACACTGTAAATGGTTTATAAATATTTCAATGTTCCCATAACGTTTAATGCGCTTCTCAGTGCGACGAAATTCGTTTAGAGTAATCCGGAAAGGTCACAGGAAGAATGATCTTCTTTGCTTGTCATTTTGAAAGCTCTATATATAACAATTGTTTCCGGGGCAGCACCGGACTTTAGCCCCCCGAGGAAAAATGCGGAAGTGACCAATTGTAAGGCAAAACATGATTGGTTGGAACGAGAAACTGCACCATTTAGTCAGCGCTACCTGGCCGGTATCTGATTGGCTTAAGTAAAAGGTGGGTGGAGTTCATCCATTTGTGGATTAGTGTTAGTCTTGACGCTAGAAATGTTTAAAAAAACAACAAATATGCACAAGAACGCGATTCACATATAAACGCCAGGCAAAGTTGTGTTTGTAGAATAAAATTAAATTTTGTGAGTCTGACTTTACTTACAATTCATGTTTGTGGAACTCTAAGATTTTTTTTTGTGAACATGCTTGGTTTTTTGTCAATCGCTTTACATTTATTTGTGGATCATAATATATTTATTTGGAATTCCGAAACAATTCTATCTCCATAGGAGAGCTGCGTCACTACAAACATTAGCCAAAAATATGACTTATATGCTTCTGACCTAAATTGTTTGTTTTTGTGTGTGTACAGGGAAAGACAAAAATAATTCCATGTTTTAACCCCAACACGTTACTGCCTGGTAAATTCATAATCTGATATTTGCATTTTATTTATATCTTTTGATATTTGATCTTTGCTGACAGAATCTATATCAAGTTACCAGTGTGTATCTGTCTTCGTTGGTTCGTCTCCCTCCTCAGATCCTCTCTTAAGAGATTACTGGGTGTATGAGGGCTCTTTAACCACACCACCCTGTAGTGAGAACGTCACCTGGATTCTTTACCGTTACCCCCTTACCATCTCTCAGATGCAGGTAACAACTCCACAGCTATTATTAAATATTACTATTACTCAAATGGGTATGTTATTTAGGATATACACTAGTGGCCAAAAGTTTCAGTTCTGCCATTTGTGATAATGGGAAACAAATACAATGGAGAAAAAAATATTAATCACTGATTAGCTATATTGTAGTCTATGTATACTTTATTAACTATGAGCTCCTTTCAATGAATGAAAATCCATTATTAGCACTAAATCTTTTTTAACATTATAAATGTCTTTACTGCCACTTCTTACTTCATCATTTCAATTCAGTGTATCTTGCTGAGTAAAAATATATCTGTCAAATATCAGTTTCACAAACTTAAACTAGTGCATAATGTCTCATCATCTCTTAAAACACTAATTGATATAAACACATAAAAGGGGAAATCAGAAACCGACATGACGTGAGTTGAACAGAGTGGGGTTTACCACAGTGATATACATCATAAGTTGAAAAACAATATATGCTGTTTGTCTGCAACTGCATTATCTTTGATCTCAGTGACTGGCAGAGCAGGGGTACTTTCAAGTAAAGGCCAGTCATATATTGATTATGAGGTCAAACATGAAAGCAGGTCAGGGTATTGTCTGCGTTTGATGAGTATAATAACATGTTTGATATAAATTGTTTCGTTTTCCGAGTAAGTCAACATGCAACACTGATATGTTATCACCATATCCCCCATTGGAGAGGGTATATGACCCTGTTTATGTTATGACTTCAAACTAATACCTCAGACTATTATAACAAGTAGTTACAATTGGAGCAAAAAAGAGAAAAAAATAGAAAAGCTAAGACGTTCGCACTCATGGTCCACATTCAACACTCACATTAGAAAGTTAACAATGGAGTTACTCATCAGTGTTCTGACATGTTTAAGTCAAGCGAATTTTATTTCTATCTATAGCATTTTTCACAACACACATTTTTTTCATAGCAGCTTAAAGTCAAGATATTAATGTTTATAATATATTTGATAATATAGTTCACATTTTATGACAATACACAATTAAAAAGTTAATATTTGCTATACAGTGGGTATGGAAAGTATTCAGACCCCCTTAAATTGTTCACTCTTTGTTATATTGCAGCCAAAATCACTTAAGTTCATTTTGTTTTCTTCATTAATGTACACACAGCACCCCATATTGACAGAAAAACACAGAATTGTTGACATTTTTGCAGATTTATTAAAAAAGAAAAACTGAAATCAGACCTATTGTTGGCTATTGCAACAAATATAACTGTGCTACTTATGACTGTTTTTGTGGTCCAGGGTCACATTTATGGTCAGTTTATTTTTATGAATTCACCCACCACTGCCCAATATGGAAAGAGTTCATTTTAGCCCTTGCTCACATCGAACCCACCTACTGCAGTGCACAGGGGAATGCTGGCCTTTCAACTAACATTCAACACTTTTCTCTGCCCCAGATTGAGGAGTTTCGTCGTCTCAGGTCCCATATCAAAGGTGCAGAGCTTCTAGAAGGCAATGACGGGATGCTAGGGGACAACTTCAGACCCACCCAGCCCCTGAGCGACAGGGTGGTCAGGGCAGCTTTCCAATAAACCCCCCACTACAGGATCCATTTTAATCGGCAATGGGTAAATTTTCAGGAGATTGTATTCTGTTCTTTGTTTATTCAAGCAAAGCCCCCTCATTTGAGCATAATGTGATGGCTTATTTCTGGCTTTGGCTCCTCTTTGTAAAGGAGGAGTTAGATTAGGCTCCTCACATTAGCTGATTAAATGCCTCATTGTCTAGTCTGGATCAGGAGCACACCTGGATTTTCAGAATACAAACCTCTTAGTACTTCCAGAATTAAACGAAACTGAAGATTCATCTCCATATGACCAATAACTACACAAAAGTTCCTGCTTAGCGTGCAGTGGCGTAATGGAAACAGGCCAATTCTCTTAGCAGTATTAACATCACTATACAACAGAGTGCTGCAAGGGTTAGAGTAATAGAGTAACCCACTTCCTTCTGATCTAGGACTGGCTGCAGCATTGTGTATAGATCCGTCTATTTCTAGGGCTCTCGAGGGGACACCTGGGTCTGCCTGCATATTACTCATTTTCAAATGGGACTTTGAGCAGGCAGGCTAATTTAGGCCATGATGATGCAGTGCTACTAAAAGAGTCTGATGACGTAACCAGAGTAAGCTGAAGTATTACGCTTTATGAACTACACTTCTGGTAAAAACAAAGTAGTTTACCGTAACATGATAATATACAGACAATGTACTCACCCCCAGGCCTAAACAGCTAATAACAGCATCACAATAATCCTGTCAATCAGTCAACCTCTTGTGAAGCGAAATAAGACGTAATCTGTAATAATGCTTTCTCCAATGAAAAACATTCCTCCCCTGTTGTCCTCTCACTCCAAAAACCAATGACGTATTTGTCTTGAACTGTACTCTCCTGACTCATAGACATCTGTGCATAGTTCTCTCCTGATTCAGATGACTGGAGAATGCAATATTATTGTTTATCCCAAACATGCAGCTTTTTGCTGTTTATTGATGGACTGGAGCCTTGTGGATTACTTCTAGATTAATGTGTGATGTGGACTCTCATTCTGACAGTGTTAAATGTCTCTGAATCTTTTCCAGTATAAATGGCCTGAGGTTGTGTACATTTTCAGCGAAACTGGGGTGAACTAAGGCCTAAAGTGATACATAAGTGTTTTAAGCAAAGCTTCGGCACTCTTTTCATTAATTAGCAGTTTTCCTGTTTGTTTGAAATGATGATGAAATAATGTTATTCACCTCAGATTGAGTAATTAAATGGATTCATACACGCTTTGAGCTGTAAATACCACAATAAACAAAAACCCTTCAAACACTTAGCAGACATAATTTCCCACTTCCTACATTTTATATAAAAGAAAAATACCCAACTAGGTCAAGTGTGTTGCAATCATCTTTAAACCACGGTCATGAGCTGTCAATAAATCAGACTAAGGTCAAGATGTAAATTAGCTGAATCAATACTAACAAGTAAAACTTCTATTACATATATTACATGTATATTATCAATTATTACATATATAAACCTTAAATTATATGTCTCTTCGCTAATTGCATTTAAAAAAGGTCTTCTGACTCTCCTCTTATTACTAGACAAATTAGTAATGTTAAGATTGTTTTCCCTTTCAGCTGCATGTTTTTTTGTTGTTGTTTTATTTTGCCTCGCATATGTATTCATACAATGACACGTACACACATTTCCATCACTCTTACCTCTGTCTTAATTCTGTCCCCCACCTCTCTCTCCTCCGCATACACCCACACACACATATGAACACACTACTTCCTCTGTGCTAAGTAACAGAGAACACATGCATGACAAGCTGACGGATGCACAGTGAGATATTGTTCAGGTGTAATGGATATCTAATGGTCACATGACTGCCTCACAAATCAAAATTGTGCAGCTGGCATAAGAATTAGGGGTCCGCAGATTCTTATTCTCTTGCAATTTTCACAATCCTTTAGAATGAATAAAAATAACGTCCCAGCCTGAAAGTAACAGTACAGCCCTATTTTATCTGTGCATCTATATAATGTATAAATATATTTCGATGCATGAAGCATGTAGATTTAAAGTGCTTTTTTCTCTTTCTTTCAGAGATTAGAATGAGGAACAACTAGAGATAAAGGCTCTACACTGTCCTGGCTAAAGTGAAAGTTCATCACTTCCTGTAGAGTTGCTTGGGCATCGTTTTGTAGTTAACCGTCCTGAGTATGGCCTTGATGTGTGCAAAAGCTGCTTTTACTAAAATCACAATTATATAATTATAAGTGGAAGACGGTGAGCATGAAGAAAAGCCTGGTGATAAGCATGAATAGAAAACTGAAGGAGAATCTTGCGCCTGTTGAATATTGTCAGAATGCTGCAATTAAGAAGTTTAACAATACGTAGCATGTGTGTAGTCCTATAAATGTGGCTTTATAATATACAACTACACAATATAATACACATGACTGACACATAATGTAGGGAGTGACATACACTGTTTGATTATTTCTGATATTCTGATACATGATCAGAGTCAGTTTAGTCGTAACAGAAGGTATATATGCCTGTACATTGAATGCTTTTTAATATTAGCACTGAAATAAATTCAAGCTGTTAATGAACTTATTCAAACTCCAACGACTGTATTCATGGGTGCCATATACCATATACGAGTGTTATCCTGTTTGTTTTAAATTTATTTTGATAGTCTGTGTGTAGATAGTTGAAGATCCAGGGCTCAGCAGGTGGCATACAGCAGTTTAATAGATAACTAGTCTATTGGTCTTTCACTATCTTGGTTTACACAACTTTTTAGCAATGCTCTACATCTCTTTGTAGTCCCGCAGAAAAAAAAGATTCACCGACAGATATGTGACTGTATGTCATATTATTTCTGAAACCTGAAAAGCCACAGACTCTGCTGTTCTCGTGGGAAACCATGTTCAGGTAAAAAGAACTGCTTATGCATCCCATGAAAACCCCCTTGTCATCATAATGATTGATGTGTAATGAGTAAGTATATATACAACCTGACATTTAGAATAGAAATCAGTGTCCCTTCTATGAGATCACTGGATGTTTGCGGGAGGATACTTATTCAACATGCATAAGAACAAAATGTCTGGCCTATGTTGTAATTATCCCAAACTTAGTACAGTCAAAAAAGTTTTTTTATTATTGTTATTATTTTATTTCAGCTACCACAATAGCATTACTAATCAAGTGATTTATATTTAAATCTGACACTTTGTTTTCATAATATAACCTTGGTTCAACCACACAACATCATACCTCAGCCTACACACAAATCTACAGCAAAAACAGGACTGTGTATTATGGCGTTAACATGCTGTCATTTAGGGCTTACTGATTTTATTGTAATTGCCTGACCTATTCCACTGGTCCGCAAGGAAATGTTAACATCCCCCATAGCAACTAGCATTCGCAGCTCCACCCAGCAGCTTCAAAGCCTCTAAAACACTATACTGAAGAACTGAAGTTCTTTGTCTTCAAAATATATTGGATCCACACCTGTGTATGACTAAAAAGTCTAAATCTAGTTTGTTTACATTGAAAAGGCATGTACCATGGGTACATAATGCAGCACAATGGTTTTAACAAGTCAAGTCACTTTTATTTATATAGCGCTTTTAACAATACAGATTGTAGCAAAGCACTGAACATTATCAAATAG
>JAUYWG010000032.1:7618255-7628501 GCA_034779775.1 Enteromius afrohamiltoni
AAAAAAAAACAATCATGCACATGCTTGTAAAACCAATCTGGGTTCTATGTAGAACCTTTTAGGGGTTCCAAATATGAGAATAGATTTTTTAAATGCCTAATATTAGCCAATAACTGATATTATATCCGGGATATTGTAGTGTCATTTAGAAACAATGGTTTTTATACAGTTCTATTGTGAACTAGTTTTTATGTATATATTTACAAAAACGTTTAATGAAACATAATAATCCCGTATTATACTGATAACATCAGATATATTGTGCATTTCTAGCATTTGCACACACACATACACTTTCCACACTGTTCTCTTAGACCCTTATTTATTCAATCTTCATTTACTTCACAAAGACGCATTCTCAATATGCTTCTCCACAGTTACCATGTGTATGAATGGTTCTTTTATGTGGCACACACCTGTAAGTAAACATACTGATTGTGTGCACAGAAAGTGGATACATGAGCAGGGATCAGACAGTGCTTTCTCCCCTGAATGTCACTGTCCCAAATCTGCTCTAACCTGTTTTGATCAAACATTGTGCTTCCATGCGGGAACAGAAATGACTGAACCTCGAATAATTTTATGAGCATGGATGCAAAGCGGATATAAAGCATTTGCTAAAAAACACAAAGTTCCATATTGTGTTGTACTATATCTTGCAAAAAAACAATTTAACCGGTCATCTATAGTGTGATGTACCAGAGAACATAGTCTTGAAGCAAAATAATAACAGATTTATGTTATTAACGGGATTTTTATTTTTTTATTTTTAAATAATTAAATACAGATTTATTCCCTCTGGTCTAGTTTCTTGGCACCAGGGGGCTTATGGCACACATGTAGCTGCTTAAAAGAAGCAGCAGGGGGAGCTCTGAGTATGCGAGTATTTCTGCTTGAACGCAGGATAGAAAGGTTTCAGGCCACGGGCCATCTAATTGAGTGATCTGCCATGACCTTTCACGGTCAGGGGGGAAATATCAGTGACAAAGGATTATTCCATTTGACATTTCTATTATTCTCCTCCCAATATTCACATGGATAGTTTATTTGTTGTTTTTCTTGCCAAAAGCACTAGGGCTTGCATTTCAGCCATGCTTGATTAAGTTTTATCATGAGGCTTTTGAACCGAAAAAAGTATAGGACTAATTTCATAGACTTGCATTTCAGATTTTGAATCTAAGATGTGCAACACGCTACATGGATGTTCCATCCTCTACATTCGTTAAAACACGTCAGTTCGTCATTGTTCATAATTGCAGTGACTCTAATTGATTTGTTTCCATAGCAGAAGATTAGGTGGACCCAGATGTACCCTCGAGTACAGAGGTATCGCTTCCCCCTTTTGTTTTGCATTAATTCACAAGTTTATTGATGTCATTCCCGGAATGACCTTTTGCTATTACAGCTTTAATACAAAAGAGCTTAAAGCCCAAACAGATGGTTGCTTCATGGGTTGAGGGACAACTCAACGCCCTTGTAAAGCTGGTGCATTTCCAGTCCGCATTACTACTCATTTTAGCAACAAAAATATACTGTACGCCACGATGGAGACAGAGGGTCCCTTTACATTCCCTCAGCACAGATATCAAATCACTAGTTTCTTTTTTTTCCCTCGCATGTGAATAGAAAAGGACCATAGTTAAAAAAAAAGAGCAAGAGAGAGAGAGAGAGAGAGAGAGAGAGAGAAATTCCTGGGATGGAGTAGTAAATCCCAAGGGACCCCAAAGCCCCAGGCTAATACACCTCCACAGACACTCAGATGGAGAAGTATTATGGAAAAAAGAATTTAATGATAAGGTGTTCTAATGAGAAAGTGGGCTACAGAAAGAAATCAGATACTGTTTCTCTAGTACATTCTGTTTGTGGACATAATATTCTGCATATAGTAGAAAATTCATATGCGGTGCAGATCAGCATTTTACTGGAATGGGATTCTGAAAGGGACATAATAACAACAGATATAAATCAAACAACAAAATCTAATCCATTTCACCATGACCTTTGTGCCCAAAAGAGAGAATGTGCGCAGAGAGAGAGAGAGAGAGGGAGAGAGAAAGAGAGAGGAATGACTATTGTTCCATTAAGCTGCTCTAAAAATAACTACCATTTCTAACCAATGAGCTGTGGGTTGCTATAACGTCCATATCTTTATGCCAATGAGGGAGATATAAATGTGCAGTATGGAAGAAGAGAGGGGGGAGGGGAGAGAGAGAGGGGAGATATTGATCACTCACTGCCAAATGGAGTTGAGTGTGCTTGACAACACAGGGCTGGGGGTGCACAAGAACATGGCCTTGTAATTCTGCCCACAGGCTCCAAAAGAGTACAACATTCGGTTTGAGAATATTCAAATCATCGTTTGCTCTGCAATTAAATTGTGTGGGCAGTTTACACAGTTGTCAGAATGCAGCAGTGGTAAAATAAAAACGAAGTGGTCTTGCGTTTTCAGACATTGTTTTCTGTTGTAATGTAACTGTTATGCACTCCATCAGAAATGTTTGCAAATTAGGCCGTTATAACATCAGTGACCATTTTGGACAGGTGAGATGTGATTCATTACGCTTCTATTTTCAAGAAGAATCACACAAGCGAGAGCGCTGATGTTCGGTACTACGACGCATAGACGATACATTAATAAGCAATGGATTAATAGTTCACAATATAGCTTCGGTGATGAAAATAATTCCAAACAATGTTGACACACAGCGCAGTGGGGGTGTTTTCTTCCTGAATGAATCAGGATTTTAAATATTTCGAGTGAATGATTCAGTGACTCACTCGTGAATGCAGTCATTGTATTGTTCCTGAATGAATTAGTGTTACTGAACACAGCGTTTGAAGGCAAGAACGCTTGTTTCTTTCCTGATTGAATCAATGTTTTATACAAATTGGCTGTAAATGACTCTCTTTTTGAATGAATTGGTTGTGAATGCATAGACAATAGCTGGGTCAAAAATGGCATATTAAGCTGCTTTTCCACTATCGTTCTGATTGGTTCTCTTTGCAGGAACGTTCCATTCCGTGCCGATCCAAGCAGGCCGGTACAGTTCTGGTTTCATATTCCACTGCAGGGCTGATAACGGATCTCTTTGGAACGCAGTTCAAACGTGTCAGTAGTTGCCATGATAACACAAATGTTTAATGATATGAGGTGTAAATAATGACCGCTTTAAGGTGGATGATAAGAAATGTATTTTAATTGTTTTACTAATTTGTGTTTAAATTGCTCATAATAGCATGCCAGCAAGTCACTAAGAAACTAGCAGCCTGGAAACAGACGAGTGACAGTTTCTGATTGGTTCTCTAACCGTGCCGATAATTCTAGTCTGAGAACGGTTTGTAATCGTGCTGCGCCATTCCAGGCTTACGTGGAAACACAACTGGAACCATGCCTGACAGTTTATAGCCCCGATAGTGGAAAAGCGGCTTTATTTGGGTAGTTACTTATTTTGAATAGGTAATTACCTTGCAACTGTTAAAAAAGTTCTATAGAGTATAAATGTCATTATCATGTGACTTACCAGTTTCATTCACAAATCCTCTACTGTGGCCTGATGGGATGGTAAAATGTCTATCATATGTTGGAAGTGGTAGGTAATCCAAGCACTTTTGGCCTACTCTTTTATGTGTACTATAAACGTATTTTGTTGCATAACGTACTATACTATACAGTAGAAAAGTTTGCAATTTTGGATGCAGCCAATGTCTCTTAAAGAATAAATCAGGGTTTTTTTAATTAATTGTCTCACTTATTTCCAGAATGATCAATGTTTTGCACAAATCAACTGATAATTAGACTCTTTCATTGTAACAGTAACTTGCCACCATCTACTGATTTAATGATGTAGCTTGCAGAAAGATTGAAATCTACTGATAGACTGGACTAAATATCCACATGCTCAGTCAGTCAAATTCAAGGACCAGAACTGACCATTGTACAGTGCAAGCCAATTTTCCCACAACGAGTATAAGACCCTTTTAAGCAAATAGCAGATCAGATTCCTCCTTTCTTGACATCCCCACTAATCTACTATCAATCTTTAAATCTAAAGTTACTTTAGAAGGCTCTTTGTCATGTTAACAATCTTGTCTAGAGTGTCAGGCCTGTGGAAAACAAAACTGCCATTAAGAGGAATATTAATGTTATGCTGAGCTGCAAAGATATATGGGCAGCTTACTTATGCACACTTGATGAGTATAATCGTATCTAATCGTATCTTAGATGTCAAGCTTACATTAAAATACTTCAATATTTGTCCCATAGAATTTTATTATTAGGCATCATTTATAAAAAATGAATCCTTTTGAGTTGCATCTCAGTATGGGAACAGTTTTAAAAGCAAGTGTTAGACCATGGCATATAAGCTCCTTGCTTTGAAATGCTGCATATACAAGTTTCTTCTGGTGACAAAATCCATCAAACCCGCACCTTCTCAACGGGGGGTGTTTATTATCGAAGGGAATCGTACCCTGGCCAGAAGCAGTGGATGCAAATGGAGTGGCACTAGGTTTTAGTAGCCATTCCAGGCAGGCAGCAGAGCATTATGTGGACAGATTGGAGTTGATACGTGATTGTGTGAGGGCAGGGACCCAGAAAATGGGCAGTTATTGAGACTGGGCTCTGAGGGGAGGACAATGTCCCATTCAATTGGTGAATGTGACACAAGTGTTGATGATGAAATGTGAAAGGGAGAGACTCGAAACGATGGAATTTGCTTCATGGAGCCTCCCATGTTTGGAATTTCATCACAGTCTACACTTACTTAGGCTCAGGTTTTGTTCGCTTCATGTTAACGAACATTCCCATGGAGTCCTTTCCAGATAAATGATACAAGATAGCAGTCAGAACAGACTCCTCGTTTTGTTAACATACCTCATTAAAGAAGAGAGTCAGGCATAATTAAACCCAATGAGTGGTCATTTAAGTACAACTAGAGAATAATCAATATTGATTTTTTTCCACTGTTTTAGAAGTGCATTGATTAAACATCACTCAGGAATAATTGATGTTTTTAGAAGTATATCCATTAAAGATTTAAAATTAAGTTCAAACCCGTATGTCTAAACATATTGCTACAAAATGATGGGGTCTTGACAGGACCCTGCTAAAAGGGGGTCAGTGCGAACCGTACTCTAACAGAAGCAATGACCCAGCAGAAAGAGATCATCAGAGCAAACTAGGTCTGTTGCCCCTCAAGTGGGCTGTGACAGGAGAATCAAAGGACTATTAGAGTGGTATAAGATTCTCCACTGTCCCTGAACTATGTGTCCTATCTCCTGAAGCCGAGCTTCCGGAACCAACCAAGCATCACTGAAGCCACTGATTAGCTCATAACAACTTCTGATCAGGAGTCCACTGTCAGACCACCAAGACTCAAGACCCAGGTACTAAACTCAAAGTCGTTGATGATCTGTGCCCAAAAAAAATCTTTTCACCCACATAAACCGCACTAGCTCAGTAGCTCTTAATAAATATCCATATTTAATGATTCTGGTTCTGATTGCAGCAGGATTTTTAGCTTGATTTTTTCCCCTTCTGAGAATCTAGAAAGAGAAGTGCTGGGGTGGTATCGTCTCAGTTTTGAACATACCGGGTGAATTAATACTGTTAGCAGGCTGGTTAACATATGTAAACATTAGTTGCTAAAATGTCAATCACATGCACTCTTCGCCCCCAGCATAATAATATTAATAACGTCTTGTAGAGTGTGATGCACCACAACTGTCAACAGAAATCGTCTTGGGTTATGCATGTAACCATTGTTCTCCGAGAAGGGCCAAGGGTTCTCTGGAATACACAATGGTGAATGATGCTAGAAGATGCAGTGTAAGTTCCCTTGAAGGGGAACATCTCGGGTTACATATGTGACCATGGTTCCCATCCTCTAGTTGCATTCCCTATAGTGTCCACTAAAAGATGCTGTGTTAGTTCCCCAGATTATGCAATTATTTTACTAAAAACAAAACAAATTGAATGTGGTAGTATATTTCATTCTTTCCTTTATACCACTGACAAAAATCACCATTTGTATTTTTAACTACATAAAAAAAAAAAAAATGATTTAGGTATCATTAAGTATTATATTAAGTATAATATAACATGGTATTGGTTACTTCATGTAATTGGACATGAAAAAAATTATTATTTGGAATCTGTAATAAAAATAGTTTTTTTTTTAATTACATTTGAAAAAGAACTGGTTTATAAGAGTCTTCTATTGGGGGTAGGACTTTACTGGTCACCCTCAATGTTTTGTTATTATATAAAAGAGTGATTTGGTCAAGAAATATTATTATTTCCTATGCATGTTTTATTTCACCAAAAAGAACTGGTCCATATAAGGAATTTGTTTAAAAGTCTTTAAAAATTTTTTTGAAAAGTTAACTTCACTTGGTCACACCGCACATTTTGTGAAATTTTCATTAATAGAACTGGCAAATACATCTAAATCATTTTATAAAATAACACTGGACAGTCATATAGGCCAATTAAAAAAACTGAAAGGTAACTATGTCTATAGTGGGTTTCTTTAAGACACATATCTGAACATTTTGTAAATAGTGTTATCTGAGGTTTTAAGGATAATGATCTTATAAATAATAATGATCTTCAAATAATTATGACTTTTCACTTAATAAACTCCTAATTTAATTAATAAATGCTTATATAGTTAACAAGGCAGTTGGGTAGTATTAAGGGTGTAAAATATGCTCATGCAGAATATGTGGTTTTTTTAGGTGTATATGTCTTTATTCTTTCAGACGAACATAGTCTAAATTTTTTAAAAACGTATCCTGGCTCTTCCAAGCTTGGTAATGGTGGTGGATAGTGGCCGTTATTTTGAAGCAATGTCATTAGGATATATCCGTAAGTACTGCGTCTAATGATCAGTTTTTTATTTAATAACTGATTTTTTTCCCCTATGTGGTTGAAATGGGCTCTTTTTAGGATTTCCTATTACAGATGGTGGGCGCACGTAGGCCTATCTAGGTTGTCATGTCCTTCACTGAGCTCTCTGCCTCTTAAAAAGTCAAAGTTGTGAAATGTTCATGTTTATTTACATGGCTTCACAGTAACAGACTCTCCTTTCATTTTGAGAAGTCAGCAGAAGTCCTTTGGACTCGGGAGAGCCAGACTATGAAACTCCACCAGCATTATGTATATTTTATTTGGTGTGGTTTGTACCTTAGTGGAGTTTCACACCTCCTGTAAGTGCTGTAAGTTATGCTTGGGCTGTATTCTGTTTCACATTCATAATGAGAAGGAATAGAAGAGAGGAATGTAATCACAGCTGCCCCTTATAAAACCCTCCTTGTGTTTTGCAAACCACATGCCACACTGGGCTCGCTGTGCCAAGTCAAATAACATGCATTGTGTAGTAACATTTACTGCAAGACAACAGCTTGATTGAACATATTCGTTCAGGCACAATCTCCCATTACGCTCTGTGGCTCCGGTGGCTTGTCATCAATGTATTGATCAGCAATTCATCATAGGTTGGATTTAGTCTTGGCTCTCTGTTCGCTAGTAAATAATGATCATTAAAAACGGTTACGTACGACGCTTCTCATTTATCAAAAATTACACTGTTTGCTTGTTCTCCACTCTCTCAGTTTATAAATGTCAATGCTATCGCAGTAACAATAACATAAGGCTTTTGAAAACAGTGATATGCAAGAATGTAGTTTTCAGTGAATACAACAAGCTGGTTTCACTGTGTGAAGATAAATATTTAAGATAGAAATGAGATTTGGCAGAATCTAGGTCATAAAGTTCATGAAAACAAATCCATTCAGGGAATGTTTATATTGTTTGGTCAAACTACTGTGTGCTCAACAATGTTCCTTAGTTTGAAAATTTGAAAGAAGTTGAAACACATAATTAGATATCCACCCGTTAAAAGGATGTTTCAGATTTAGGCTCGTCTGGGTTTGGAAGCCTCAAGACCGAGGCTAAATTTGTAATAGCATACTAGCATACTAGCTTTCCTATTTTTACCACATGTCAGAAATAGTGGTATGCCAGTATGCTATTCTGAATTCAACCCACATTTTTCTTAGAAAGTGCGCTTAAATGCAAGCTTGGTATTTTTTGTTGACATTTCAGTATACAATATGGTGAAATCATGAACTTATACTGACACCTAGTGGTGTGGGTGTATCATGACAGCGATGCTGAAGCAGTTATGTTCATTAGTTATTACAGATGTCATTGTAAAGATACTGTATTTAGAGTAAGCTATGATAACTGAAAACAGTAACTGAAAACCGAAAACAGAATTTGGCTAAGTGTGCCCATGCTGAGGTGATTTCCCATGCTACAGCCTTTGTTTTTTTATGTGGGATAACGGCAATACTTAAGAAGAATACAGATGCAAAACTGATAAATCCTTATACTGTAATAATTTACCTTTATGATTATGGTTGTGCAATGTTTTGTAAGATAGATAGATTCATGCGCATCTCATCAGTAAAGCCGGTTCTTTGATTAGCGGTAAATTTCCATCACCTGTTATCAAATGGAGCGGCAATTAATATACAGAGCTGTAGATCACTGACAAGCTACGCAATATCGCGTTCAGTTTTGTGTGTGATTCAGACAAGATGCGCATGAATATATTGTTCAATATATTGCCCAGCCCTACTTATGATCGCCGTTCAAAGAGAAATATCCCCTGAGTGACACTGAAGCACAGGTTCAATACTTGAACCCTGACACGTTGATATACAGTGCCTTCAACTAATATTAGCATCCTTGGTAAATCTGAGAAAAGGTGGCTGTGAAAATAAATCTGCATTGTTTATCCATTTGATCTTTCATTCAAAACAATTTAAACAATTCTAACCTATCATTGAAGTAAAACAATTAATAATTGGGAGAAATTCTTGTGATGAAATAAATGTTTTTCTCCAATATTTATTAGCCACAATTATTGGCACCCCTAGAATTTAGAGTAAAATATCTCTGAAGTGTATTCCCATTCATATTTACAGTTTTGGGCACTCCAGGGTAATTATGAACATGAACTTGTTTCACAGAAATATATATCAGAGGGAAAACAATCCCAAATTCCCTTAATCATCAACACAATGACAAAAAACAAATAATATATTTATGATGTGCAGCAAAAGATAATTGAGCTTCACCAATTAGTGAAGTGGCTTTAAGAAAAGAGCTAGACAAGTGAAAATGAGCATTTCCACCATCAGAGAAATAATTACGAATTTCCAATCAATATAAAATATTAGGAAACTGCCTGGAAGAGGACGTGTGTCTCTATCGTCCTAATACATGGCAGGGAGTAGAGTTTGAGTGGCTAAAGACTCTTCAAGAACCACAGCTGGAGAATTGCAGAAAATAGTTGAGTCTCAGGATCAGAAAACCTTTAAATAAATAGTCAAACAGTCTCTACAATAGCACATGTTGTTCAGGAGGATTTAAGAAAAATGTTCCTCGCTCCAAAAACAATCTCCAGCATGTTCAGTTGTCAGACAGGACTGGAACTACAAATGGAACTGGCTTCTATGATCAGATGAAACTAAAAAAAATTTTTTAGCAGCAATCACTCAATGAAGTACTGTATACTTCTGTGTTTTTGATGTCGTGGGTCTATATTTCTGCTGGATGTCCTGGATCTTGTTTTGACACATGACTCATGGATTCTATCAAATACCAGCAGATAACAAATCTACAACTGACTGACTCTGTTAGAAAATCTTATAATGCACCATGGTTGGGTCTTCAACTGGGACAATAATCCAAGACAAACTAAAAATAAACATAAGAATTAGTCACTGAGCACAGAATGAAGCCTTTGCCATGGCTGTCCCAGTCCTCTGACCTGAACCCTGCAGAAAATTAGTGAGGTGAACTAAAGAGGAGAAGCATCATCATGGAGCTGGTATTCTGAAGGATCTGGAGAGATTCTGCATGAAGAAGTGGTCTGTTTTCTCTTATCACGTGTTCTCCAAACTCTTCAGGCTTTACAGGAGAAAACTCAGAGCTGTTTTCTTCGGAAAAAGACGTTGCAATAATTGGATGCCAATAATTGTGGCTAATAAATATTGGAGAAAACATTTATTTGATCATGAGTTTTTCCTCCCCATTTTCAATTGTTTTACTTTAATGATATGTTAAAATTGTGTCAATTTTTTGAATGAAAGATCAAAAGAGTAAACAATGCAGATTTATTTTCACAGTCACCTTTGCTCAGATTTACCAAGGGTGCCAATATTAGTGGAGGGC
>JAUYWG010000032.1:7646232-7670375 GCA_034779775.1 Enteromius afrohamiltoni
CCTTGATGAGCAGAAGAAACATCTTTAAAAACCATTAAATATCTTACTGACCCCAAACTTTTGAACGGTAGTGTATATATATATATATATATATATATATATATATAAAAACATGTACTAGTAGTAGTAATATGTACTAAACATGTACTGCATAAGAGTGTTCTCAATCTAACATGTAGTGTTATAGAGTTCTGCATAAGGTCTTCTGCTGTCTTTATTTAATAAAAAAATAAATGATTAAGATGCATGCAATGTTGTGTAAAAAAATTGTAAGCAATAAAAAATGATGCTGATTCTGCTGTGTGCTGGGGAAGTAATGCATTACAATATTGTGTATCTCCCTAGGTATATAATTGTGTTCATTACTTTTTTATGGAAACTTTTGCATAACCTTTTCTCTTGTTTTGTTTTATATATATATATATATATATATATATATATATACATATATTTCATAAAATTATGCCCT
The DNA here is from genome assembly GCA_034779775.1 of Enteromius afrohamiltoni. NCBI lineage: Eukaryota > Metazoa > Chordata > Actinopteri > Cypriniformes > Cyprinidae > Enteromius > Enteromius afrohamiltoni. The sequence goes on from JAUYWG010000032.1 coordinate 7,646,702, forward strand.
TTCACACCAAAAGTGAAATTAAAATTCCTCAGGCTGAAGGAAACGTGTCTGTTTAGTAAAAGGCCTTTTTCTTCTTTTTAAGTAGGTGGTGATCTTAAAATGTCAACACTGCTAACACAGTAAACAAGTGATAATTAAACTATACATACAGTATTTGTAAAAAATTATAGCATTCATTTTTCTGGAACACCTTGTAGTTTTATGACGTTAGGAACGAGGCTTGTAATATAAAATTAAACTGTAAAACTGTCAACCCTCCTCCCATCAACCCTATAACCTTATGGAGGCATAATTACATCCCTGCATATATTCAAATGTGTAAATTTAGCTTGAGACAGCTCATTGCCATTTAGAATGCTTTATTTTTCTGATGGAACGTTTCAAATTTGTACAAAAGTATATCAAAGACAAAAAACAATCCCTTTCTGAATTCGACTTCACATTACACTGCATTTTGCGCTTCACTGTGAAGGTTTTCCAGTTGAAGATGAGGAGGAGCCCTGGAATGCATTTGGTTTGAGACTGTGAATGATGAAGAGAGGATGCCAGAGAGAATCTATTTTCCATGAGTCCCTGTGACATTATTTAATTTAATGATGATGTGCCCGCTTTAAGAGGCTGAATCAATCTCATTGTGTCATTGTGTTAGAGCGCTCAAGCGTTGAGTGTGTGTATGGTGTGTACCATGTTCATTTTTTGTGTGTCTACATGTGAGTAGTGCAATCATTTTACACCATACATGTGTGTGTGTATGTTTGAGCATGCATGACTATATGAGGTGCGGCCTGATGTTTGTGGTGTAAATGTGGGTTTGTGTGTGCTATGTTCATTTTATTGTGAGTGTGTGTATGTGTGTGAGAGTGTGACAATGGGGTCAAACCAGTCTGTAGAGAATGGAATGAAACCCAGTGGAACAAACTGCTGATGAGGCCGTGTTCCCCCTTCCCCTCCCCCCTGCACCGTATAACTCAAACACTGGCTATAATACATCAATACTAGCTAAACCCCACACCTCATGCATACTTTCATTGTCTTTTCATTGTGAGATATCTTTAGAAAAAAAGATAAATCACATCAAGAATACCAAATTAGCTTAGTTATGTCGACATATTCAGGGCTTTTATGAATACATATGAGTAAGGACCTACCAGAGAGAGCGATGGCTGTTAATACGCTCTCTCTAATAAGAACTAATGAACCAGCGACAAACTTCAGCTCTAGTTGGGAAGCACAGGGTGCTCTGCTGGGTTTCGCTCTTAATGTGCGAAGCTGCTGTAGTATTTACAATGTTGCTATATGTACAGAACACAAGCCTCTATCCACCTTATTGTGCAAGTTCTACAGTATACTGGAACTGGAAGAAGAGCAAATGTAGTAAACTGTAAAATTACTAGGGTAAACCAGCGTGGCTGCAGTTCTGACGATACATTTAAAAAATATATTATAAGGAATATTATAAGGAATATCAGGTTACAATATCAAGAGGCATAACAAGCTGTGTTGTGCAACCTAAGAACTGGATGCTAATGTTACTTGGAAGCCTTTGTGCATCTACATGTTTAACATCCCCATGTTAAAAATAAGCTGAATACAGCAATGTTTAATATAATGCATGGTATTTAATGCAATGTGCCCTGGGCTATATAAAAGTATTTTACAAGGCTTTTCAGAAAAAAAAAGAATAAATTGTATAAAGTATAATGCTTTCAGTGCTACGCTCAACAAGGCAGTGCAACCCGCTGTCTGCCCCTCCCACCCTCAAACAGACGAAAACTAGAAACGCGCACATTAACGCTACAAACTATCCCTGCGGCATTCAGGTAGGCATTTCCCTTTGCCAATTTTACAGTAGCCAAGTTGAATGGAATAATAAGCCAAGCACAGGTTCTGAAAAAATACTGTACTGACATTTGTCTAAAGACATGTGTACATCCCTTAAATAAAAGGACACCTCTTGCCCTTTGAAGCCACGACCAATTCCAGCTGCATTTTAACCCAGCATCCAGCTGTTTAACTACAGCTGCATCGTTCTGCCTTAACTCGCTAAAATAATGTTTGTATTAGCGCTAACGATACTTTAGCATTAAATGTAACTTACTCTCTTAAGTGTACGTCTAAAAATGTGTGGAAAACGCGAGACGCCTTGCTCCCTCCACCAATTTCAAAGCGCTTGGGCACTCGCGCTTCTGCATCCTCTGCTGTTACTAGGCAACCATGAAGGCTCTTTTTTTATTTTATTTTTGCTGTATCAAAAACATACCGAACCATGACACTACTGTATCGTAATGATCCGAACCGAAATTTGCAGTTTTATTACAAAAAGTAAACTATTTTTCTATAATTTAATGCCAAGGTAATAAATTATATTCCCGGGGTGTATATATATATGTGTATATATATATATATATATATATATACATATACGTGAAAGTTCTCATCCGTTAACATGGGCGTCGGAATAAATACGCTCTGCTGACGCGTGCAGTGTGAAACCGGAGTAAACTCGAAATGTTCAAGCGTCCAACTACACGCTAATAGCGAGAAATATTCGCCCAAGTCGCCTCAGGTGAGAAAATGATTGAGAAAATGATTGGCACACTGGTATACCAAAAGAAATATACTAAGTATATGTTAAAATGCTAAAATGTTTTGCAACAACATGAAAAAAATATTAAAATGGGTATTTGTTTTATTTTTCTGTACTTTTGATTTTTTTTATTTTATTTTAAAATTAATTTAATGTAATTTAATTCAGTAATGAAAAGATGTTACTGTTATTTAATTTTGTAAAATTTAGTTTTAATTTGAAAACATTGTTCACTTATAGTTGTTGCTAGATTGCACTGTATACTGTATCTCAGTTGAGAAATACAGATTTCAGCATTATTAGTAATCTGTGTGTGCATTTTGCTTTATAACAAGCAAGTTGAGTCAAACCACTTACATATCATATTGCAATTGCAAATCGCAATTTTGACCTTAATAATTGCAATCGCACATTTTTCCCAAATCGTGCAGCCCTAATATATATAAAAGGTCCATATAAAATAAAATTAAATAAAATGTATGACATTTTAAATTGGATTTAATAAAGAAATGATTATATTTTCTTAACATATTGTTTTATTTACTGTCATATCGAGTTTTATTCCATTTTTGATTAATGGGATGTGGAATGAGTTGAGGGGTGTATATACACACACCACACTCAAAAATACACACAGACAGACATGTATGCACAACCACTCACTTACACACACAATGCAGTTTGTGCAGACAGCTGTGCACACATAAGTCACTAAAAACTGTCAGTGACATAATGCCATGGCACAAAGTAAGTCTCATGAGCTTTAAAGTGACATCTGAGCAACATCTATTAATATGAAGTCAAACACGACAACAGGAATGCAGTGGAACCTAGCAGTAATCACAAAAGTATTGCAAACATATGGCATATTAAATAGCTGAAGTCAGACTCTTCACATTCCGCTTCCTTCCTGCTGTTTTGAATTATTTGAGAAAACCATTAACTCTGTATATATTACTCCGTGTTCCAGGCCTCAGGTTTTGGAAAAACAAGAGGACCCCAGAAATGAACTTCCCGCTCTAGTGTAAAATAGCAGCCTTGTCAAATTCTTAAGTCTCCAGGCAGCATCTCCAGTCTACAGTATGTGACAGGCAAGAGACTTCCCGATCCAAAATCAAAAGCAAAATTGAATTTGATCTGATAGATTCAAAATAATCTGGTTGTCTTGGTGACGGATGTGAAAATCAGAAGCAGGGGAGTCAGAAAAGGTTGATATCAACAGAGAACTGGACAGGCTGTCATTCCTGGCACAATCAGTTTTTATCTGACACACTGCACACACACACACACACTGCACACATACATGTAGAACACATGGGCTACAGCACAGGTGACGAAACTAAAATTAATCGTCACAAAAAAATTATTCACCATTTTGTCAGGAATTTCTCCCACGGCCTCAAACACAATACAAGGCTCATATGCATTTAGCAGGTTTGAATGAGAGAATTGGTGTAGCACTAACAGGATATTCAGCAAGTTAACGAAAGCGTTCAGGAAATGGACCAAATCAAGCTTAGACCAATATGATGTAAATGCATCCATGAAAATGTACTGGCAACAAATGCATTAAATAATGATGAGATTTATGGAGAAGAAAAATGGAAGAAACACTGAATGCAGAATGGCCCCTGAGCAATGAAAGTGCAAATGTATTCAATGTACACTACTTGACATTCATCTATTGAAAGACAGACAGATCACCATGCAAGTGTGTGTGTGAGAGAGAAAGTGTGTTTTTATGTGTGGGTGGTTGAGCAGTGGGGGATGATTACATTTGGTGTTAGATACATTTTTTTTTGATGTAACAGAGCTCATCAAAAATAGGAAGAGGGTGAAACAGAAGAAAAAGAAAGGAGAGAATAAATTTGAATGTATGATATGATGTATTCAGCCTGATGCAGCGATGATACCTCAGCCACAGCCTGCAGGTGAGATGCATACAATGTTTCACTGGATTAAGACACTGTCAGTGTGAAAACATGACCCTACATAATGTCTCTGCGGCAGCACACGGGCATTCTGTGATTTCATGCTGAAATTTGGGCTGTCATTGATTGAGCGCTAAAGTGCTGATGCTGCTAATTCTGCTCAAAGACACTGGAAGAATTTAGAAGCAATGTTTAATGCTCACTTTAAAAGTCTGCAGAGTGTATAAAGCGTGGATCTTGTCAAATATTCATTACTGGGGGGATAACTAAAGGTAACGTTTTCAAAAAGTCGTTAAAAATACATATTGATTGACTGCTAATCTGAATAGCTTATTATGTTTTTTGCCACGGTCAAGATAAGCAATAACATACACTCTGATAATAATACTCTGTACAATACAATATATTATTAATAATAAACCGTCATTGTTGTGTGTGTGTATATACATGTGTACATTTTTTGTTATTATATATATATATACACACAGTGGGTACGGAAAGTATTCAAACCCTCTTAAATCTTTCACTTTTTGTTATATTGCAGCCATTAATTATAAATTATAAATAGTTCATTATTTTTCCTCATTAATGTACACACAGCACCCCATATTGAAAGAAAAACACATAATTGTTGACATTTTTTTAGATTTATTAAAAAAGAAAAACTGAAATATCACATGGTCCTAAGTATTCAGACCCTTTGCTGTGACACTCGTATATTTAACTCAGGTGCTCTCCATTTCTTCTGATCATCCTTGAGATGGTTTTACACCTTCATTTGAGTCCAGCTGTGTTTGATTATACTGATTGGACTTGATCAGGAAAGCCACACACCTGTCTATATAAGACCTTACAAGGCATGTCAGAGCACATGAGAATCATGAGGTCAAAGGAACTGCCTGAAGAGCTCAGAGACAGAATTGTGGCAAGGCACAGATCTGGCCAAGGTTACAAAAAAAATTCTGCTGCACTTAAGGTTCCTAAGAGCACAGTGGCCTCCATAATCCTTAAATGGAAGATGTTTGGGACAACCAGAACCCTTCCTAGAGCTGGCCGTCTGGGCTCTTTATTACTAAAAGCGATTCATACTACCAATCCTAGTCATGATATCTCAAATGTAGATATTTACTATCTGTTTAATTCCCAAAAACACTTATACAGAGAACAGATACAAGACTCCAGAAGTAATTTATTTTTACAATTTTTATCCTTCTAGGGGTTTTCTGTCATTTTCCAGGCAGCACCAATGAATTTTTAATACCCTACCCTGCTATTCACTAAAAAATAAGATTTCATAAAAAGCATTAGTTGAAAATCTGCTGTGCCTTAAAACTGAATAGATGAATGTATTTAAAAATGTTTTTAAGTGTGTGTGATTGAGCTTATGAAAAATAAACTGGCAGTATCTTGATGTTATATGTACAGTTTAAGACCACAGGAACACTGTAAAATGTTTTGTAGAGAGCCTAAATAATTAGCTTTATGCAGTAACATAAAATAACTGGTTTCATTTGAGCCAAAAATATTACTTAGTATGACTGAAGCAGTCTGAGTACTTTTTAAGGCTTCAACCAAGTAAAAATAAGGTAAAAACTGCCCAAACCCACTGTGAGTGTATGTGTGCAGTGTGTGCTAGATGTAGATTAGAGACTATATACATATATTCACACAAATCAAACCGCACAGTGCATGGGGGAAGGTTGTACATTTCTATGGGGGAAGGGTGTGTGTGTGAGGGGGTTGTTTGAATGTACTTAATAGGTAATACGGTGGGGGATGGGAAGTTGACATTCAGGAGATGCCTGTTTCTGAGGTAAAGTTATGATTCCAAGTATCCAGCATCGGCACGTGCTCACTCTCTCTCCAATACACAAGAGACAAAACAATAGGCAATCAGAGTAACCGTTGCTCATAGAATTAGAAAACAAAATCCTACTGGCACACACCGCTACCTATGAAAGAACTGGATATGCACTCATTTGCAACTCTAAAAAAAGAATCTGAATCTTTTTTCAACCATATTCAAACTCCAGCACTCTCGTGACTCTTGATAAACGTGCGCTTAAAAAAAATTACCTAAATTGCTGAACTCTGATGAACTTCAGCTGCATGAGGAAGTTAGTTTAACACTGCTGGTTATATTTGTAGCTATCAGATGTTTCACATTGCGAAATCCCATTGATTTTTGGTTCTGTGTACATCCGTTGAAATAACATATCGACTAAAATGGAACTTCCCCACGGACACAACCTCCAACCAAACACCCTTCCCAACCGAAAGCCTTATCCACAAATAGTTTGGCTGTGTTTGGGGAGTAAAATTGAACAAATTCTTCAACTAATATCCTAGTCGTCCTGCATTGCTCACCTCTTGTTCTACGTTTGATAATTTAACACTGTGTCAGCCAATTGAAATAAGTCTATTTATGATGTGCTAGCTGAGTGCTAGTCTGCCAACACAATGCTTCAAATGCCAGCTGATACTCAAAGGTTAATGGAATAGGAACCTCATTGTACATTAATTCACCCGATGTGGGCACCATATTGTTCTTTAACAAAATGTCAGCATAACTCAAATGTTAATGATTTCTAAAATTTCTTCAGCTCTGAATTTGTCTGCCAGTTCATCAGGCTACATGTTCGGTGTAGTGAACTTCATATCAGATTCATACAGTGTTGTTGTAGAAGTGGCAACTGTTAAACCCAACTTTCGTCACTTGGAAGCAGATGACAGGGTATTGTATAGTCCATCTTTTCAATAATAAAAGAATAAAGTTAGATTTTATGGCTGAGAATGTCATGAAGTTTTTTTTTTGGCTGCCAGTCACACATTGTTCAGAGATTAACGGCCTTTGAAAAAAAATGCTGACGTGACTTTGACCACAAAAAAGCGAGCTGTTGTGTGCACTAGCATTCAACGGGCCGTATCCAAACAGAACCAGAGCAGACTTTCTTTTACTGTGGCTTTTGATGCAGAAAGACCACTGTAATGATACATTCTGATTTGGTGCATTCGTCGCCAAAAACATTACACCAACGGCAGCATAGAGCTGTGTATCGCCATCATCATCAACCTCGCCATCATCATCATAATCATCGATGAGAAATGATGAATAATGCCAGTTTCTCCAATGTAATTGACAGAAAAATAGGACCACCTGCACCTCCTTCATTTCCATTTGTCTGAGGAAAACATGGCCTACTCATTTCCCGCCGAAAAACATTATGCTCCGTCAAGGATGGCATTGTTTTTGTGTTTCTTTCAAGCTTTGATAACCTACTTCCCAAATAAATGAAAGACAGAGGGAAAAGATAGATAGACAGATAGATAGAAAGATAGATAGATAGGTAATAATATCATCTATTTTCCCCCTGAATTTCTCTAAATAACCTTTTTTAACCGTTTTAAGAGCAAAACTTGAATCCTGAATAGCTCAAGCCCATTTTATGTCTGTGCACAGTTGTTTAATAGACTGTGTTCTAAGGTCTGGAGTGAGTAGTGAAGCCTGTCAGCTCTCTATTTTAATTCTGTAAAAGCTGCTTTGGTTGTAGCTGCTAAGAAATGACTAGGTTTATCTTCATTGATTATACATTTCTTAAGCATTTAAGATGATCGCTTCTGGTACAGTGGAACAAATTATTTCAGAAGCTATGACTGATAGTTCCTGTTTTGAAAGGCAGTTGCCCTATATATATTTATATAAAATAATAAATAAGCAGTATTATAAACATTGCTCTGAATGTTTTACATTTATTATTACTGTAAAGTAAAAGTAACAGAACAAACTGAGACAGGCTAAATCCAGAAGAACTGTGGCAACATCTCCACGATGAAGTAAAACAATCTACCTGCGAAGCTACTGTACTGTTCAAAGTTTAGACACTCATGTAAAAATGCTTTAAAATGAGGACGCTTTTAAAAATAATGCCATAAATGGAATTCATTTCATCAATTAACTTCTAGGAACTAAATCAAATAAATGTTTGGTATTACAGCTTTTGGTAAAACCGCTTCTGTTCTGAGATACACTTGCCCATAGTTTTTCAGGGAGCTTTCCAGGTGGGGTTTTTCTTCATCTTGGAGACAGTTCTTCTGGATTTAGTCTGTCTCAGTTTGTTCTGCTACTTCATGTCATTCCAGACAGACTGGATGATGATCAGGGGCCAGTTGCATAAACTTTGCCTTCATGTTAAGACAGTGTCTCAAGAGCTAGTCTGACCAACAAGCAGTTAGCCTAGGGTAATCTGTTTTATTTTTTGGATTCAACTGAGACTAATCTACATTTTTATGTAACTGAATTAAAATCAAAATGGCCAGTCTTATAGACAACATTTTGTGTTGCTGAAAATAATAGTTGCTTAAGACTTTTGCTTTTTGACTTTTATTACTATATATATATATATATATATATATATATATATAAACGTAATAGATTTCTCAACAAGCTGATTAAATATCAGTTATGGTCAGTGTTGGTTATAGATTACTTCTGAAATATGAGGAGTGGAAGTTTATGACGGTATGGAGGGCTCAACAGAAACATATTCCTTTCATAAAGTCTAATAACTTAAACACACACACTTCCAGTTTCCAGTTTTCTTAATATTGCCACAGCTGTAGACCAGTGATTTTTTGACTAGCTATCTATTGACTTTCCTCCTAGTGTTGTAACATTAAAACATTTAACAGTAATTAATCCGATGGTTCCATAACTTTAGATAAAAACAAACTGAACATGTGGTGCCGGTTTACATTACTTCATATACAGTAAACAGCATTTTTTTTTTTACAATATTAAAATATCAAATAGCTATTGTTTTAAATAATTTAATTTAATTTAATTTAATCTTGAAGCCTAGTTTGAAGTTTGCTGAAGCCATCTAATGCTAGTCCTACGGGTTTGAACCACTTCTTGTAGACTTCATTTCATTTTGATACATTCTGAAGACACTCCTGTCAGAAACATATCGCATTGAAGAGCGATACTGGCACAGCTAAACGGAGTCTTCCGTCCCGATATGTTTAGACAGTTTCACAGTATCATAGGCAAAGTGATGCAAATCCTGAAGCCGGAGCGCATATCGCAGCGCCCCCTGTGGCCGCTCAGCGGTAGCGCCGCGTGTGTTGCGAGTCTTTTGTGTGTGAACATTGGCAAAGCGCTCGCTTCTCTCCATAGAGCAGTTACACTGAGCCACAGCTGCACCAAGAAGATACACATCTCTACTCACAGCAGTCAACACAGACTTACCAGATGCTCTTGTTCTCTCCGATCCTTAGTGCTTATTTCCGCGGTATCTCTCTATTGTAAGACGACTGAGGTAGAGGTTCATATAAAAGTTTTTGCGAAAACCGCGGAACGGATGTGAGGCGCAATAGAGAGCCTCTTCACTTTGCACCTTCTTCTCTTATTTGCGTCGCGATTTTTGAGTAAGCGAGGAACACGTTTTCTAGTGGAAAGGCAATAGGGGCCGGTTGATGTTTTTACTGAAATGGACGTGAGATTTTATCCACAACCTCCTCCACCATCAGCAACAGATCCTTCCCGACTGGGACAGTCGCACTATTCGGACTCTCCGTATTGCAATAAGGTAAAGCTTCGTTTTATGATGCATGATCTTTTATGATGTGGATCTTCATGAACGTGTTTTGTTTGAGTTTCGCCTGGCTGAACTTGAATGAAGACTGTTGAGGACTTGTCCAAAGTTTGCGCTTCACCCGACTGTCACCGAGAGTCGGAGAAAGTCGGAGCCATTGAGCGCGATATCGCAAATGTATTCAGATCGGGCGACTAATAACTGTTTATATTTTCCTCACTGCAAATGTTAATTTGTGTAACTCTCAAACGCGCGCTTCGGCGTTTTCACGTGCTTTTTACGTCGCGAACTTAAAAACGCTGTTTCGGGTTGCCATAGAAACCGCGCGCGGATTGTAAATAATATGCAAATAATAATAAAACGCTCTATTTAAGTTGGTAACAAAACGTAGCGCGCTCTTACTTAAATACACCTGCTCTTCATCACAACCCCCAAACTCGTGGACATCAACAAACTGTCCTTTTCGCAACGTGCGCATACAAACAAAACAGTGCGCGTTTCTTTATTAATGCGTTTCACGTCATATTTATGTTTTGCATTTTATACCAACGGCATTCATTTATCCTTTCACGTCCCTGAGGAACAACAGAGATATGTGGGGTTTGTGTTCCTCTATTTCTCCTAATGATGGTGCTGTTACTGTGTGTGTGCAATGCATGTGCGCAGGATAAAGAGAGATGGGGAAGAGAGAGGGAGTGTGTGTGTGTGTGTGTGAATGAGGAGGGGGTAGGGTTACTGTGGGGTGATATAGTGGGGGTTGGGGTTGTATTATTCCTTTCAATGCTTCTTGATTCACTGCCATAGGTCTCATATCCATGTCTAAGTGCAGTCACATACACACTGAAATGTTTTACGGATGAATCACATTTTTAGTGAAAGCACAATTTCATTGCATTGTTTCAGTGATTCATTTGTTAGATGTAATTTTGATGTGCAGCAGTAAATTGTTAATATCTTTGCTGAGTTTATAAAACCAGAGAGGAGAGAAAAGAGGGTGGCGGGGGTAGGGAGGAAAGGAAGAGGGAGGGAAGGAGGGGAAGGGCTTTCAGATATAATCTATATAGTGTAATTTTACTGCAGAGGCAAGTCAGCCTATATCAACTCCACTCGAGATTTTTCATCTTAGCAATTCAGAAAGAGAGGGAGGAGGGGAGCTGGAGTTGGAGGAGTGAGAAAGAGATAGATTTGGGGGTTGTGGTGGTAGTGGGGGTACACAGCAGAGCAAACAAGTGAGATTGTGACAGTGGTGTGTGGTATCTACAGAACAAATAGACAGAAATTGATGGTATGTGGCTAAACGAGGGTCACACTGCCAGTGGGACTGATTCAGTCTGTGCACAGAGCCCCCCATCTGATTACCTTCCTCCCTACCTGCTCTCCTCAGATCCCAGAAGACCACGGCCCGCACTCTTTCTGTTTGATTTGGACAGATAGATATAAAAACAAGCACTGTATCTTTATTCATATGCTATGGATTTTAGGCCGGAGCCGCGGAGACATGCGCTGGTTTAAAAGCGTTCAGTTGCAGTGCACTTTGTTGTGGATTTTCTGCAGTTCAGCTGTAAATGCAGGAAAGTCTGTGTTTGTCTAGCACGATGCTTTTTTGTGCCGTGAAAGGTACACTCTCCGAGTCTGAAGTTATTGCTGTGAGGTGAATAAAAAAAAAAAAAAACGGAGCAACTTTGAACACACTAATGCTTCACACTTCCTGCGCCATACAGGTTCTTATCGGCCCGTGCTCATCGTTCTACCTCCTCTGGCATTTTTGTCACAAGGCACTGTGTCGGTTTGCTAAGAAAGTGTTTGGCAAGCAAGTAAATGTGAAAGCAATTAAATTTGAATTTGAAGACCCCGTAGAGGACTCTTTGAATCCGAATCTGCACCTCAGATGTGTGCTTTAATACACGAGCGCTGCTGTTAAGGAAGTCAAGAGTGGTCTTGAGGGGTGCTCTAGAGAGAGAGAGAGAGTGTGGCATCATGGGTAGGATTGGATTACAGTCTGTTTGGGATTATGAAAACCGGCAAAGATGCAGTCCCTGACCATTAATGGCCAACAAAACTACTCTGCTGAAGCCGACCTATATCAAAGTCAACGATTTATTTCATGCCTAATGACTTTCAGCTGGTGCTCAAGTCGCTGCTTTAATGGAGTTTGCAGACTCTTAAGTTATTACAGCCAATGAGATAATGCAAGCAAGCTGTTAACACTACGCATGACTCATTGTCTTGTAAGTCCGCTGTTGATGTGGTTTTAAGGAATGGCGAGAGCTTGTATGTTCCCAGATTTCACAGGTTTTGCTTGTTTACAGTCTAAACTCTTGTGTGCTGTCAAGTCTTGGGATAGCAGAAGTCTGATCTAACTAATTGGGTCTGAATGATGTTTACAGTGTAGAAAATGGTTGAAATACGTTCTACAAAAAAGATACCATTTCAGTTTTGCAACTTTAAAATATCATGTTGGCTAATGGTTAGTTGTCATTATCTTTTTTCTGCCATTTTTTTGGTCTCGGTGCATGAATGAATTTGGCTGATGCAAGATAACCGAATCTGTTGGTGAGCAGAACAGGCCTATGCATTTTTATTGACAACCCATTTAACATATGGCTTTAGTTTTTACAGTTTGTCTCACCTATAAACATTCGTCCGCGGAAAACCTGCGAAACTTTTTTTTGATGACAATTAGAGACAAGAGTCTCCTGAATCTGTCTTTGGTTTTGATCTCTTCAAAATGTTAGTACATTCCTGCTCTTAAGGAGATTACATTAAAAACGGATGAGAAATTAGATATCTCAAATATGTATTGCTGTCATGGGCCATGCTCTGTAATATAAAGTCTGCTGTGTGTGTGTGTGTGTCTCAGCCACAGGCATTTTCAATTAAGTAGAAATTACTGAGATCTTTGGTGGTCCAGGATGTCAGAGGGTCCCAGGATGTCGACCCTGACATAATACGCTGTCTTTTGTGTTTGTTAGTCAAGAGCAGTACTCAAACCTCACTCCAAAACTGACTAACCCCCCCCACCCCCACACACACAGCTCCAGCTGCAATGATCATTACACGCATGTGCATTTTAAACAAAGGAGCTAACGGACTTGTCACCTGAGCACTAGAAGTAGAAGCTGATTTGACTCAGAGAGAAGTAGAGAGGAGCCCGCACTGGTAATCTCTGTTTACCAGGTCACTGCTTCTCAGAAAGAGTGATGTGATGACAGGGTGAGACTGAGTGGGCATTTCATCCGTGCCCCCCTCCAGCCTCGGCCTTTAGAGCAAACCACACTCCTAAATGTGAGAGGAAATCAATGCTTGCAGCAGTCTGTTTGTTTTTGATGTTGTATCGTTCATGTGATGTCATGATGGTAAGTGGTTTGGCGTACAAAGATCTAAAATTTGTATTGTTCTCGGCTCAAACAGAAGTGCGTGATTCAACAAATTTGTAACTATTAGAGATAAAACTATTAGATATGTTTGGTAAACTCATGAAATAGCTTTCAAACGATGTATTCCCCCATCAAAGGTCTTAAATTAATTTATTTGAATTTATTTGTTTATTTTTATTGCTGTATCACACAGAATAGATTTTAAACTTTCAAAATTCACATCACATTAATAAAGTGTAATGTGAATAAAATATTTAATTTCAAATGTAAGTAAAAAAAAAAAGTGTTGTATTGTCATGAAATATAAAAGTTTTAAAACATAAAAGCCAAAAACTGTATTTCTGGTTTGTGTTTTGCTGAATTATATGCATTGAAGTTATGTGTGTTGTCATCCTAGACAGAAGTTAAGTGTATAGTGTTAAGGGCTTTCGAATCATGTTTTAAAACGTACTGTAACTCCCAAAATGGCTCGCTCTCCCGCTTTAAAAAGAGATATCCTTCCACTGACGGGTATCTGGGAGTTTTTCCTATGTCAACAGCATGTGTCAACATTACACCAGCCGGCCACACATGGGTGGATTGTCATAAATGTGAGATGTTGACATAAGCTGTGATCTTTGCTCATGTTGTGCCTAGGTCAAGCTCGAAGCACAACCGCACAAAGAAGTGCAGCACATTACTGATGTGATATTGTTTTCTTCACGCCCACCCCCACACTTGTCAGATATCTTTTTTTAAAATGTGTATGCTAAGTCTGAACATTTAATATTTCCAGTAGCTCTTAACTGTTATCTTGGCAGCAGGTGCTAAACCACACTTGCTGAAAGGAAAAAAAATGAACACAGCGAGATCCAATTATTGTCTCGTCTCCACAATATCCATATATTCTCATTTAAGGTCAACTTAATTGCATCCAAATTTGGTTTTGCTGGTAACAAAAGCCATTACTGTTTGAGTTCCTGTTCAGTGGCTAGCTGGCACGGTTCACTGGCTACTGTCAAAAAGGATTTGCTTCTGATTGACAGCCTCACTGGAATGTGAATAGAGTTTTTAATTGCATATCATGTGTGCATATCTAAAGAGACAGGCTCTGTGGCTCGGGCTACTGTTCATTACCACTCTACAGGTCAACGTACAACTCAACTACACAATCATAAACACAAACACACATTCATTATATAAGACCATTTTACATGTGGCCCGTTTCATCTCACTTCCTTCCATTATGTGGTAGAAAATCTGCTCGCTTTGTTTACTTTGACTTTATGGACATGTCCACGTATAATTTCCCAGTATGTGGGTATTAAATACATAATATACTGTCTAAACACTCACACAGGAACTGTAGCACAGCACCAATTTATTTGCAGATCATAAATGACGCTGTCTATCTGTGACTCTCTATCGTTCTTTATCACTAAAGCCACATTTCTTTTGGCATCCAAAACCTGGATACCAGACGTGACTGATCCTGCTCTTTAAAAAAAAAAAGACTAAATAAATAAAAATAACACCATAAAAGTATTATCAGTGCAGACGTATGACCTCTGCGATATTCACAGTCATTTGTGAGGAACAGACTAAAAGTGAAGTTCCTCTTCATTCTGCATATTCACATCTGTGCGGCACATTTGGTTATGAATTTAATAAGGTCCATTAAAATTTTTGTTAAAAACAAAACAGTATTTTCCACTGGTTACTGTTAATTTCAAAGAACAACAAAAAATAAAAATAAAAAAGGATTAATATTATTATAAAAGTGCTATACAAAGAATTTTTTTATTGTATTTTTTTGTGTCATATTTTAAAAATTCCTTTTACTTTTAATACATTGACTACACAGGCTAATTTTTAATAACGCATTTCAAACTACATCAAATATATGGCTGCCTGCAGGCTTCCAAAACACAACCTAGCGTCCTTGGCATAAGAAATGGGAAAACCCCTGGATGTTTTTTTGTTTGTTTATGTTGCAGGATTTTTTCTCGTTCTTATTTCTTGTAGTTACAGGCTAGTGTAGCCCTTGACAGTTCTCCACAGTGAGGTGTACAGTGAATAAAAGAGCACTGGCACTGGATCGTTACTCTGTTTCTGGAAGGAAAAAGTGTAATCAGCGCACCTCTCGTCCAGAATGATTGCCGGTCATGATCTCCAAGCCCACAGAAGTGTTGTTAATTATGCTGGAAGAATGATTATTGTTGTCACTGCACGTTCCACGGACCCAGAGGGCCAGACCTGCAAAACAGATTTGAGAGAAAACAATGTGGTATCTGCAATCAACCTAGGTGGTTTGGGAAATCTATCAGTGGTGCATTTAATTGCGGAACTAACAAAGTGAGATCTGCATAAGTGGAGTATGTTGTAAAGAAGCTGAAAAAGCTTGTGGTAGTCAGTGAGAAGAGACCTGTGCTGAAGTGCTAAGGTGTCACTTTGTGTGTGAATTTTGCTTGCTTGGTATGTTCTGTTTTCATCTGTCACTGTGGAAAATGCAAGGCCGTAAACATGAGCATTCCTGTGAGAAAGACAGCGTTCAGTTGCGTTTTACGGCCTTGAGTTTTAGTGACATGTTTACGTCGCCTGTGTCTGTGTTTACGATGCCGGTCGTCAGTCCTAGTTCAGCCCTCTCCAATCTCTGAGTCTGTCTCGCGTGTAATTCAAACAAATGTGACACAGCGTTGCAGCCATGTTTGTTACAGAATAAGATTATTTTCTAAATATAATTAGCTTCCTTCTCGGCTAGCATATCAGCCAGTGCAGTGTGATGCAGAAAATGCCAAAAGATCAACTCATTAAGTAGCTGAACATAATGATCATAAAATCTGGACATGTGTTCGCTTTATTTTGGCTGGGAGAATGTTTTTTTTTTTGTTTTTTTTCTCGCGCCGCCATCCGCGTCGAGAAAACTCTGGCACAAATCTGTGATTGCGATTCATTGGAGGCATCTCATTTTTTGTGTCTGCTTTGCCCAATGACAGTCTACATATGAATAGCTGATTAGGCTCCCAGTTTGAGGAAACATCCAAACAGATGGCTCTGTGAAAACCAATCCAGAATAGCTTAATTGTTTGGTTTAATCTCACTATGAAACATATTGCAATCATTTTCACATAAAGGTTTTTTTTTTGCGCGCAGAATGTAATGAAAGTTATGGTGCGGATCCAGGATTTTTGGAGCAGCCTGAAAAAATCCCCAACATCCTTTTTTGCCATCGGTCTAATTGCTAATATCTTCAAAGGACTCTCACAATAATAATTCGTTTTCCGTTGTTTGTAGTTTTTGAGTGCGTTTGTCATCATCACACAAGGCGCGTAATTCACCGCTTATTAAATTCACAATGTTTTCCCTTTTTTTTTTTTCACCATGTGCGCGGTTTCAATGAGTCCAGCATCTGTTAGACACACATTTGTGTTTGTTTGCATTCTTGGTGTGTTATTCTGACCACAATAATAGTGCCAGCCTCTCATTGTGTGGTGCTGTAGCGTGGAGGGACTTCATGCACACGGCAGCTTTGTGAAGGAGCACACCCTGGCTATTGTGGGCCCATCTGTAGGTGAACTAATGGCCTGTTGCGTTTCCCCTCATTCAGCTCAGTCTTTGGTGTTTAAGTGGCACCTGTCAGCCTTTTGATGCCTGGTCCTCTGTTCTCCTGCGATCAAGAAGGACACGTTGCGAGTTCCCGATCGCTGTCCTGTGACAAGTGTGAGATCATGTTTCAGCGGCACTAGAACAGGTGGGCCCCACACCTTTCTCCTCTGGAACATAATCATCAAAATGGACTCCACGCACCGAGGCTTATCATTAGCTGTAATCAAAACCTATAAGAGCAAAAAGTAGGGTGGTGTGCAAAACATCAATACTGCAGTTATCGTAATGCCGTGTTAGCGTGATGTGAGAATTCTGATGAACGAGTTACCAATACTTTTTGAACCAACAGGGATGAAACTCTTTCTATTCGTTCTTTTTATTCACCAAATAGTCCTGGAGATAATGTTGTTTCCCATAAAATATATTAAGCAGCATAATAACACTTATAATAATGAGAAATGTTTCTTCAAATCAGCATACTAAAATGATTTCTAATGGATCTTGTGACATTAAAGACTGAAGTAATTCAGCTTTGCCATCACTGTGTTTTTCTATCAAATAAATGCCACCTTGGTGAGCATTAGAGAAAAATACAAAAATATCTTACCAACCTCAAATATTTTGAATGGTAATGTATCTAATAGGACAATTTTGAAACAAATTAATAACAAATATGCAGTCTTTCACTTGCCTAATATAATGTGAAGTGTATTGTTTAGTAAATTAGAAATTGAAAAAAATTTTCATTGAATTGAGAATGGCTTTTAAATGAAGACCAGTTCTTGAATTTGAACTGAATTTAAGTAGACATGGCCAGCGGGAATTGTCTTTTGAAAATAAGGAAATCATTTTTAACTAAACAAGCAAGATTAGACAGGATCTGATTATTTGATAGATAGATATTCCTTCCCAAAAAAAAAGTGCCTTTATGTGTATAGTGTACTTGAAAGTCTTTCAGACGTTTCCTCTACATGCAAAATTTAAGAGCAAGGGGGGGAAAAATGATGTTTTCAACAAACATCCCTTTTATTTTTTATTTTTTTGTCCTCACTGCGAGCAGCTGTGTTTGAGGTCAAAATCGACTCAAAATAACAGACTTAAAGTTATAATTGCACGCTTGACTTTCAGAGAAACTCCCCTCAGTGCTTGTTCATGGTCTGGTGAAAAGCTTTGAAGCAAGTCATTTACCCAAGTTATTTTTTGAGGGGTTGAGGCTGATCGATGTTCCATATTTTGGGTGTTTACACATTTAGGCTTTTAGAGGACACACTCAGCCAACTCAACTCGACTCATGAGCCTAAAATTAGGCATGAAAATATGCGTTACTCTCACTGCGGTGCACAAGAGAGCAATTAATTTTAGCACGGAAAGTGTGTACGCCGTTCATAAGCAAAAGAGAAGGTAATTCAAAGAGACTTAAACCTTATCAGGACAGCTACAAGTGAAATGGAAATGAAAGGCGGTGGACAGAGAAAACAAGGAGCTCATTTCAACAGGAAACCAGCAGAAAGTCATACTCAATTTTGTTTTGTATTAGTCATACCTTCTTCACGGTTTCCCGCTGAAAGGATAGAAAATGGAGTCAAAAATGCTTCCAAACCCATTTGTTTTATAGAAACACTTTGAAAAGTTTTGTGGTCGGGGCTTAGCATTAGATTAGTTGAGATATGAGACTGTCTGCCTTTAAAACAGCCTTTCATCCGCTACCATTATTTTAAACACTAAACATTAAAATGGGAGCTTTAAAGTCATTTAAAACATTCATTTCCGCATAGCTTTCAATTGAAACAGCGTCTTGCGGTCCTGATTTAGTAAAATATGATTCCCACCGCACAAGACGAAAGGCGCAGTATATTAAAATCTGTCCGGAAGGGCAAGTTTTCGAGCCTATTCTGGATAAGAGTGCAAATGAGTCTGTCATCACAAATATTACACCTGATCTATAAAACAATTCATGAATTTTTCGAAGCCCCTGGGCATTCGGTCTCATGCCTTCCCTGTTCGAGTAAATGCAAATCAGTATTACACAGGTGTTATGTGTTTTTTAAAAGATGGAAATAGTTCCTTTGTCAGTTTAATAACGAGATTTTTTCAACCTTGCAATTCAAACGGGTCGAGGCTTATAAGTTGAATCGCAAAATCATCCCTGTTTCACTACCTCTGAGTCTGGTAGCGTTAGACACTCTGTGTTTTTGCTCTCTGCAAACAAGGCCCTGAAGAGAGAGAGATAAAGAGAGAGAGTGAGAGAGATATGTACACACATACACACACACACACATTCAAATATATGACCCCAGTGTAAATGAGGAACAGCTGCACCATTGTAATTAAACATGGGCAAAGAAAACTACACAAACAAATGAACCTCACAGCCGTAGGTCCTGAGGCACATTAAGGGGAGAGAGAGGAGGGAGAGAGAGAGAGAGAGAGTCACAAAGCTTCCTACAGGTGGTTAAAACACAAAATTGCTTCTTGGAAGACAAATGAAGCACCCTTTAAATTTGTCAGATAGGAAGTTAATGCTTTTAGTGCTGTTAACGGAGATCAGGCAACAACACTCACATTTCACTGGCCGGAAAACTCATGGTGCTCAGCTGTTGTGAGATTAAGCCAAATATTATTTTAAAACATTATCACACTAATATGATGTTTTAATTAACATTATACAAGAAAAATAGCAATCAAGGCATTTGCACTGCATTGTTTGTAGTTGACTGATTATTAAACAGAAGTGAGACTAAAGAGATTCCAAAATATGTTTTTAATTATTTTCTCATACACGTACTTCCAGTGGAAATTTTCCAGTTTATAGTGACCACATCTGTCAAGTTCCAAAAAGCGGACCCCCCACCCCCCATCATAAAAGCACCGTAAAAGTACGTTTTTAAGGCTTGTTTGATATATGTCTTTTAAACCCATATACAATAATTGTATGTAAGAAACAGACCAGAATCAAAGTTATAAAGCATGTATCATATGGACTAGTTTGATGAAAATCTATTTTTTGGTGTTTGACTGAAAAATTGTCAGTTTGAAACAACCCAAGCGTTTTCCTTTTTTGCAGAGTAACACAGAATAACTAAGTAAAAAAGTGTCTATTGTACTTGACAGATGAAAGTGCTCTCATGAAATTACTTTTGCCTTCATTATGGTTGTTATTGTAATGCAGCAAGTATGAATATCACATCATCAAGGTATTTTTAGTCTTTGTACCCTCATAAAGTCCATGTGTAGCATCACTCTATTTGATTAATATCATTACACGTCATGTTTTCCTAAGGAAACTTCAAAGTAAATTTGCAGCTCAGGTTCTCCCGCAATCAATACGGTAATATGATAGAGATATTTTTGTCCTCTTAGCAAATTTGCTGGCGACTACAGATGGAGAGATAACTTCCAAGGCACCATTATCCAAGTGGAAGAGAAGAATGAGACATAAAGGCAGATTTTGTCCTCAGGTTTGGTCCTTAATCAATAGTTTTATATAAAAAGAAAAACTACAAAGGTGACAAGCAGCAGTCTAATAGCGACGCAGGAGCTGGGCACATCTGAGGATGCCATGGAGACCCATGTGATGCTGATCAGGCTGAAACTCATTAGCCAGGGCCAGATTTGTGCGAATGTTCAGGATGCCGAAATCTTGCGCCGAACAGATCTGGTGGATGCTTGTCATGGCAACTGCATGTATCAATAAAGCAATCTTTATTTCCTGACAGCGAACGAGACCTGCATTCTAATGGAGGGGCTGTTATTGCGTTACGCTGCAGTCCAACTAGCTTTAGCTAACCCATACATTTGGCTGTTAATGTATGAAAGCAGACAAGCGGCTTCGATGATTGACACGTAATGGGATGTTTGTGCCCGGTAGTGTTCGAGCTTGTTTTTCCGTGTATGTTTTTAGCAGCGGCTCATTGGTCAGGCCGCATTAATTCCTATGTGTTTTCCTAGCAGGAGAGGTAATGAACAGGAAGTGATTGTGGTCATGCGTCCAGATAAGAGAGCTTGTGTCCCAGCATCCCTGATGCTTATCACCCACCACACCAGGGCGGCAGCTGCGGAGGAAGTACATAGCGCCATAGCAACAGCCCAAGAGAGGAGAATTCACTCTGAAGCTCACAAAAAATGTCTCAGGTTCAGCTCTGCTGTGAAATCACTCATTTGAAAACATTTTCACTCATAGTTGTGCAGTAAAATGGGTATTTCCAAATTTTAGTTCTGAATTCATGGTCAAAGCTTGTTGGAAGATGACTTACAGATTGTATGTGGCAAGTTTATATAGCGAAATATATATTTTTTGGCAGAACATTCGTTTTTGATGAGCATTAGCATATAATTGTGAGTCATTTATTGACGTTGCCACAGAAAAAAAAAACACTGGAGAAAATTAGTGACGCATAATATACCAAAATTAAAATAAGCTAATTGATTATATGCATTTTAATAACAGTAAATAGCAACATTTTGTGTTTTTTAAATAGAATAGCACCCAAAATGGTATTTACATTTTTAGTTAACTTAATATATTATGCATCACTATGCGTTTTTATTGCTCAAGCCACTGAAATAGTTCTAGGAATTACAATAATTACAGTATTGATTAATATTTATTATATTATATGAATAGAAATGAATGTTATTGATGTCAATTATATCAATCTGCTATTATTATTTATATAAAATTTTATAACAAAATATTTGACATTTGAATATACATTATTGTTATTAACAATTAATATATTTTTAAATAATATATTACAATTGAGGTCTTTCATTATAAATAACTTTAAATAATATATTAAATATCAATTAAATATAATAATTATTTTTATTACGTGGTGGTAAAAATGTACATTTTTAGATTTGAAAATTTTTAGAAAATAGGTTGCTTTATTTCAATTGGATATATTGGTCAATGTCTACCTGTCAGCAATGGTAAAACCACTGTAACAGACTTTTCTTTTGTAGTTTATTGCTTTATTGACACACACACACACACACACACACACAAACAGAATACAATAGTGCAGTGGTATGAATTCAAAGCCTGAGTCGCAGATTGAATGGAACAAATGTGTAGGGGATGCTTGGGATTTTTCTCCTGTGTATGTCCAGTGCTGATAGCGTTCCCGTCCTCTGGTGTAGTGTCGCTGTAATAGTCCGGGCAGCACTGGCGATGTGAAGCTCTGCTGTGCTGTTGGCTAAAGCTGAGCCGAGGATGAGAACACAGTGGCCCATTGTACTGCGTTCAGATACAGAGTCTGATGTGTGAGTTCGGTCGGCTCCTGCTGGGAGCTTTTGTCAAGCGGAGTAGCCCGCTCAAGGGTGTCGCCTTTTCCCCCTAAATTCGGTATGTTTCTGAGGGACATTTGGGGAGGGGCCTGTCGTATAGAACATGGCCCTTTTGATTTGCTATCAACTCCCACAACGTTGCCCCTCTGTCAACATGGTGTCAGGTTAAATGATGGATTAGCGGATTGATTTTCCCGGATATTCCACTTAATTGTTTTTGGTGATTTGCAAATTAGCAAGAAAATGACTGAACATGACTCAGTCATTGTGGCTTTCCGTGTTTTTTCCAGATGGCAAGAGCTCTGCTATTGATTACTGTAAGGTGGACTTAAATTAATGTAAACAGCAGAGTTCATTAAATTTTCATTTACCAGCTCTTGCAGTTGATAAAAATAGCTGGTTAATTTGACATGGAGTTACCTTCTCCATGTCAGTCAGGTGTGATGAGGGCACTTCCTAATTTAAAAGAAGGCGGATTCATATTTTAATAAGCCACCGTGTGTGGCATTCAGCCATGAGGTAAGAAAAAAAGCCCCAACATCTGAATTAATCGCGTTGGAGGTTAAATTCAATTTCACGTAATGGGACTTGGCACAGTTTTTTTTTTCTGCACAATAGCTGAAATTGCAGCCCTTTCAGCTGGCTGCTGGCAGCCGTCCACCCAGGTCATCCTGGCTCCTGCTTCTTGTTGTCTCTTTTTTCCTCCGCTCTGTATAAAGATACAGGCAGAAAAATGTTAATCCTTTCTGTGCGTCGCACCTGTTGATATTTTTGGGGTCTATCGGTTTTGCGATTAGCGTGATTTAGTTTAGTTTACCTATCTGCAACAAGGACGACCGGAGAGTTCTGGGGGAGGCTTGTGTCCATTTTCCTGATGCACCAGGACAAATTCTCGGAGTCTGTTGAGAGTGATTAGATTTCTCAAGGGTCCTTGTCTCAGAAACACTACCCTACATAAATTACTCATGCTCTTCTCTCATGGGCTCAGAGAGCGGCTTCCAGCGCTGGAACACATCAGCCATTTGCCTGTTCAAATGTTGATGTGGTGAATTTAACAATAAAAAAATGTAAATATGACACATTTTACGGCAATACTGTGTATATGCAGCGACCACAAATAAGATTTACACTCTTTAGTCAGAATTAAAAATGTGTAAATATGTATTTGTGTATATAATATTTTTATAGGATGCATTAATTTGATGAAAAAATAAATACTGTAAATGTTACAAAAGATTTCTATTTAAAAAAAGCAGATATTTTGATATATATATATATATATATATATATATATATATATATATATATATT
>JAUYWG010000032.1:7682781-7697692 GCA_034779775.1 Enteromius afrohamiltoni
TGATCATTGCCTGTTTGTACCACCCTGTATCCTCTATTAAACACTGTTGCGAGTGGATCCGACTGCCTCATGTGCTCATTCGTGACACCTGGCTGTATTAAAAACTGAGGAGCGTGATTTTGCAGAGGCTTGTAAAGAACAGTTCCTGTCTGTTGCAAGTAAGTGGGGGCAAAACGACAACTATTGGAACTGACAGTGCACTCAACATGTTTGCTGCAATTCGTCTTACACACTATAAACACATAAACTGTATTGCTCACATGCTCCAGGGAAGAGTCACGGTGAGTCTTGCTGACAGTGGCTTTGTGAATGCTTTGGTCAAGGCGGCGTGGCAGCGCATAGCAGGAGTAGAGCAGAAGCGCCAGTGCCACGCACGATAGTTTCGGCGTCGAGTCTATTTTTGCTGCGCCACTTAATTAAAGTGACAGGGCATTGTTCTTGATCTAAATTCAGGTATAGTTGTGATTAATCCTGATTAATCCACTGAAGGTCCTTCTTTTAAGCAATGTTCTAATTTGTGTATAAAATCTTATTTTATACTTAAACTTGCACTGGCTCTTACGGTATATTGCTTCCACCGTTCCTTACTTACATATCAATATCAATTTGCATAATAGCATATTTTGGATTGAAATAAGGCATTTGTGTTTGTCAGCATACATCCACATGCACTATGACCCTCACAGTGCCATAAAAGGAAAACATCAGGAGATTAAAGCAAAACTATAACTAACCTTGAAGCTGCACTGGGAAGAGATAAAAGGACAACGGTTTACTGTAGCCAATTAAAACACTCCACCGAAATCAGCCAAAATATACGTCCAACATCAACACTTTTGTCAGCAGACTAAAATTATTTTGGCAGCCGGGGTCACATTAATTTAGGGTTGCTCAAATCATAATCCCTGTTGTTATTATATCTCGGAAGATTTGAATGTACGGTCAATACAAACTTAACCTCAAAAACAATTCTCTTTACAAGCACACATCATGTCATGTGTAGCTGTTGAAGGTCAGTTTGCATTTCAATGCACTTTGTGACATGCTAGCCTACCTCAGTGACAGTTGAGTTTCTGCCCAAAGCATTGATTTTTCCTGGCCAGTGTTGTATGTTGAATTCATGATTCAGTAAATATGTCAGGATATCTGTGTTTGAACTGTAGAATGAGGCAGATAGGTGAAGGAAAACCCTGAACTCTTCCAAAAGAAAGAACTTCAAAGCTCAAAACTTAGAAGTTTCTTGTCCTGTTCAAACAACTAGTATACAACCCCATATTTTGGGTGTTTTTTCATATCATACCAGTAACTATCAGAATGTATTTCTTGACTCATCTGTGGGTTAAATCAAGCTGGAACATGAGTGATAATAACTCCGATGACTGAAATGACTCTGATGGTTGCTGAGACGGTACACTTTACAATAATCTCCGGCTGAAATCTAACTTGTGCAGATCAGTGCTAAAGTGCATGTCTGATTTATTAAGCAGCTGCAGATGCATCAGAGTGTATCATTTTCTAAGACACTTTTAATTTACATCCATACTATTTGCAAGAAGATCATAAATGCTATTTTGAGCAATGCATAGAGGAGTATTAGAATACAATTGTTTAATTACAAAACTTTTATATAAAATTTTATGTCATCCTTTGTGTTCTTTTTTATTGCTACCTATAGCAACAGTATTATCAGTCAACAGAATGTCACTTCAGGTCAGGGCTAGGCCTAAATAAATTGTGCATACATTATTTTCACATTCCTGGGGCGCTTTTATTTCAGGACTGCCACTACAATGATAGAAAGTATAGTAATGTTTCTAATTGGATCCAAAACAAAATTCCATTGGTGTTGTAGAAAACAGTAGAATTAATTTAGTGTTTGTTATGTAACTATTCACAGTTGAGCATCTATTTGATATAAAAGAAAAAGGTGAAGGAAGTCAGAAATTGAATCAGTTGATTTAGTTAGAGTTGGGTAATATAAAAATCTGGGTTTGAGATTTGCATGTGTCTCAGTCAGTTCTTTTCCCTCTCTGCTTGTGCTTGCATGTTTATTATTTCTGCCTTATCTTAGAGTACCTTAGAGTAAAGAAAGATAAGTTCATCAAACAAGCCATATTAATATTAGACAATGCAAGTTATGACACAAGTCAGAAAAAATTATGAATGGAAGATGATTAAAGACTCATTGAGTTTTGCTAGTGTTAATGGCTAAACAGCTTGCAAAAAAACAAACAAAAAAAAAAACAATGCATAGTAAAATTCAACATGCTAAATAAATTTAAACTAAACCCAACATTATTTCTGTAATTAATCTAAAACAAATGCTAAAATCAAATGCTAAAAAAAACACTGAAGAAAGAAAACAAACCAATTAGTTAAAGAACAGACAAAAAAAAGTAATTTTTACCCTGTGGAACACCACTATATATATATATATATATATATATATATATATAGTCTTATGCAAAAGTTTAGGCACCCCTTGGTAAATAAAAGATTTTGGTGATTTTTTTTTAATTGAAAAGATGTCTCTCTTGGAAATGGAAAAAATGCACAATATTTTCGGCAAACATTGATGCATAGTTACTTCTTATGTTATAAATATAACTAAAAATAGCAAATAAAAACATTATTATGGCACTGTGCAAAAGTTTGGGAAACCCAAGAGTTCCAAGTTTTTAACAAGGTTTAAGACATTAATCAGCTCATTAGATCTGATACATGGCAACGGCTGTCATTAGTAAATGCCTCTTTGACTCTTCAAACCTTGTGCACACACTTGCGGACACTCAACAATCATGGGAAAGTTACTGATGCCCACAATGCAGGAGAAGGCTACAAGAAGATAGCAAAGCGTTGTCAGCTTGCAGTTTCCACAGTGAGAAATGTAATTAAGATATAGCAGTTCAGGGGAACTGTGGAGGTCAAGATGAGATCTGGAAGACCAAGAAAACTCTTGAAAAGAGAACTGCTTGTATGCTGGTCAGAAAAACAAATCAGAACCCCCATTTGACAGTAAAAAACCTGCAGGAAGATTTTAGCAGGTGCACCGTTCCACTGTGCAGCGATGCTTGCACAGAAGAGTCAGCAGAAGAAAACCTTACCTGTGTCCCCATCATGAAATCCAACGTTAGAAGTATGCAACAGTACGGCCCCAGTCCCCTGATTTAAACATTATTGAAAATTTGTGGGTGGATCTTAAAAGAACAAGTCGCAAGACGACCAACGAATATTACAGAACTAGAAGCCTTTTGCAAGGAAGAATAAAAGAATTGAAAGATTTTAGCTGGCTATAAAAAGTGTTTGCAAGGTGTGATACTTTCCAGAGGAGGTGCTACTAAGTAAAATGCACAGTGCCACAATAATGTTTTTATATCTTTGTTCAATTTATTACATAAAAAGTAACTAAGCATCAATGTTTGCTGAAAATATTGTGCTTTTTTTCCATTTCATATATATATTTATATTTATAGTGGTGTTCAAAAAAACTTTTTTTTGTCTTGTTCTCCTTTTTTAACCTTTCCAGTTGGTTTACTAGCATAAAATTTTAGAACAGCTGACTGGGAGCATCCAACTTCTTTTGCAACACTCTGTGATGCATTTCGTTCTTGAAGGATTTTATAATCCTTCCCATTGTTTCAACAGACAGCTCTCTCATCGGGGCCATGTTTCCTTTCAGTTATCCAAGTCCAACAGCTTGTTAAGGTCTGGAAGCACACTTTTTTAAATGCTGACTAATTAGCATTTCAGTTATGTTCCGGGTATTTATTTCAGAAATGCTGATTTCATTTTTTCCCCCTGAACACTGAATAATTCCATAGAATTTTGTCTGATGCTTAGTGCTGCTTTCCTTATTCTGGTGTTACTCTATGACACTTTTATATTCTTGGCTATACTGTTATATCATCATTAGTGACTTGAGTCTTGTTGTGAACTCACCTGGTTTTATGATGTGCAGGAGTCTGAAAATGACCTCCTTTTCAGTGTAATTAGTTTCAGTCTCTTCTCAATCTGTCCACACAGTTTGCTGACTGTCATCCACCTGTCCCTCATGTATTTTCAAATACCCTGCTTTCAAGAAAGCCAAGTCCCTCAGGAGAAAACAACGTCTGCTCCAGCACTCGATGCTAAATGGATGAGATGTGTCAGTGTGAGCTCTTGTAGGGGCGGATTTGCCTAATGTGGGAACAATGTGCAATTTTATCTGCTCCTAGCAGAACAATCTTGAAGATAAACAAAAAAAAGAAAGTCTGCCAAGGCTAACTTTGAATGTTGTCTTGACAAAGTCTTGTATGAAAGTTTGTTTGAAGTGTGAAGGTTATTTTAAATATCTGTACTTCTAATACTTTTTCAATTTGCAAAGAGAGTTAATGTTTGAAGGTTATAAGCATACGAAGATATAAGTAAAGTTTGATGGCATTTAGACTTTGCTAGGAGGTTTATAGGTTGATGTTTTTAGACTGGTAGTCTGATAGAACGAGTAGTTTGAAAGTTGTAGGAAGTTAGTCAAATTTGAACAGCAAATGTATGTGCTAACTTTGGTGAATGCAGAAAAGAGATTTTAAAAAGACTATTTTCGGTTTCTCTGCCCAACATAATGCTTACAGGTGCATCACAATAAATTTGAATGTCATGGAAAAGTTTGTTTCAGTAATTCAACTCAAATTGTGAAACTTGTGTATTAAATAAATTTAATGCACACAGACTTAAGTAGTTTAAGTCTTTTTGGTTTTTTTAATTGTGATGATTTAGGCTTACATTTAGCAAAAACCTCAAGAGCTTAGAATTGTAACGACTGAGTAGAGTAGGTGTTCGGGTTCAAATGTAAATCTGATTTATTAAGCTCAGACTCAAGGCAAACAGGGGTCGAGCACCAGCAAACAGAATCAGCGTAGGCATAGACAATAGCAGAAATAGCAGAATAAATCCAATTGACAAAACACACTAGAAACAAAGACACGAGTGAAATCCAGGAACCAGGTTGAAGATATATAATGAATCGTGAAGACACATAAACACATCCAGGGATTTAGACACAACAAAACAGGTCAATGGGCGGAGCCAACAATGAAACACCATGACAACTGACGAGATGGACGGAGACATGAATCAAACAACAAGGCAACATACAAGGTGGGCGGAGACATGAGAGTCACAGACCGGGTCTGGCAGATCCGGCCATTCGAAGTCCAAATCGCAGACCTCCATCTCTGAACACGGCTCCTCGTGCCATGAAACGGGAGTGAGACCCGTAACATGCGGACTATGTTCCGTGAGGACCTCCTGCAGCACATCAGGCTGCATAACCGTGACTTGCTGAACTGAACACGACCCCTCTCTTCGTGCTGTGATGTCAGAACCTGTCACTAGCATTTCAGGGATCGCTAGGACGGGTGTCTCCTCTCGCCGTAAGACCTGAACCGACTAGGCGGTTCAATGGGCGGAGCCAACAATGAAACACAATGACAACTGACAAGATGGGCAGAGACATGAATCAAACACCAAGGCAACATACAAGGTAGGCAGAGACATGTGAGTCCTTGAATGAAAACAGACAAAAACACACACACAGTTCGTGAAGAGCTGGAGGGCCATCCAGAGCTGTGCTAGCACATCCAGCTGATCGTGACAAGAATATGGTAACATGCCAATCAGGTTATCAACTCAAACACCTGCAAAGGTTTCCTCAGCCTTCAAAACAGTCTCTCAGTTTGGTTCACTAGGCTACACAATCATGGAGAAGACTGCTGATCTGACAGCTGTCCAGAAGACAATCATTGAGACCCTTCACAAGGAGGTTAAGCCACAAACATTCATTGTCAAAGAAGCTGGCTGTTCACAAAGTGCTGTATCCAAGCATGTTAACAGAAAGTTGAGTGGAAGGGAAAAACTGAAGAAGAAAAACAGAGAGAACCGCTACCTTATGAGGATCGTCAAGCAAAATCCATTCAAGAATTTGGGTAAACTTCACAAGGAATGGACTGAGGCTGGGGTGAAGGCATCAAGAGCGACCACACACAGATGTGTCAAGGAATTTGGCTACAGTTGTGTATTCCTCTTGTTGAGCCACTCCTGAACCACAGACAACATCAGAGACGTCTTACCTGGGCTAAGGAGAAGAAGAACTTGACTGTTGCTCATTGGTCCAAAGTCCTCTTTTCAGATGAGAGCAAGTTTTGTATTTCATTTGGAAACCAAGGTCCTAGAGTCTGGAGGAAGGGTTGAGAAGCTCATAGCCCAAGTTGCATTACGTCTGGTGTTAAATTTCCACAGTCTGTGATGATTTTGGGTTCAGTGTCATCTGCTGGTGTTGGTTTATTGTGTTTTTTGTACGTCACTGCACCCGTTTAACAAGAAATTTTGGAGCACTTCATGTTTCCTTCTGCTGACCAGCTTTTTAAAGCTGCTGTTTTCATTTTCTAGCAGGATTTGGCACCTTTTGGCACCCACACTGCCAAAAGCCCCAAAGGTCAGTGAAATTACCATGGTGTTTGGTCAAGAAACTCACCAGACCTGAACCCCATAAAGAATCTATGGGGTATTGTCAAGAGGAAAACGACTAACAAGAGACCAAAAATGCAGATGAGCTGAAGGCCACTGTCAAAGAAACCTGGGCATCCATACCACCTCAGCAGTGCCACAAACTGATCACCTCCATGCCATGCATAAATGAGGCAGTAATTTAAGCAAAAGGAGCCCATACCAAGTATCAAGTACATTCAAATTTATTGAGATCCACCTGTACTATGATAAACGGCTAAGCTACTTTTTCAGTCATTTTCTGTGGTATAAACACAACAAAAAAGTGTGTTGGATTTATGAAGTATGTGAATAAAGTGGTGATTTTGAACTGAATCGACGATGCACTGAATAATGACAGTGCTGTCTTCAGTAGAGCTGCTTAGAGCTGAACAGAACTGGTTTCATAATGAACTTTACGCACTTATTGAACTGAATTGAACTTAAATGAACCAACACTGAACTGACCGGAGCTGAATAAATGACACTCTTTTGTACTTTTTTTTTATTTTTATGTTTGCACCATTGATTCTGTTACGTTACTCTAACTAAACATTGTTTAAACATGTTATCAAGTCTCCATCTCTTCTAATCTTGCTCAATGCATAACATAATACTTAGTTTCAACATTTTTAGTCTTTGAATTGATTAAATTCCCACGCAGAGATTAAGTTTCAGTAGTTTTGATAGCAAAAATAATTTTCATGTACATGATTGGTTCACATTCATTTGCATAATTTAATCCTGTAGATTGCACTTTTTAGAGAATTGTGCAGTCACTAAATTGCACATTGCAGAACGAGGAAAGTCAAAAGCAAAGAAAACGGGTTCAAAAGAGAAATAGTACAATGTTGTGTAGATCGCAAATACAATCTGACTGAGTTTGAACAATTTTTCAGTGCAGTTTATGAACTTGACAATGATATCAACAGTTACAAAGTCGGAATTCTGTCCTCTAACTTTTAACAAAGTTTTACATTTTATTGAAAACCATTTTCATTGTCATTTACATCTGGGCAATGCTGGTTATCTTACTGTAAGTCTTATTTGGGCTTTGAAGCAGTGCTGTTTCAATAAGCATTCAGTATTCTGTACGCTAAAAATAATTCACTCAGAAATGACTATGATTACAGCAACCAAAATTAAAATCTTAAATTAAAAATTCTAGCAGTCATACCCCTTGCTGTGTTAAATATACCATCTAAAAGTCATGTGACTGCATTTATTGTTTTGTAATTCACTCTGTTTTACACACATACAAGAGAAGAGTATTCTGTATGTTTCCAGTAAGCTAGTACTATTGTTAACAGCCGGAACATGTAGCAAGTGTCCTTCTATTAGGATCTTCTGTGTGTACACACTGCCCCCTGTAGGCCCAGTGTGTGGGGAAGTGAGAACATTTTAAAATATTAAGCATAGTATTAAAACTCCAGGAGTTAGTAAAGTGAAATTAGCTTATAAAAGTGTTTCTATGTATTCTTGCCGATGTAAAAAGCAGAACTCACCACTAGGAGTCAGTCTTTGTTTGTCTTGATGTAGTAATAGTTCAGGCGGGTCTGTCATCTGACATCCAGCATCTATGAACCACGATATTAGTTTTTTGGGGGGGAGGGGAATTATAAAATAATGCAAGATTTTTGCACCACACGCACTATTTATAGTACAATAAATCTGATGTGAGGAACCACTACAAACCTATAAGAACCCAGATGTGATTTCTGTTGCTTCTCTGCGAGCGAAGAGTTTGATAAAGAACTGAAATGAAAGCTTTCTAGGTCAATTATAGACCTGCGTGACTGACCTTCCGTCCTCAGTGCTGAGACCACAAACATACACACGTTGTGTCCCTGAAACTGATCAAGTTAGGCTATATGCAGAAATTTCTTATTTATATTTCAAAGGTGATTTTGTGAAATGTTTCTTTCACTGAAGAAAAAAAAATGTATATGTATATTTTTTTCTTAGTGGACAACAGGCTAATATCAGGCATACTGATAGACAAAAACAAACAAACAAACAAAATATTTACCATGGAACTACATGAACAAGTATACATGCTTAAATATGTAAAAAATAAATAAATAAATAAAAATCATTCAGTTTTATGAAATAAATCTTTGATGCTCTCTAAGGCTGTATTTATTTACAATTAAACATTTTGAAAATGTTATTTATTGTATATGTTTACTGGCTTTGTGGCTACGCGACGTGTTGGATTAGGTTTGTGGGGTAGATGCGTATCATATGTACGTGAAAACTAATTTTGTATCATATGCACGCAATAACTGCGTATTATATGTGGGACAAAGAAGTGAGTCTTATAAATATATATATATGCTAAAATCCATATAGTATCAATACCACGAGTTTTTCGTTTATTTGGCGTACTATATTTGTTCGCATTTATGAGGGCTCTCAAAGGCACAATGTGTAAGTTTTACGCCACTAGAGGTCGCATTTTCAAAACAGTAATAGAGGCGAAGTTAGATGATGCAGACAGCGCTTTGAACACTATTTCTCTGGGCCTTTTCACAAATCATGTTCACGGATGAAAAGCTCATTTATATGTTTTAATACCTAACCACCTGCAAATGACTCGCACGGTGAAAAATATTTGCGTACCTATCTATTAAAACAGTCTTTGTCCAGGCCGAGGTTTTCACAAAGCTCTCTCCATTTCAGAAACGCCACAATTTGTTCCAATAGCTTCTTGCCTCGGTTTGTGAACATCTCCGTTTTTTGGGATTGCAGAGAGTTTAATCATCATCCATGAAATGGAAATGCACAGTAAATAACTACCACTTCTGCATTTGTCCATGCGTGTTGCCGTATTCATAGGTGGAAACCGAGGAGAGTGCAGTATTGATATATTGATATACAACAATGAACTGGGACGGCCCATTATTAAGTTGGCTTGAAAAAGACACAAATCTCCTCCTAGAGCTTTAAGCTACGACCACCAAACTCAGCCCAGACCTTCAGTCTGGTCTGACTCGGTGTGCTATATCTTTTGAGACTGATCCGACTTACGGTTTTCATAAAAAGGCTAATCATGCTAGTAACTTGCTGCCAACATTCTATTAACATGCTAACCATGCTATTAACTTGTTAATCATGCTAACAACATGCTAGTAACATTCTAGTCGGGATAACAACATGCTAGCAACATGCTATTAACTTGTTCATGCTAGTAACATGTTAATCATGCAATTATCATGCTAGTAACCAGCTAGTAATACTAACAACATGCTAGAAACATGCTAATCATGCTCAAATAATGTTAGCAACATGCATAGCAACACCTTAGCAACTGCTTGCAACAACATAGCATCGCCCTAGCAACCACTCATGTCGCCTTAACCACGTCAGGTACCCTAGCAACCCCATAGCAACACCTTAGGAACCACATATTTACCTACCTTAGTAACCATCTATTTTCAAAACTTTTAAACTTAAAATTACTTTATACTCAAACTTTAAACTAAAAAAAAAAAAGATTTCTATAAACTACTTTAAATTTTCTAGCTAGGCTTTTTCAAGCCAATTTAAGTTTGCCTACAAACTTTATCATATAGTTTAAATCTGGAATTTCTTTAAATTTACAAATCTTACAGAACTTCTGAGATAGTGTAAGTACACAACTGCATGAAATATATAAACTTTGCAAGTGGTTTTTGGATATTTCATTACAAATATCTTACATATTGTGCCTTTAACACAGTGTCCAAGCAGGCCTAAAAGCTTTCCTTAATCTCAATTTCATATACAGACACCACATGCATCACACTAATACTGTAACAACATCTGCATGTCAGTATAAAATACCCATTAAAGATTTTCAGAAATGAAAAGCACCAACAATCTTTAAAGATGTTAATGCTTGCATAAATCTAATGCATTATAAAAATATACTTCAAGCATTGAATTAAAAGATATAAGAATCTACATGGCCTAATCTATGTTTTTATTCTTTCATCAAGCATCTTCAGTAATGTGAGGCTAGAGAGGAATCTTTGAGCAGCTGATGCTGGTTAGCTGTGGGCTACCATTTGAATTTCAATTTCAGGAGCATTCATTGCACACAGAGCCCTCTTCCTCTCCTGACTGAACACAAGTGAATGCAGGTTGTTGACAAAGCTTTTACCAAGCTACTGGAATTTTAACAATGAGTCCTCACATGCTTTCTAATGATATTTCGCTGTGACAGGTAGCTTGTATTGTTCAAATACTAGAAGGTATAACCTGAAAAAAAACTAAAAGTAGCAGACACCTCTGACACTTGTTTATTTAAAAAAACTTTATTAGGAAAACTGTATTAGGCAACTGTACTTTTAGTATACATAAAGTCTGCTAAAATGGAACAACTGCTGAAGACCAATAAAAGACATACTTAGTATTTTTGATTGGGCTGAAGTGAAACTATTGCAAGTATACTTTAGGTACACTTTAAATATTGTGCATTTAAAATTAACAGTCCTAATTAAAATTTAAGGCTTATTAATAAGTAGTAATACTTCAAATCAAGTTCAATTAAAAATTTAGTTCATACTGTCAGAAAATGTTAATAGATTTTAACTTTACTTAATATTAAATAAATGTATTTAAAATATATTTTTACTAGGTTATACCTGCCTTTTTATTAATTGCTTTTTACAATAAAAAATATTTTTATGTACTGCCTTAGTGAGAAAAAAAAATGCATTTGAAATACATTTATTAAATGTTGTGTGTACTACAAACACATTTACACATTTATGCATTTGATAAAAATAAATAAAAAATTGGAACACATTTTGTGCTGAATGCACTTTAATTGTCACATCTGGTCAAGGAGGCAGACACATGGGTTCAATCAAACAGGTAAGTATTTATTCACAACTCACTGGCTTCCAGGCAAAACATGAACTGAAAACAGCTACAGAAGCAGTCAAAACAGGCTTATTTTAAATGTCTTTCTTTTTTTTCTCTTGTAGGTAGGTAGTGAACCGGCTGACCGAGACAGGTAGGTAGGTTGAGACCAGGATGGGAAGCTTGCAACCTCGAGACCAAACCGTTAGTGTTTGGAGTGAGCGTGGTTATAAAGGATCCAGGTAAGTGGCTGCAGGTGTCGTTGATTAGGTGTGAGTGATGATGACAGAGTGAAGGTGAGTAGCAAGAGGGATGCTGGGAGATGTAGTGTGTGTAGGTGACTAAACTTGTGCATGTGTTGAGGTGACTGGACTAGAGGCAGTTGTGACATTAATTGTCAGCCTTAGGGCTTTGATACTGAGGACAGCAAGTTGTCATTTATATGCTCATTGCTCACTGGAAAGGCGTTGAGATGAAACGTTGAGATGACAACAAATGTCATTTCTCTCCTATCAAAGTGTTTTGAGGAAATTCAAGGAGGTTTTTGACCATGATGAGGATGGGAGAGAGGCTGGCTTACCCTGCATGACCCTCAAATTTACTGGAGAGAACAAGAGGTTTCACAGTGGTCCGACTCCCGTCTAAAGCACTGCCTGAAGTATCCTCGCCAAAACTTCACTCCCGCTCAGGTCCCGACGGAGGACCCAGAGTCACTAGAGGGCCTACCGGAACCCTACAAGGACCTTCACCTGGCCTTCAGTAAGATCAAAGCTACCCGTCTGCCCCCACATCGTGACACTGACTGTGTCATCGACCTCTTACCAGGCGCCACACCTCCCTGTGGATGGGTTTACCCCTTATCCCAACCCAAGACCCAGAGCATGCAGCGTTACATCGAGGAGGAGCTCGCAAAAGGATTCATCAGGCCTTCCACCTCACCGGCCTCGGCCGGCTTTTTCTTCGTAAAAAAGAAAGATGGATCGCTCAGGCCTTGCATTGATTACCGAGCACTTAACGAAGTCACCATCAAGTACAGATACCCCCTGCCACTCGTCCCATCATCACTGGAACAGCTTCGCTCGGCTCGGATCTTCACAAAATTGGATCTAAGATGTGCATACAACCTTCTCCGTATCCGAGCAGGGGATGAGTGGAAGACAGCCTTTTCCACCACAACTGATCACTACGAGTATCTGGTAATGACCTTTGGGTTGTCCAATAGGCCCTCGGTATTTCAAGCATTAATTAACGACATTTTCCAGGACATTCCAACCAATTCATAATCGTCTACATCGACGATATCCTCGTCTACTCAGAGAACCTTCAAGACCATATTAAGCACGTTCGAGCAGTCCTACAAAGACTCATCAAGCACTCATCAATCTAAGTGTGACTTCCATCTCTCCACTGTCTCGTTGCTAGGATATATAATCAGCGCCAGCGGAGTAACCATGGATGATCAGAAAGTATCTGCCGTATTGAGGTGGCCTCGCCGTAAGACAGTAAAAGAGCTACAGCGTTTTCTGGGGTTTGACACTTCTACAGGCGGTTCATCCGTGGTTTCAGTCAGGTGGCCACCCCTCTCACTGCACTCATGAAGGTGTTCACAATTTATCCTGGAACCAGTCATGAGAAAAGGCCTTCGTAGAGCTCAAGAACCGCTTCTCCTCGGCCCCCATTCTCCGACACCCTGATCCCACTCTTCAATTCATCGTGGAGGTGGACCCTTCTAATTCCGGCATTGGAGCCGTGCTCTCTCAACGACATGGGAACCCCGCTAAAATGTACCCCTGTGCGTTCTACTCCAGAAAGCTCAATCAAGCAGAGCGGAATTACGATGTGGGCTACAGAGAGCTATTAGCCATGAAGGCAGTGCTTGAGGAGTGGAGACACTGGCTAGAGGGTTCGACTACAACCTTTCTTGTGCTGACTGACCATAAGAACCTGGAATACCTAAGAACCACCAAACGTCTCAACGCTCGCCGGGCACATTGGTCCCTCTTCTTCTCCCGGTTCTGCTTTAAGATCACCTACAGGCCAGGAACTAAGAACAGCAAAGCCGATGCCTTGTCCCGCCAGTTCGACAGTACACAGGTGGAGACAGCACCTACCTCTGTAATCTCACCCTCTAGTATCGTCGCATCCATACAGTGGGACATCATAGCAGAGATAAACGAGGCTCAGAAAGAGGAACCAGATCCCCCTGAATGCCCTCCTGGACAAACCTACGTGCCCACCAGCCTCCAATCCTGAGTGCTCTCCTTGATTCACGAAAACCCCAGCGCTGGTCACCCAGGTATTCAGGCTACCAAGGAATTGGTCGAGAATCGTTTCTGGTGGCCTACCCTCAGCCAGCAGGTAATTTCTTTTGTTAAGGACTGTGCCACCTGTAATCAGACCAAGTCATCTCGCCAACGCCCAGCAGGCTTACTCCAGCCTCTGCCCATACCTGAACGTCCCTGGTCACATCTGGCAGTGGACTTTGTAAGGGACCTACCATCCTCTCACCATAATACTACCATACTCACCATAATCGATCATTTTCCAAGGCCTGCCGCTTGATCCCACTTCCCATACTCCCTACAGCTTGGGAGACTGCCCAGATGCTCTTGAATCAAGTATTTCAGTTCTACGGATTACCTGAGGACATTGTGTCAGACCGTGGACCACAGTTCACCTCCCGAGTGTGGAAGGCATTCTGCTCACAGCTCAACATCAATGTCAGATTGACCTCCGGGTACCATCCCCAGTCAAATGGACAGATCGAAAGGCTTAATCAGGAACTCACCCGTTTCCTTAGAGCGTACTGCAATCTCAACCAGGAGGACTGGAGTGAATTTCTCTTATGGGCAGAATACGCCCAGAACTCTCTCAAGAAACCTTCTACTCAACTAACCCCCTTCCAGTGTGTACTGGGTTTTCAACCTCCCTTGTTCCCATGGTCCAGAGAACCCACTAACCTCCCAACAGTGGATGCCTGGCTACAAAGAAGTGAGGCTACCTGGGACATGGCACACATCAACCTCCGAAGAGCAATCCAAAGAGTGACACGACAAGCTAACCGTCTTCACCTCAGTACCAGGCCGGTCAGTGGGTTTGGTTATCCACCCGGGACCTCAGACTCCGTCTGACCTGTAAGAAGCTTACATGGGTCCTTTTCAAATAGTTAAACAAATAGCACCTGTCTCAAAATATAACACCTGTCTTTTCACCTTAAACTCCCTGCTAACTACACTATTTCTCCTACCTGCCATGTATCCCTGCTTAAGCAGGTGACCCGCTGCTGACCCGGGAGGAGAGGGGGACCAGGACGAGGCAACCACCGCGGAGACCCCTCCCCTGGCACCTGAATACACACACAGTGAGTAAGGAAAGCATTCAGACCTCCTAAAATTTTTCACTCTTTGTTATATTGTAGCCATTTGCGAAAATCATTTAATTTCATTTTTTTCCTCATTAATGTGCACACAGCACCCCATATTGACAGAAAAACACAGAATTGTTGACATTTTTGCAGATTTATTAAAAAAGAAAACTGAAATAT
>JAUYWG010000032.1:7697792-7716890 GCA_034779775.1 Enteromius afrohamiltoni
GGTCAAAGGAACTGCCTGAAGAGCTCAGAGACAGAATTGTGGCAAGGCACAGATCTGGCCAAGGTTACAAAAAAATCTCTGCTGCACTTAAGGTTGACTTATAGAGTCAAGTACAGGGATATCCTGGACCAAAACCTTCTCCAGAGTGCTCGGGACTTCCTACTTTCCAACAAGACAATGACCCTAAGCACACGGCTAAAATAATGAAGTAGTGGCTTCACAACAACTCTGAACTCTTGAATGACCCAGCCAGAGCCCTGACTTAAACCCAATTGACCATCCCTGGAGAGACCTAAAAATGGCTGTCCACCAACGTTTATCATCAAACCTGACAAAACTGGAGAGGATCTGCAAGGAGGAATGGCAGGGGATCCCCAAATCCAGGTGAGAAAAAACTTATTGCATCTTTCCCAAAAAGACTCCTTTTGATGGAATGACTGTATTATAATATTTCACTTTTTCATTTTTAATAAATCTGAAAAAATGTCAACAATTCTGTGTTTTTCTCTCAATATGGGGTGCTGTGTGTACATTAATGAGCAAATGGTTGCAATATAACAAAGTGAAAAATGCAACGGGGGTCTGAATACTTTCTCTACCCACTGTGTATATTGTATATATATATATATATATATATATATAGTTTTCTTTTCCTTTTTTGTTGAAACTGAACTTAACAGATCAGAATGCATTTAAATTTGTTAACCTACAATAATCAAGCAAATTTCAAAAAAGCTATTGAAAAAACACTTAGGTTGGAAACCTAAGGGGCATGTGCTCTTCATTTCAACGTTTATGCAAGTTGTAGCATTGAAGGAATCTCTGTTTACTTATGCTGCAGCATCACAGACAAAACAAGCAGAGACAGCAAGGCCACACTCAGCCTGTTATGACACCGCATGATCACTGTGAGCCTCTGGCCTGAGAGAGCCGCCGAGCGGGAATTGGTGGTTAACGTCATGTTAGCTCACAGCTGAGAGTTATAGATTTAAACTGCTGCATTAGAAAAGCATGTGTCAAAGGGATGAAGAAACTTGCAGCCTTTGTGATGCTGAGCGAAGCGTGCAGGGGGAATGATAACAGCCAATGAACCCCGACAACCATGTCGCAGCATCCCTCCAGTGGAGAGAGACACACAGCTCAAACATGGCTTGCTTTCATTGCTTAATGTTCTGCCCCGCTACTGCCAGGGAAAGTGAGAGAGAGGCTATAGAAAGGGCATTCATCAATAGCGAAGGCAGCGTGCATTCTGTAAATATTGTTTAACAGGCACTCAAATGCTATTACAAGTCATTTCTTATTACCCTAAAACAACATTCAATTTCCAAATTACAAGAGTCGGCAGACATGGTTTGGTTTAAATAATTCCTTATTCTAATAGCTGTTCAGTATAACCTTTGTAATGTCACTAAGAGTGTACTTTATTGCAGTTTGTTGTTTGAAAATGGCAATTTCAAGAAAAAGTCAAGCCACAATATTCTTTCTTTCTTTTTTTTACTTATTATATTGCCCACTAGGCTAAAACCATTAGTCCAATTGCTTAGAAACATAAAAGCCTTTATAAGTAATTAGTTTACTTGGAGAATAAAAAAGTCCTCATAATTTACTCAACCCCATGTCATCCAAGATCTCTCTTTCTTCAGTAGAAAAGAAATTAAGGGTTTTGAGAAAAAATATATTATATATTATATATATAATATATATATAGTCCATATAGTGGACTTTAATGGTGGCCAACGAATTCAAGGTCAAAAATGCAACTTCAAAAGGCTTTATATTATTAGTAATGTATATACCACAAATGTTTGTATTAGCTCTGTGATGCACATCTACTACTGTACATTACGTATTCATGTTAGAAATGTCACTTATAGGTAGCTCTTAGTGGGGGTATTTCGATTCAGAAAGGTAGGGTAGTGTGAAGGTAGTGTTCATCCGGCATAGTCGTTTTAGCTGTTTTGTTAAGAGCTTTTGACTATTTTTGCAATACTGGGTTGATACTTCCATCTACATCACTCGTGACCTTTCCAACATGACTATATAATGTGTGAAGTCCAGCTAGTGCAAAATGAGCATTGGTGGTTAAAAAGTTTTAGTGCTGTCAAACGATTAATCGCCTCCATAATATATAAAAGTTTGTGTTTTCATAATATATTTATGCATACTGTGCATATTTATAATGTATACAGTACTGTCCAAAAGTCTTAGGCCACTATTATTTTCATATTTTTATATCTTTTGCGGTAGCGTGTCAGTTGGAAATTTCAGTTTACATTTCCAAACATTATTTTTGTCATTAATTGTAATAATGCAGTGAGATTATTGTCTGAGACAGACTAAATGCAGAAGAACTGTGGCAACGTCTCCAAGATAAAGAAAAAAACCTACCTGGAAAGTTACAGTACTGTTCAAACTTTTAGACACTTGTGTAAAAATGCTGTAAAATCAGGATGCTTTCAAAAGTAATGCCATAAATAGATTTAATTGATCAACTTCTATTAACTAAATCAAATAAATGTTTGGTATTACAGCTTTTGGTAAAACAGCTTCTGTTCCGAGATACACTTGCCCATAGTTTTTCAGGGAGCTTTCCGTTGTCACAGTTCTTCTGGATTTAGTCTGTCTCCGTTTGTTCTGTTACTTCATGTCATTCCAGACAGACTGGATGATGATCAGATCAGATCAAACTCCTCGTGCAGACAATAATCTCACTGCATTATTACAATTAATGACAAAAATGTTTGGAAATATTACTAATATTACTAACTAATATTTCCAACTGACACGCTACCGCAAAAAAAGATAGAAATAACCCACTTAAAAGCATTTTTTCTTGCTGAAAATAATAGTGGCCTAAGACTTTTGCACAGTACTGTATATAAATACAAACACAAGCATGTATATATTTCAGAAAAGTAGGTTATGTTTATATATTAAATGTATTTATATATAATAAAATATTGAATATATAAATGTATAAAAGTAAATATTCTCAAAATATATACTGTGTGTGTATTTATATACATATTATATATATACATAGCACACATAGACATATAATGTAAATAATAACTTTTTTGACAGCTATAAGAAGAATATACATTTCTTCATTTTGAAAGAAAACTACCAATAGCTTTTCTAGATAAGACACATTCCTCGGCTGGGATTGTGTAGAGCCTTTTGAAGCTCCATTAAAACTACCACCTGTTGGATCCCATTGAAGTAGAGAAAAATAACTGTAAAAACTGTAATTTCTTTTCAACTGGAGAAAGACTTGAACATCTTGGATGACATGGGGCTGGGGAAAATATCAAATTTAGTTTTATTCAGGAAGTGAACTAATCCTTTAGGCCACACGATTTGAGGTGTCATTCACAAATAAGCAACTGACTAGTTAAGGAACAAAGCTTAATGAGCGTGTAGTTATGCTAAGGCTTGCCTTTCAACAAACACCACAAAGCCCAATTTAGTGTTATCAAAAGCATCAAACTGAAGGTCTTTTTTCTAAAATGCAAAGAAAAGTGGCTGAAAACATAAGGTTTCAAGTAAGTGTTCCAGCTTGTGACCCGTAGATCCCTTGAGCTTGTTTATGGGAGTGAGTTAGGTGCTCTAGGGAGCGAGGGGCCTCTAGTGCAGTGTTCTGGCCTTTCTAAACATTTGTGATGAATTAGATCATTTCCTCTTGCCCTGAGAAAGCAGGCAGCACAGGATGACTAAATTAAAGATACCTACCCTTCTGTGCACACCCATGCTCTTTAAAGAGACAAGGGCTACAATGAGAGAGAGAAATAGGGTTTCAAAACAAGGAAGATCTTGCCTATGCGCAAATCGTGAGCATATAAGACTTGACAGCTGTTTTCTCAGGGTCAGCAATAGGAGAATCACATGACTGCCTTTGTGATTCTTCCACCACTACCCGCTGGGTGAGCCGGTTTAAAAATGACTCTGACTGCTTAAAAGGAAAATGTATGGTGAAAAAACACATTACTCTCTGTGATATAATTATAAACTGGTCTGACCTCCTTTTTTTTCCCAGGAAAACACACACAAACAACCTGATATTTGTGTTTTTTTAAAAGAAAAAAATGCATCAAATATATAAATATCAGAAAGATACATGCAAACGTTTGAGGTTGATGGCAAAAGTTGGCAAAATCAGCCATTTATTGAAATGAAAAAGAACTAAATGTGAACAAACATCTTGATGAAATTTTTAAGTAACAGTTCAAACTTCAATATACCGAACATATATGTCATTGCAACAACAGTGTCATACAGATTTTTTCATGGATGATGTCTCACACAGCCTCGCGATGCAAGCCCAGAGAGGGAACAAACAGACAAGGAGCTATGGAGGAACATAGCATACTCGTCATCATCACACAATGCTTTTCCGACAACTCTGAAAATTATATACATATTCTTACAGCATTTACACCTTTCGAAACAATAGTACCACAAAAATAATCAACTGCCAAACAGGAACTTTATGGACGACAGACAAAGTGAAAACAAACCACATAAAGCTGATGATACTGCTGGAACAATATGACCAGTGCAAGGCTGACCGAGAGAAGTCGAGTGGGGAAATCTCGAGAATAGACTAAAACATGCTTCTGCTGTGTCTATTATCAGAGGTTTATATACATACAGTTCGTATCCATCATAAAAAAAAAGTGACCGTAAGAGGATCAAAAGAAGTCTAAACACACTGCAGCTCTGCATTCATACCGATATGGCTTCCTGGCTCAGTGTGCCCAAGTGAAATAAAAAGCACCAGAAAGGTGCTGGCATCAAAACATCTGACAGACAGAGGCAGAAAGAACAAAAAGAAAAAAGGAAATATGAGTTGTCTGCACAGAGATGGCATTGACGCAGCCATCTTTAAAGAGGCTCCTACATAAGCTGCATTACCTTGAGGCCGCAAAGAGTGTCTAAGGAGTCATGCGGATTCAGACAGCGAACACTGAATGCGAAAAGCGACTAAAAAGTGCCGTTAACTTAAAATGCTTTGCGATGTAATCTTTCGAGATTTCAAAGACAAAGATAAGCAGGTACCAAGTCCAGACCAGGTTAGGGATGTCCTCTCCCTTTTTTAAACATGGGATACTTTCTGAGACTCCCGTGCCTGCTTGATGCTGTAGAGCCATTTAATGACCCGGGCGTTCCGTTCAACGGCGGAAATACCATAGGGAACACGCTCCCCAGCATCGTCTTCTTCATCAGTCAGGTCATCGTTGCTATGCCGTGACTGCTCACAGTCTGAGC
This sequence comes from Enteromius afrohamiltoni, assembly GCA_034779775.1. Lineage (NCBI taxonomy): Eukaryota > Metazoa > Chordata > Actinopteri > Cypriniformes > Cyprinidae > Enteromius > Enteromius afrohamiltoni. The sequence continues at coordinate 7,703,061 of JAUYWG010000032.1, forward strand.
TGATCATGCTGGCACTACGGAAATTGAGGGACACGATGTCAGAGTTCGCTCGGGCGAAGCTTTCCACACCTACGCTCTCCAGCTCCTCGGGATCCAGCCCACAATAGTTGAAGAAGCGCTCCACATCTGCCCCAGCCCGAGCATAGCGGTCGCTCAGGTCTGACTTGGAGCGGTGCAGAGAGGGCCTGCGGGCCACAGAACTGCCTAACTCCAGCTCCGCAGCAGTGCTAGATAGTGTCTCTCTTTCAGAGGAGCAGGGAGCATTGTCACATGCAGCCAAGGCCTTGGCGCTAGGCTTGGGCGGCAGCGGTGGTGCGGAAGAGCTACTGCTGCGGGCCGCTCTCAATGGCTTGCCATTGCACATGCGGCGAATGTCTGAGGAGCTGTGGGAGGCATGCAATGGTGAACGCTCGCCGTCAGCCTCGCACGACCTCTCCTCCAGCAGCCTTCGACTCAGGTTCAAGTTGCCTCCCTGTGGACTGTGTCGACCTTGCGTGGAAGGTGGTACCTTGAGCGAGTCGGCAAAGGAGCGACATCCAGGTTCCGTCAGCTCGGACGAGCGAAGTGGCGCCCAGCTACGTGCCCCCACTTTGTGCAATGTCCCCTTGGCGGGCCCCTCGGATGAGGAGGAGCTGTTCAAGATGTTCTTCAGGATCTCCAGGTTGAGATTCTCCCGTTTGGTGGTGGTCGCGCAAGTGTCTGATTTGGCGTTGTTGTTGGAGGCTTTCAAGCCAGATCCCACACCGCTGCTTCTCTTGACAGGAACTGGGCAGACGGGGGGCTTGGCAAGTACCTGTGGCTTGATGGGTTCCTGCTTAGCGTTGATGACCTCCTGGCTTTTCACGTACTTGGCCTTGTCGGCCTCCAGCCGCTCCACGGCGCTCAACCGCTTTGGGTTAGGCTCGATCTGCCGGCGGAAGTAGTCTGGCCCCTTGTTGAGGATGCGGAGCGGGACAGCAGAGGCAAAGGCCCCACCCTGACCGGCGGGCTTGCTATCTGCCTGTAGTGTCTCGGTGGGCATCTCTGCTGGTCTCTCGGCGGCCGCCGTGGTGGATTCCGCAGTGGACTCTCGTCAAGGGGCAGCCTGGAGGCACACACATCAAGCCAGATGACCGGACTATTAATCCTGTCTCCACTGGCTGTCAGCAGTGAGGCCTCATACTCACAGCTCATTAATTAGCCTCCGCTTCCTCCACGTAGCAAGACTCCGCACGGCAAAAAAAAAAAAAAAGAGCACTCAGCTCCAGTCAGTGTCAGCACACCCGTCAGGCTCGGCCAGCTGGGAGGGAGCACCAGAGGATTGTGGGGAAAAGCCTTTTCGCTGCTCCTTTGTTCCTGGCCAAGGCTGAGAATCTGAAACACACAAGGACCAACCCTGTTAAGGGAGCAGGTGACATCACATTCCTAGCAACAACAGGAAGAGCTACAACTCTGGCGTGCTGTTGGCAGATGAAGCAATAGAAAACAACTAATGGAAACACATGCACACCTCAATATCAGTGGAATTAATATCATTTGGTTGGTGGTGGTGAGGTGTGGGTGAGACAATCTTAGACTGTAATCTAGGAATATTTATGTAGGCTATTGCACTGTGGTCCCATATGTATAACTGCAATTTATCTAGCAGTTATCCTTTGATGAAAATCCTTTATTTGATATATTACTGTTGTTTATCTGAATAATCATCCAATAAAGCGAAAGCGAATTTGATTACCCAGCTTTCTTATTTACTGCTTGTAATTATTTCATATCGAAATGTCATTTATATATTCTAATATAAGTGAAAACAGGCAAATTATTCTCATGCAAGTGCAAAGAAACAATGATTCAGCAATTTGTGTGTGACTGCGCAAGTCTTTCGCAGCTAGAGAAATCCAGACGTATGATCAGGGCTCATGTTCCTGCCAAAACCCTGAGGCTGTTTGCAGGGGGACAAAAAAATAAAAAAAATACACATCGAAGAGAGAAGGAAACATAAAATGGTGGAAAACTTTACTTGTCTCGTAAATAAGAGTAATTACAGAGGTTTTTGGACAAGAGTGTTGGTGGTGGCCACAATAGTTTTGGATATTGCTATGACGAAGCATTTTATGGCACAACAGTATGTGAAAATCTTCTGATTCAATCTAAGGGCTGCAGAAATAAATAAAAGAAATACACATCAGCACAGCCATTACCGAGGCAGCAAACAAGAGTCTCTTCTTTGTGCTCAGGCCCATTTTATGCAAGCCATCCCAAGCCTAGTGTATTTACATCAAAAAGTATACTCTTTCTTGTGTAGTTTGACTGTAAAAAATGGTCATTAGTTAATGTCAAACCTGAGCAAAACATTATCATATAAATGACACCCATATCTGATTTTTTTTATTTTGTTTTGTACATCTCTACCTCAAAGCATTCAAATCCAGTGATTACAAGCTCACTAGGGATTTTATTGTTGTATAGCAATCAGCTTTGCCAAAATATCACATAATGTAATTACAAAAACTCCCATAAGCAAGTGAACCTCACTGGACCCAAATTCACTTTTTTCCCCACCCAAGCACTTAAAACATCCCCAGAGTCACTTTTGGGATAGATAGAGTCACACAGGCTTTGCAAAGTCTTAGAAATGCCAGATAAGATGGCCTTTAAAAGGACAATCCTGCTTAAGTTACACTTCATCTGTGGCTTGCTGTTGATTCACACAGAAAAGAATCTAGAACCCAGCACACTTAAGCTCATGTGATTAGAATACATTTCTGAGGGCAATCTGTACTGTACAGTACATAACATTCTGCATGTGTTTTTAAAGCATTTTTTCATTTGTCAATTCCAATTGACAGAATGCCACAGAATAATAAAGCTCAACTTGTGTTTAAGACTATTGCTAGTGGAAAAAACAGTTTTTCACATATAAAATACTTCTACTAATAAATGCATTTGAATTATATGTTCCAGTCAGAGAGTGATAGCATAAAAGCACTGCTCTCGAGTAATCTTAAGAAATGCTACACTCTAACCCATTTTGCCAAAAACAAGCATACAGCGCAAACAACTTTGCAGCCACCTGGGATTTAGCTAGACATAATATGAGCAGACCGTGGTGAAAACTGTGTTTTCAGTTTTTTAATAACGCTGTCAACAATGACTGTTTATATGTTTCAGGAAGGGGTCAGTGATTATGAGCCTAAACAGCATACGGGCAATGGGCCTTTATCCTTTAAACATAATTACAGAACACAGAGGAGTCTAAAACACGGGTCATGAAGAGAGTAATAATTGTAACGATCTCCCTAAACGCCCCCGCGAGGAAAAAAACCCTGTCTCCTTTAATCCTCTCTGCTGAGTGCTGTAGCCCCTTCCCCCAAAACAGAGTAAGCCCAGCTGTGGGACTCCAGCCAAGAGCCATCTCACATCATTTCATCTCCCTCCAAAGCCCTTCTGAATTATCAGAGCCAAAGACAATCCCCACAGCCTTCTCAACGCACCCGCTCACCCTTATCGTCCATGTAAGAATAACACTTTACCTCATCGCACCATCCCTGTGAGTTGGCCTGCTGAAATTAAACGGCGATTTGTAAAACGGATATTAGAACAACTTGCTGCAGGATCAACTCATGCAGGCCTCTATACATACTGCATAATAATCCTTAAAAGAGTTCTTCTGTGGCTTTAGCAGTAGATACACTAGTATTAATTCATTAACGTGTGTTATTACATTCATAAATTAATTTTCCTTTAAATGAAATACATATTAAAAAGTGTTTGTAATTTCCTGTGTACAGCTAACATACCATAGAGCACATAAACGAGTGCTTTTTCCATGTTAGGAATGTACTCTCAGTCTCAACTGTATCGTGTAAGCCACATCCCAGTGCGCCTCGGGTCAGAAAAAAAAATAAAATCACAGAAAATACGCCACATCAGCTGAGCTGTTTGGCAATGTAGCAACACAGTCATTAAATCCATCTTGTTTTCTAACACATGATGATCATGCGAACAGCTCTCAGGCAGTTTACAACAGAAACTGATGAAAAAAAAACCCTGCTAGTTTAAGGTCACATGACTACTTTAAACATTACGTTACTTCTAGATTCATGCAGGTCTGTTGCGTTTATCAACTCTGAGATGATATTAAGCTCTAATGTCCCTCTGGGTGTATTGGGTTGCAAAGTCGTGTATAAAACAAAGAGAAGATTGGATTTCAGCTGAAATCCTTTTATCACATTTGCCTAAAGGCTCGTCCTCTAGTAACATTTCTCTTTTGAGGAGAGCTACAGTATGAAACTGCTTTTGGTTTTTAATATTATTATATATTATTATATAATGTCTAAAAATAAACATACAAAATTATGTTAACGTTATTTACGAATAATAAAAAGTCACACACAAACATTATATATAAATATACTGTATATCATACTGTATATATATATATATATATATATATATATATATACACAGTATGAGATAATTTTATTTTTAAATGCAATCACTATAATTTTATATCAAATATATTTCAAAAGGTAACATATAAAAATCTGACTTTTTCTGTTTAATTGCTATAACCAGGTCCCTGGTGGATCTATGTAGAAACGTGGGAAAAAACACAACACAGTCATTTTTTGGGGGAAGACTTCTATGGAAGCTTTGTGAAAAAAACAAGCCCACCCATGTCTATTGTAATTTCACAAGTGACAACGGTTTTTAAGTTCTATCGCCTTCACGAATGTTCGAGAAAAGCATTGTATCTGTTCTGTGTTTGGCTGCACTGAACACTAATTAAGAGTCCAAAGCTCACAGGAAACAAGAGAGCCAGATTTATTGATTTATTTACTGTATATAATGCTACTGTCATACAGATACAAACATGCAAAGACATATTCTCAAAGTCTTAACTGAATTTTTCATGTGTGTTTTTTACAAACTAGCGTGCATGTCAATAAGACTTCAAAGACAACTTGCATGCCATGTGACAACCTTGAAACAAGGCTGAAACATATCGATTTAAGATGATAGATAAGATAATTATACAATTAATATTGAACCATGCACTGATGTCACATGGACTATTTTAATGATGTCCTTTACTACCTTTGAACGTATCAGCGTCAGAAAGCTCTCAGATTTCATCAAAAATATCTTAATTTGTGTTCCGAAGATGTTGATTGATTTGTTGAACCATCCCTTTAAAAGTCTTTGTGTAAAGAAAATATCCTTTTAAAAACAACCTTTAGCATTGTCATAAAAACACACATGCAAACCCACTTGATTCAAGATCACCTATAAAGCATCTTGATCGTAGAGGAAGCAAGGCTTTTGGCCCAACTGTATATGCATATGTTCACAATAGTTTCATAAGATTACACCACAGCTAGCCGTGATGGCACAGAGCTAAAAAGAACGAGCGGTAATATTTGGAGCGTCAGTGTGTTGATAAACTGCTATATAAGCAACAGATTCTGGTGTCCATCTGTTATCTGCTCACACCAGCAGCAGCAGCACGAGGCTGTGACATTAGAGCTGGTTGTGTGCTGTGTTCAGTGGGCTGGACTATAGTGACTAGAGCCAGCAGATGAGTCCCGTCCCCCAGGGCAGAGCAGCTCATTGGCTCTTTCTGTCTGTCACTCATCTAGACCCAGGCCCACCCTCACAGCAGGTGTGTGTGTGCCCGATCACTTGTTACATAATAACATGATATATAGAAGCTACAAAACCAGTCGCAGTGTGTCACACATTGTCTGATCCACGGCGCAACAGCTTGCCTATAGACGCATTATAGAGAGCAATCCAATCTAAATGGACCTTTGTTCTCTGTGACAGGGGCATTGTGATCTTCCATAAGCACCACCAACAGTCAAAAAGAGAATATGCATTTTATTAAGCCGCCTGCCATTTTTTCGACCATTCATATTGGTCAGGCCTTTTTTTTTTTTTAAAGAGCCTACCATTCATGCAAAAATAAAATTCAAGCTTAAATCACGCCATCGCGCATTTAAACAGTGCAGGAAAAATCCCAGACGCTCAAAAGACTGTATTTGGAAAAAATGTCATTTCGCGTCAGTCATCAAGAGCCACAAATCAGTCCTTGGCATCACTTCCAGTTCACCATCACCATCTGACATTGCCTCTGCCAAAATTTCCAGACAGAAGACATATTTGTCGCAGACACTTTAATTTTATTTGTGAGGCTGGCACCGAAGGGCCCACAGCGTTCTCAAGGATATTTTTGCGTTCTCAATTCCTCCCCTGCAAATCAAAGGTGCTCTGTGACAGAGGAAAGCCTTTGAAAATAAAGCCTAAGGTAAACAGCGAACCTATAAAAAGGCATCATTCTGACATCCAGACCAAACACAGGATGTACTGTGCTTTGTCAGGGGATACCTGGCAGGCACAGGTAGCAACGGTGCATCTATTCTGGGGAGCTTCCCAGAAGTGTGGCCTTCTGGGGTGAACTTTTCAAAGCATAAGCACAATTTTCTGTATTTTGTAGAGAGCAACTTTGGCTTTTAGCACATTTAAATGTGCTTGCTTCCTTATGGGATACCCTTTAGTAATGACCTTTAAGCCCTTCAAAAGGTCATGCTAACAGAGAAGCAAGTGTTGATTTTGGAGACTGGCTATTTGATTTCACTTTAAGAAGAATAAAAGTGCAGTGGAATCTCTTTAGATTTCAAATCATATAGCTAATAATTTTCCAATTAAAAAAAAAAGATCTTCCCGACTGCTAATTTTTGAATTCTAGAGTACAAAACCATTAGCAAAGCTTACTTGTGGTTGTTTGTGCAGTAATCAATACCAAACTTAATATGTGGGTTAATTAGAATGATGTTAATCTAGTTAGTGTAAATGTATGCTAGGGACATTAAAGCAGAGGTTCCTTTAGTGCCAAACCATGACCCAGATTATGCTGTAATAAAGCTCATGGAGCAAATCGTATCCCTCATGACCTTACTCTTGCCCTCATCACTGCCAAAGCGTAGGTGCTTTGATCACTCGTAGAATAGTGAATGAGTAATGAGCGTATGTATATAGTTTCACCGTAAACTACGAGGAAGCCACAGTAGACTCATCAGTTAAAATGAGGATGGTGTCCTCACTGAAAACCCTAAGCTCTCATGCACTTAATGCTTTATCTGTCCCGGATACAGGAGAAATAATCCCGTTAGTGCTACTCAAGGAGCAGCGAGAGGACGGCAGTGACGGAGAGCGTAGGATGGCATCAGATTATATGTTAACATGGTTCACAGCGGAGGAGAAAACACTTAATAACAATGATCAAAGAGAGTGATCTGTATCTGTATGTTATCTGAACAAAAGAATATAAAATTACTAAATTACTAAGTGATGATGTCAGTTTGAATTTGTACTTAAAGGGGTCATACGGTGGTACATGCACTTTTACCACCCTGCAATGATAAAGATCCACAAGTGGTTTTATTAAATTAAAAGAAGAATAAATTGCCCCTTCTGAAATCAAGCCATTCTCAAATGCATGTCACACCGACAGAAGCCACCCCCAGAACATTTGATTGACAGCAACGTGTCACACAGACCGAACTGGTGTCTTATCTCAGCCCCACCCTGAGTGAGCCGTCATCAGACCGAGAAGCAGAGACAAGCAAGACTCCTAAGACATTGAGGTGTTTTGTTGTTGAATGTATTAATGATCATTGCAGTAGTCATTTACTCCCAACATCTGAGTGACTGAAGACACAGAGGAGTAACGTTACGCTTGGTTCTGAAGGGAAACGCTCCCTTGATCACCCGAAATGCGTTTATGTTTGCGCAAGTCATTCTTGATCCAGCCTCACCTACAGAAGCAGTGAGTATAATGTCTTTTAATGAATCTTTGCAAATCACCTTTCCTAATAATGTGCTAATTAGCAAGTTTCACTATGAATAAGGTTAAAAAAGATCCTCTGAGAGTGCCTCTGAAAAGAGGGGCGGAGTCAGCGGAGCCTGTGAAGGTTTAAAGGGGAAGTACACAGAACAGAGTGATTTCTAAAGAGCTGTTTTTGGCAGGGTAAAATGAGCGATTTTTACACTATCTTTGAGAAATTTTAAAACAATATATATTACAAACTTTCCATTAAGACCCTAAAGAATCATATTAGCTTGTGCAAAATTGCCTTTAAAAAAGCTAACAGACTAAACAAAACAGAAAACATTGATGTACATTTTTAACATTCTACATTTTTTTAACATAATGTACAATTTTAAGGTAATGTGACTAAATTAGATATTTTGGCAGCATAAAATAAAATATAAAAAATGAAATTAAATAAAATTATAGTATTAAGTAACATTTTTAAACAAGGTAATGTCACTGTAAATAAGATTTGGCAGCATAAAATAAAATTAAATGATAATAGTATTAAGTACCATTTTTAAACAAGTTCATGTGGCTGTAAATAAGATGGTTAGGCAGCCTTGAACAGCTGTTTCTTGCCACACTGCAAGTGGAGACCTTTTGAGGAGTGTTTTGTAACACAAATACACCTCCAACTTTTCGATCTAGCTAAAAATATCATCTCGGGTTAATAAAAAAATAAAAAGAAGTATGAGAGAAACAACAACAGATGTAAACACAATTCTCTCATTTTTTGTTAATTGTATTAACAAAACATTATATGATACCTGTAAACAGCTAATTAACATGTCTGGAACACCTTTGCCCAGATGACCAAACTGAGATCTGCACTTCTGAAGGGTTCTGATGATCAAAGGAACATGTCGGCTCGTACACTCCATAAGCTTAAGAGGAAATGACATGGGAAAAACTTATCCCGCTCTAAAAGCTGCTCCCTCAGGTAACTCATGTTTTTCTGTGAAGGAACATCTGCTAATGCACACAATAACAAACACAACACACTAAAAAGGGCCTGGGAAAGGAAAAAGACTCTCTGCCCCTAGTACTATGGATATCACATGATATCTTATGAAATGTTTGTTGGTGTATTATTTACAGGTTAGTGGCTGTTTGCAACCAGTCTATAAGTTATTCTGGATGGGAAAGCAGTTACTAAATAGCACATACGTACCAAGCCTTTGTGTGGCTCAGGTTTTAACGGGCTCTGAGCTGCTGTCCGAGCTGCCCTTGTCCTCCAGCTGCTGCAGGTTATCAGTGGGAGTGATGCCTGGCCAAGACAAAACAGCAGGTGAGATGCAGCCATCCATATGAAACAAGAATCAACAAGAAAAATGTTAGTTTACTCAAATAATAATATGGTTACAAGCCAGGTAAAGGTTTTGTGATGTTTACACTTTGCTTTTATGCAAATAGGATTAATTCTAAGAAATGAAGACTCTTGAGTTTTCTTTTTTGTTTTTTTAATGACAGCAATAGGTGTAGCATACCAAACAATCCATACAACAATACAAAATATTAAATTAATAAAATAACATTAGCAAGCATCATTTATTAAGCACACTGTCAAAGTAGTAAATAAATAACAATTTTTTATGTAACCAAAATTACTCTAAAGGGGAAAAAAAGCAAACAAATACATAATTTTAAATGTTTTCAACATATATATATATATAATTTTTTTTTTAAATATTATTTATATTAAATATGTGTGTGTGTGTATATATATATATATATATATATATATATATATATACACACACATATATACATATACATACACACATACACACACACACAATGAATTTGTTTTAAACAATAAATATAAATTAAACTAATCTTTAATATATAATATTAAATATTCATCATGTTTTAAATAGAAGTCATGTAATCAATTATTACAATATTTCAAAATTCATTGCCAGTATATTTTGAGCTTAATTTGCAATCTTGTTGTTCATTCTTCAGCCTTTTAAAATGACACAAATCACATTTCTTTTACTTCATCAGTTTGTTCAAAATTACAAATTAAAAAGATTTTTTTTTATCATCTTATTTATCACAAAAGCATAGCATAATTTTTAAAAGATGACCAAAGGAGCGTTATGATGCGTCAAAGGGCATTTAAATCTGGTATTGCTGAGCAGTGGTCTCAAGCTAACAGGCTGTACTGTGATGGTAAGGACATTTGCAGTGGGCCGCATAAGTGCAGAGAGTGAATGATGGGTGTTCGATTCGTGTGGAGCTCACAGTGTTCCTTCTCTTACACCGTGTTAATGAATCATTATGACACTACAGAACCAGCAGATGTTAGAACTTCACAGACTCACAGTTTGTCATTTTATGGGAAGTTCCTCTCGACGACGCAGACATTCAAGTAATGAGAAACCCCTGGTACGAACTCGCCGCTCAGAGCTCAGCAGCACTTTAATGAAGCAATAACCGCATTATTACCTCCGTCAGCGTTATGGCTGGTACACTACCTCACAGCAAATCTCACATTTACAAATTCAGTCACTTTATTAATGCTCCATGTTGTTTAGCTTTTCCACAAAATATTTTTTGTCCTCAGACTAATCGAGGCACACAGATGAGATGTCAAACAGGCATATTTATCATGCCATTCCTCCCTAAAATGTTCAGCGCAGAGCACAGTTCATGTGAATTCACATTTACAGTCAGCTGGATCCTCATACATCACACACACTTGAGTTAAGACTATGAGAACCACGGATTCATCAACAAAACGCGAGGCAGCTTCTTTGAGAAGCTTACAGAAACAAGATAACCAATGGCTCTAGGTCTATATTTCCTGGGTGTGAGACGGAGGGTTTGCTCACAGCATGTGCAAGAAGGTGCACCTGGTTTTGCTATATGAAGACGCCTTGGTGATAAGCTTGCAAATAGTTACAACAATACAACAAATGCATACTTATCTAAAATATTTATCTACTGTAAATAAATTCATGTCATTATTATGTAAATTACAAATTGTTATTTATATAAGCATTTACTTTTAGTATTTTTATCCAAAGTGACTTACAAATGAGCACAAAAGCAGCAAATCAAAACAAGAGAGCAATAATATGTCAATTGAATAAAATATAAAAAAATATATTTTAAAAATAATTATTTAAATAATTAAAATATTAAAATAAATTATTTAAATATAATTATAACACCTTTTACTTATATAATTAGTTTTTATGTAATAATAATAATAAATAACACTACTATTAATTAATCGTATTAGTATATTATATAATTACATTTATTACTTGTGTATGCATGTATGATTATGTTTATATTTAATTAATGAATTAATAATTGTTAAATAGTAACAAATATTATTATTATTATTATTTTTATTATTATTAAATGAAAATATTTGTGTAAAATAATTTAGTTTATGTAAATATATACATTAGTAAAAATAAATAAAAAAGAAAAGAAAAGAAAATTAAAATAAATAATTTATGTTCATAAAATTAAAATTACTGAAAAGGCTGTAAAGTGACAATGAAATCAACATTGACAATTCTGATTTTAATTGATAGAAATAATTTATCCATGTACATTATTTTTTAAAACATTACATTAGCAAAAACCAATGGTCCAACAATTTCAGTTATTTCCTGATGGGAAAATTATATCTCACTCCACATTCTTTCACAGATTTTCACTGAAAAAAAAAAAAAAAAAAGTTTTTTTTTATGCTGAAAAATTTATAGAAGAAGTCATGCATTCTGGGTTAAGGGTGACCATGCTCAGAAACGACTAATAGTGGAACATAAATCCCAGTGAGAGCTGTATGGGATACTACTTGATCACAGACAGCACCTTCGCCTTTTCACGTGGACATTTGGCATTCTGTTCAGACGCCACTCCTCACAGAGCCAACCGCCGACTTTCACAGCGTCATTTATCTGTGAGCAAACACCAAAGGCTGCATTATCATTCCAAACGAGTCCTGAGCCATGAATCACATACAACAGCATGTGGGAGAGTCAGTTCCCAAATCTGCAGCCAACAGTGTCAACTTCACAAACTACAGCACTCGTACTCCACTTCAGAACAACACAGAACCAAACGCTGCGAAACAAGAACAAAGATCCAGCAAATGATCGTAGTAACATCCCTGAGAAAATCTGTAGACATCAAACATCATCAGCCAGGCGCCAGATACCATTATAATGCTGAATGCAAGAGCTATTTATGTTCAGGATGTCTCTTTCAACACAAACTCTTCACCTTGGATGCTACTCATCTTTGATGGCACTCCCATCATGCCGTTCTGCCACCAGCAGCCGCAGAATCAGCATGTATCTCTCAAAGCTCCGGTTTTAATGAGTAAACAAGCTACAGCCGGGAGATTTTACATCAGTAGCTATTTACATCACTAGTTTTTTGGCTTCATATGGCAAACCAATACAAAACATATTTTGTATTACTACTAGTACAACTACTAATACTATTACTATTATTCTAAATGTATTTTAGTCATTTCAACACATGCCAATATTATTATTATTCAGCTTTTTTTTATCTGCATACTTTTGTCTTAAAAACTATATGATATTTTATAATATTATGATATATATCTTAATAATTTTTTTTTTTTTTACTAAAAAAGGCAAATCAATCTAACAAGTATTATTATTTTACTGGCATTAACAAACGCATAACAACAACTTTTGCCTCAAACTCCTATTTCGGTGCAAGTGGATAGAGGCCGTATGTCGACAGCGGAGTGGTACTACCCGGGGTTTATGTCTGTACTGTGGTGAAAATGGGCATTTCATTCATACATGCCCCTGTCGTCCCCCATGACCTTTCAAAGAAAGGATGCACCCTTTAACTACCTGTGTAATGCTGACTCCATCCAATATTTCCATTCCAGTTTCTGTACTCCTTGACTCCGGGTCAGCCGGTAACTTAATTGCGGCATGCACCTTTGCCGCCAGCTTGGACTCAAGACCACCGCCACTGAGACTGTCTACCAGGTTGAGTCCATAACGGAAAAGCCATTGAGTCCGGGTTGGACCACTGTCACTGCGGATCGGCCAATGTCACTCTACTTACTGGTTCTGGAGGGTTCCACCGCGAATGAAGTATTAGGGCACGCCTGGTTGGTCCAGCATAATCACATCCAGGGGAAGACAGGGGTAGTCCTAAAGTGGGGCCAAAAGTGCTACCCTGAATGTTTCTCTAATCTCCCGATAAGCCCTACAGTGAGCTTGAAGTTGAACATCTATTGAGAGCCCCCTCGAGAAACAATCTGTGAATATTCCAGAATGTTTTGCTTACCGAGCGCTCAATAAAACTACTGTGAAGTTCAGGTATCCCCCCCTCGTCCCAGCAGCTGATTTTCTCCAAGAACGAGCAGAAGCACTACAGGCAAGTGGCGGTAGGGATGGGTATCGTTAAGGTTTTTACGGTATTACTACTTTTATCAATACCACTCATCGATCCAGTTGTGTTTTTAAAATGTAAAAACTATATAATAATGAAAAAACTAATTGAGAACAGAATTAACACCACTTTTTTTTACGTAAAAAAATTATCTGTAGCCGCCAGTGTTTGAGCAAATATTACACAAACAAAACAAATAAATGAACAATTATTTTCCTGAAAAAGAATGGACAGTTGTTACAGTCGGGGCATGCAGGTAGGCTGCAAGAAGACCAACCATTTTTAACCATTTAACTGCAGCTTTAACCAAAAAAGTTACTAAATGCAGCTAAACAATCAGCTTTGGCTAACATTTGTTTTATTAGAACACATTCACATAAATTATTGTTTGGGTTGAAAAGTAATAAAAGTTTGGAACCTCTTGCCGTGTACACTAAATTAAAGTCCATATATTTCATCACTACAAATTAATTTTTAGGGACGCTCTGCTAAATTAAAATTAAAATTAAAATTAAAATTAAAATTAAAATTAAAATTAAAATTAAAATTAAAATTAAAATTAAAAT
>JAUYWG010000032.1:7722695-7739613 GCA_034779775.1 Enteromius afrohamiltoni
TCTGGACAGCACGCATATGAAATGTTTAATCAGCAAGACTTTAAAGCGAATAATGTACTTTTGTGATTGTGAATAAGCGCAGTGTGCGGCGAGTGTAATTCTAGCACTGAGTTAACACTGATGTGAATGTATGTCACGTTGTACAGCAGATTAAGACGGAGATGATAAAAGAGCACGATACTACGATATTCCTTAAAAAGCAGATCGTGGAGAAATATTTATCTTCCACCCCTCGCTCCAGTGACTCGGAAAAAAGAGCCAAATACTATTCACATCACTGCAAAGTGCAACTTTTTTTTTAGGTTTGTCAAAAGACAGAAGTCAAAGCTAAATAAAGACAAGGATTATTTTTCTCTGCCTGCTCAATCTATTGCCAGCATCTTTGATTTTAAAAAGAAATGTAATCTTGTAAAGTGCATTTAATCTTTGATGAAGCAGCATAGACAGCGCTGGTATTATGTAAAGCTGCGAAAAAAATCAATGATGGATAGAATATCAAATAGCCATGCCACTTGAAAACCAGCTGGAGACTCGGCATTAGCAAAACTATCTGGATGCAACATTGACGTGTGCATGCTGAGACAGATGTGTGCCTTTATTATCCTCAATGTGTTTGCCCATTCACTTTTTATACTGATTTGAAGAACTCACTGCGAGATATTTTGGGTGGCGCACAATATACCCTTATGAATAATGGCACTGTTTACTAAAAACAAAAGCTTCTTAGAGTCATGCATCCTATAAACCAGTTCATCAGTATTTCATCATGCTCTGTGCCATCATTACTGAGGAATGCTGGTTCAAATAATGGGAATTCTTTTAATTGAAAATTGACGTAATTAGAGCAATTTTTGCCTGGCGGTTTTAAAATAACTCTTCAACGTTCCCTGCTTCGCCTTCTCAGCTACCCAAAATGTAAAAAGGGAGAGAGAGAGAAACACCAACGCCCACTGAAATCACAAAAATATGACAGAATAGAAAGCCAAAGAATCCGAGAGCAGGATGCAAACATTATGAATCTTGCATCATACAAAACGATCTGAGCGAATACATAATATACACATGAATTATTAGATGACACGAAATAGGGATGAGAGGATTGATCCTGGAAAGTGGATAACTACAAACATAACATGTATGCTATATTTGGTCAATACTTACATAATATCAATAAAATATATTTTTTTAATTCTCTGATTTCATGAGAAATTAATTATATATATATAAAATTATATATACAGATTCATTTAAACATTATTTGTTATCTTTTTTTCCACATGTTTGTTTTTGAGGATAGTAAAATAATAATAATAATAAATGCCTATAACTATCCATTTCATAATCATTATATAAATCTACCATTCTTAATTATTGTAATATGATTATTTTGTTTTATTTTATGCATATATATATCTGCCATTTATCATTAACAAATTATTTAGGAATGAAATGAGCTTTCTACAGCGTGTTTTTTCTTTACAGAAAATGATGCAATGTCCCAGAAGTCACCATATGCACTGAAAGAACGAGAAAAAAGCGATGAGGGAAAGAGGGAGAGAGCAAGAGTAATGGATGTTATCACACACCTTCAATCAGCAGGATGGGCCGCACAAACTCACGGTGCCGGATTACAGCCAATCGGTCATGACATCAGCAACGCACACTCGTCTGCCCACTGCCACCCACTCCTCTCTAACCTCATTACAGCCCCTCTACCAGCTGCTTGTGTCGGCAGACAGCAGCGGCAGGACGGAGGCCGGTGCAGAGTATCAGCTATATTAAATTTTCATAAACTAAATCTTTCGAAGACAACCTGATACTGCTGTTCTTTTAATAAGTGGACCGGCTGGACAAAAGCACTGTGGATTCAGACCTCACCCTGTCTATTCACTAAAACCACAGTCATCATCATAACCTTACCTTCTAAATGCCTTCACACACAAAAACTAGAGCATTCAGCACAACACCGCATTCTTCCCGAACACTGAGCCGTATGCCCTGTCCAATTAAAAAAAACACACAGCAGGAATGGCAAACGTGAATAGCGGCGCAGACATTCCTCTTCCATGACATCACAGTGTGTCACCAAGTCACTAATAGAAATGGGAATGAGTACCCAGAAGTGGACTCGGAAGTGACAGCAATTCATTGTGACATTGGGGTACATTTACAAGACAGCAATGTATCAAAAAGTAAAAAAAAAAAAATATTTGAAAAACAAAAAAAAAAAAAAATTTTTTTTAAAGGTTTTGCATCCCGACGACAACACTATCGAAACAATCTCCGTTAACTCAAATCCAAGAAAATGACCAAGAATGTAGTACACTGCATACTAGGCCAGTAGTTGGCGACATCACTTCTTAGCACATACCTAAAGGGCTTTCACAAGTGGTTTTGTAGTTTACACAGAGACAATAATGGTATTGTTTATGATTTAAAACCCATTTTCAAAATGTTGCATTGTGCTTGTTTACTCACTCTCCACTTGTTCCAAACCTGTATGAGTTTCTTTCATCTGTTCAACATGAGAGATGATATTTTGAAGAATTTAGCTAACCAATAGAGCTGGGTAAAAAAAAAAAAATACTGACTTGATCCCAAGAACTGATTAGTGTAGATAGTTTTCAGTTTTCAGTTCAGGTTTAAAGAATGGACCATTGTTGCATGCTTCCCATTCAAATAACTCACCGTAAGCTTTGAGCTTCTTACTTTTCAAAATGAAAAGTCTCAGATTTAATATTATGTCCATTCTATTACAATATTCGAACAATAAATGCTGTTTTTTCACTGTGTTAATGCAAAGTGGCAGATCAGTGTTGCGCCTCAGTTCAAGAGAAGCTGCAGAACGGATCATCTCATTTGTTATTACTAGTTTCAGCACACAGTAAACTTGAATTAATATCCAAAGGTATATTAAAAGAAAGATTACAACTTACAGAAATCCGTATCCTGTCTCAAGTAACTGCTTAATCAGTGTTTCAACTGCGGCCTGTAAACTAACATCATATTTACCTCAATCAGTAATCCAGCCGGTCAGAAGACTTTGAGACACTCTTTTGCTTTTTCCTTTCTGGTTGCAGAGATTTTGCCAAATAAGACATGTTCCTGGATCATCTTTTGTTGATCCTGGATCCCCATTACTGTCCAAAAACATAGACCCAATCCCTATCCCTGAACCGAACCCTACCCATAATTTACTCATATAATCAGTGGGAAATGATAGCCGATTCAGTTGTAGAAGCACTAACCCTGATCATGAGCCTAAAACATTGTCCCTATAAAGTTCTCCCTCAATTCTGATTGGTTGATTGGAACGTTGTTCCAGGATCATCAAGGATGTTGATGCAGGAACATGTTGTACTTGGGGAAATCTTGCTCACCTTTCCGGACAGTCATTTCGCTAACATGTCCCAAGAGAGTGGAATTTTGTAGAAAGGGGCGCTTAAGTTAGTGTTCAAGTCCTAGGAGGTCTGTAATACCTGGATAAAAGTATCCTTGAGTCTGTTGAGCCTTAGAGGGGCTCAGCCTGAGCTGATGTGACTTAAAGTCATTAGATTTAATCTTACTTTACTGACAATAGAACACAAGAAAAATACAGAAATTCTATTTGTTAATAGATTTGGTTGCATTTTATTTTATGATGTATATAAGGTCTAGCAACATCTAAAGCCATCCCTTAGCATTCCCACTCATCTTAATTACTTGCTAGCATCTAGCAAAAGGTGTAAAGTGCAAATCAGCAGACAATTTGGTCAAAAACTCTTGTCTAATAATAAAATATTTACAATTTATATTCTGCTTTATGTCAGAGAGCAATATGGCAACTTTTAAAAAGCTGTCAGTGGAAAATAATATGCTTTTTGGTACCAGATGGTGTAGCTACAGTGTCCACCAGCATGGGCTAACTCTACCACGCTATCCAGCTAAATCTCCAGTCCTTGGCCAAGTCTGGTACAGGTTGGCAAAATAGTTAATGCTCCTTACAGCTCCTTTAAATGAGTCTTTTGGCTATAAATTTTGGCAATTTATTCAATATATGATTTCAATCAAATTATGTGATTACTGCTGCTGCTTCAAAAGGACATTTAAACCTCTCTGAAACTACAACTACTGGTTATAAAAGAGAATTTCAAATAATAAAGGCATGTTCATCAATTACTGTTAGCCTGGTTAGCTACATGCAACAAAATAGCTCAAATTTGTGCATTTTCAACACTACAGCTGAACATCTTATATAAAGTGGCTGTGAATGCATGGCCCTGTAGATGTTTCCTGTAACGTTTCACAGTAGGGGGAAGGTTGGCTCACAAAAAAAAAAAAGGCCACTGTGAATCAGAGCTCTTAATCCCTCCATAAGCGCAGTTTCACCTTTTTCCAAGTTGTGCTTCTTAAACGCTGTGTGAACATTCTGAGAGAGTACAGCCAGTTTTTGTACAGGGAATGTATTCCCTGTACTTTACTTTTTTTATGTGGTTTTAGGTTGGAATTCCATTCAAAATGTTCAAGAGCATCCACAAGACAAAGGCATTAAGATTATCATGAACCGTTTGTCCTACAACAAGTGGGTCAATGACAAATCAGATTGTCAGATAGAAAAATCTAATATACACTATCATTCCAACATTTGGGGTCGATAAGATATATAAAAAAATAATCATAAATAAATAATAAGTTTTTATGCTCTTATGCTTTTTAATTCTATAAATGTTTAAACTCTGTGTATACTAACATTAATATATTCGGTGTACACCATGAATTCATGTAAAAGTAGTGTATGCATCTTAGATAAATTTGGATTGGTCTTATTTCACAATATTTTGTGCCCAAAGTTTGAGAACAAAAGTCCCCTATTAAGCAAAATAAATTTACATTTACAGAAAAATTTGCATCTTTGACCCTAGCAACAATTTACATCAGGCAATCAGGGCAGACATTCATTTTTCTCAACAAGAAATCATTAATTAAATTCGAGAAAGCCGCTATACATCATTAAGAGCCTTGCATTTCATCATTTGGGTCTGTTCAATGCTGAACTCCTATCGCTTGCTGAGGTGATTTATTGCTCTCCACATAAAACGGGTCTGAATCTGAATAATCCTCTCATGGTCATTTATAAAGAGATTAATTCTGGCACTCATCCATCCAGACGGACAATAATACAGGTATCTCTGCTGCCCGCCCTTGAATCACAAAAGCCCAAATCAGTCTTTGATATTTGGTAAGGTTGAACTACAAACGTAGAGAATGACAAAGAGAAGCTGTCTCGCTCAAACAGTTGTTTACTATTAAAAACAAATGTTTAATTACAGCATTGGGAACTTCGTGTTCATTTATAATAATACCGCAACAGTACGGAGTATGTTAAAGCAGCAAAAAGCTACAGAAAACCGCTAAAAGATCTACTCACGTGATGAAAATTCCTTTGAAATCCACACAGAAATGACGCATTTCCAAAGTTGGCGTACAAGGAAGCACAGAATCACAGTACACATCTTTCGACATATTTCATTACCGGGTTTTGTCCCGTAACTGTGGCAGAGGAATGATAGCGTCCTTCAAACTAAATCTTACAACCGACTGGATACACCGGTCAGGATGGCGGTTAGTCCTCAATCAAATTCTATTAGTCTAATACAGTCTGACTGCCTTCCTTAATCACAGGTCAACATTAAACTGCTTACCATCTTTCCTTCAGGACTGTACTTCAAAAAACATGTTTGGGATAACCAAAACTTCAGGAAAGTACAATATGTTGCCGCAAGACCATGTACAGGTTATATATTGGCCCACAGAGGTGTAGCCTAATTGCTTTTCAGAAACAGTTCCTACAGCAATAAAGAGTGGAGAAACATCTTAATCGCATCAGTGGAGATTGTAGGCCAGATTTCAATAGGATTAGAGTGTCATTGCCGCACTCACTGCCCGCAGAAAGTTCAGTTTAAAAAAAAAAAACACGGACATACAAGGACACTTTTTAATGACCTTGAATCAGACTGTAATGTAACTGGCCAATGAGAGGAAAGATATGGTTAACATCAGCTTGAGATGAAGCCTTTAGCAATTTCATCTAAGGATTTATGATGTTACAATAAGGCCACGCACGTTGGTAAAGAGTAAAATAAAAAAGAAATTGGCATCAGAGATAGTGATTCACATGCAATGTTTAACAACAGCGAGTGAGTCACTTAGAGCTGTTCTGAAAACTGTGAGAATTTGGCTATTTTGTGACCGTAAACAAACATTGCAAGGTCTCTTATGTGTGAAACGCTGCCTAATATCTGTCATGTAATATGTTTTCTGCATAGTCTGACTCCCTGGAGGCCTTTTCAATGTCTTCGGGTCAGACGGACCAAATGTTCCCACAAGAACATTTACAAATCACAAACGGTGTCAGTGTCGCTTTCGATTAGAATTACTTCAATTGTTTTACAAAACAGCAGTGCGACCTCAACAGCCTGTACAGAAGAAATAAAATGTAGATTTACACGTCAGAGCCCCAGAGCACAGCTGGATATTATGTAATCTCCACTAGGGTTGCATACCGATACCTTTACGACTATTATCAAAGTCTCTTAAAGACAAGTCATGTCACTCGGCGGCCATCTTTGAAATGCCTCTTGGCACTTCTCTAATGAAGTCTGACAATAAACGTTTAAGTGTAATAAATGTTTCTTTTGCTCAAATAGCATTATAAAAACTTATTTCTCAGGCGAGATGCGCAGTTCTAGGCATACGTCTCAGAACACTAAATGTTTCTATAGCAACCGGAACTTCTAATGGCAGATGCGTTGATGCGCTGACTTTACAGATCAGCGATTGGCTATTTTATTCAGAAGGCGGGGCTTCCTGTGATTAATCAACTATGTTAAGTGTTGCATTTTCTCCCATTCAAAACTACACATCTTGGGTATTCTCTAGTCTTTGCTATAATGTCCCGGGCTGAATCAGAACACAGATTTCGATAGAAGCATTATCATCGCATGTGACCTCTAGTTAAATGATATCGCAATCATGTAGTGTCAGAATAATCAGAAAACCAATTTACTGACTGAAAATAATTCTGTGAACCCAAGTCTGAAAGCTCTGATAATACAAGTCCTAGATCTTTGTTGTACCGTTAGTGTTCATGTTTTCACAATTTGACTAAAAAACGCAACTCAGAAAAATAAGACCATCTGAGAAGCATGTGAATGCTACAGTTAACTTGTTTTGATGGAAACAGGTAGCCTACCATCCGCTAGCAACATTACACATGCTCAAATGAAAAAGCCTAAAGGTAAACTTCCATTGTAATAACTTGACGTGAGAAGAGGTGGAAAGCTGTTGTCCAACAAAAGAGCACATTATAGCATTTTAACACCAGTTGAATGATTCTTTTTGTGATCTAATGTGGCTTCTAGTCACAGAAAGTGTAATATTCTTTCGCCAAATAATGTAGTTCCTCAGAAACGGTTGTGGTTCCAACAAAGTGTTTACCAAGCAACACGCCGCTGTAAACAAATGTGCATGATTGTTGTAATTTACAACAGCTTCAAACTTGGCCCAACCAATCAGAATCAAGGACCAGAACTATCCATTTTATAAATATCCATTTGGCATTGTAAAAAACCTAAATAATACCCAACCCTACTCTCCATCGACCAATGTTTGTTTAAAAGGGTTTAGCGACCAGAGCAAACTTTTACATATACAAATAAATAAATACATTTGACAAAAAAATGCTAAAACTTAGCTTAAAGTATTTATAAATAATGTCTTCTCACCAAAACTGTTTTTCCACCTAAACAAACTGGAAAATGATCAGCGTGCTTTATGCACTTTTTTGCTGATGCACTGTTTTATTAAGTATTAAAAGGATAGTTCACCCAGAAATTAAACCTCCGTTCATCTTCAGAACACATATTAAGATATTTGTGATGATATCAGAGAGCCATCTGGTCCTTCATAGACAGCAATACAATCCAGAAATCCAGAAACGTAGTAAAAACACTCCATGTACAACAGTCCATGTGACATCCTCACTTTTGTGATGCTATGAGAATACTTTTTTTGCGCAAATATAAATACAAATATACATACAAAAATAACATAATTTACTCTACTCCTGTGACTAACGTCTGTCGCCATGTTTTTACCACGTTTCTGGACCTGGGAATATTTCAGGGTTTGGAACGACATAAGGATGAGTAATTAATGACAAAATTTTTGTTTTTGGGTGAACAATTGTGACTCACTATTTACTAAACTGTGCTAAATTAGCCCAACATAGGATTGTGGGTGGGGGGTGGGAGTGAATAACCTTCAATACTACACCTTCAATACTACAACTAGTATTAAAGGATCATTTCCTTTAATTATCCCCTTCTCCTGTTCTTCAGAACAAAGAAAATCATACAGATTTAGAGTGTTACTCCACCCCAAAATGAAAATTGTGTCATTAATCACTTACCCTCATGTCATTCCAAATCCATAGAAGCTTTGTTTGTCCTCAGAACACAATTAGAGATATTTTGTATGAAAACTGGGAGGCTTGTGACTGTCCCATTGGCTGCCAAGTAAATTAAACTGTCAAGGTCTAGAAAAAATAATGAATTAAATAATGAAAGACATTTGAATACTTCATTTGCCATCAGTGGTTCAACTTTAAGGTTATGAATTGATAAGAATATTTTTGCTTTATTTCAGTAGAAAAAGTATTCTTGTCACTACGGCTGAACCACTGACGGCAGATGAAGCATTCAGACAATAGCCCTATTCACACAGGACTAGTTTTAAAGGCGGTCGTTGGAGAAATTTCAGTTTCACAGACGTACTTTGTAATTTTAATCCCGTCCGAATCTGCCATGTTGGCCTCACGCGACCTCTGTAAAAATTCCAGAGCAAATTACCTACTGTTTTTCAGCAAACTCTGCAGTCCTCTGAGAAATCTAATCCCGTCCGAATGTGAATGTCTGTGAAAATCTTTTTTCCAAAACACGTTTTCTTTTGGTCAACGTGAACTACCGTACTATCTCTAGAGCGCAGGTTTTCGAGCTTGCGCACCAATAATGGATGTAGATGTGTTTGCTACCCTACAAAGAAATAAAAAAAAGAAAATCAAGAAGAGCAATTTCACGTAAATTGTTAAGACTGGCTAACGTTACTGTAACGTTACTGTATTTGTTCTGTTTCAATCACGGGATTGTCACCCTGTGGTAACTAGGAATTCACAAGCTCCAGTCTGGATCCAGAACACTTAAGAAGAGATGTCAACCCCACAGAGGACTTCAGATGATGCCAACCCTGGAACAACACACAGCACTACCGAACCCTGCTACTTTATAATGTTCCTTGTCTGTTTGATTACGTTATTAATTGATCTTTATCTCACATCTATATGTACAAGCTACTACTACATATACTGTAAAACATTACTTTGGTGTAAAGCTGCTTTGCAACGATATGTATCATGAAAAGAGCTATACAAATAAATTTGAATTGAATTGAAACTGAATAATGTCAGTATCAGAGTACTTTCATTTCTCCAGTAAATTATATAATAAATTAAATGGTATTTATTCCAGTGTGTTTATAAGAAGTTCTATATAGAACCATATGGGATTTTTTTTTTACATTTGTTTATTACTTTTTTATTATTATTATTATAACTTGTAAAAAAATATTTAAACACTTAACAAGTTAGGATTGTCCACGCATCCTGGACATGTGGTCTTGTGCAACGCCCACATGTAAAACACAGACACTCCTACCTCGGTAATAAACACGGAGATGTTTGTCCCGTCCGAATGCATACATGAAATGACAGACATCGCCTGAAAAAAATTCTAACTCAAACGTTGTTTGGAAAACTAGTCCTGTCTGAATAGGGCTAATGTCTTTCATTATTTTTTTAGACCTTGACTACTCTAGTGAAAAATAAATATACTTAAAACGGGACAGTCCAAAGCCTCCAGGTTTTCATCCAAAATGTCTTAAATTGTGTTCCTAGGACAAACAAAGCTTTTACGGGTTTGGAACGACACGGGGGTAAGTGATTAATGACAGAATTTTCATTTTGGGAAGGAGTATCCCTTTAAAACAATACAAAATTTTTATTTGGCAGGAGTGAATTTCTTCTCAAAGGGTTGGGGATATAATGTATAATTATCTCTACAAATAACAAAAATAACAATAAGTCAAAGGAACTTTCCCAACATTACAGAGAAAAAACAAACATTTACGTATGTGTGTACACAAACAGACTACATATCTGCATTTCTGCCAATGCTGTACCACCAGAGAGAACTGGATGTGCCACCATGAGAATTGGCATTTGGATAGTGCTAATGTACTGCCACTTGAACCAACCCTGGGGCTTGAGCACAATTTTACCCCGGCCAGGACTGACTCAGAGAGAGTGATGTATACGTCCCATCACAAAACGGGCGGGTCATCGGAAGAACACCACACATTTCATATAATGTAAAGCAGCTGTTAGCAACTTGCTGACGTATCCATTTCTGAAAGAGAAATAATGCTAAAATATAGCACAAACAGTGCCCAAGTAAATAAGCACCTGAAATGAGATGGCAGCAGAGACAGTAATTCATCTCTTCCCTCGTCTAGCACACTCTGGACGACGTGAAATAGGTCAGCGTTTGAGTGTCGTGCCTGGCCCTCCGCCAATGCTTCCAACTATTCACCGATCCGCTTCTCTTTTTTTTCCCCCCTTTATTGTTGATCTGTAAAAGCAGTCACATGAACACAAGATGGCAGATGATGTAAACTGCAGACATTTTATTCTATCTTCTAAACATGCTGCACTAATAAATGAGTGATGGGGAGGATTTTTCATTTTGGGATGAAGCCTTGAGAATTTAGGCATTCCTAAAATGGAGGGTGATTGTGCTTCTCTCACACATGTAAGGCTAATCCTTTTGTTTGTGTTGAAAACATCTGAATGATACTGGAGACTGAAACAGGAAAGATATAACAGGCAAATAAATCCTCACAAGATCAATGTTTTTTTCTTGGTGGATGGATGAATAAATGTCAGAAATTGCTCGGATCTTATCGTGAACATGTTTAACTGTAACTAAAAGCCCCTTTCTTAAATACGAACGCAAATCAAAGGTCTGTGCATGCTTTTCATTCTGTCCAGATGATTTGGGTCACATGTTAATCCTGCAGTCAGACAAACCTCAGCAGTTAATTACTTTTAATCGACATTACTTTTATAATGCACTCTGCTTGTTTACATAATACATGCTACATTGTATTATAATGAATTAAATATTCATCTCTCATTGTTGATTCATTTATGAAACATTTATGAGCGCTTAAACTACAGACATTTAAATCTCCCAGAGGTTCATTTCTATTAAAACTGAGAGATTTCAACATATTTCTTTTTGTGATATAAAGGTCCAACTTTCTAGGAAACATTTTCCTCAGTCTTTATTTATTTATGCTACATATCAAATGCATTTATATACAGTTTTTTTTTTTATTTATGTTTATTTTAATATTTTATATGCATTTATTTTATTATTTATTTGTACATTTAATTTATTTATAATTCATTGTTTGTTAGTTTGGTTATTTTTTATATTATTTTATTATCTTTTTTAATTCATTCATTGCACTTTTGGTCACAAAAAGTTATTTATTTGTTTATTATTATCATTATTATTATTATCATCATCATTTTACCAATGTGACTACAGTGTAAAAAAATAGCATGCCTAAATGAATCATGAATGACAAAAAAAACAGAAGACAAATTAAGAAAACAATAAAATTTAAACTGAATATTAATAGTACTGAATATTTCTCACTAAATATACTTTCTATAAACATATTTTTCATATTTTTCAGACATTGTTGATAATTTAACTTAAGCTTGATATCAGAATTGTCCACCAAAAATGCTCGTCCCTTTAATGGTCATATAGTAATTCAATATTTCAGCAACTCCTAGAAAACTAATTACAAGGAAAGCTTTCACAGGCTAAATATTAAGTTGTAAACAACATTCATAACTGATTATTGAGAATACAGTGACAGCCTCCCTTCTCTGCATCAATATTCATCATATCTTTTAGCCGGTAAAAGCAGGATATTATAATTCTGCATCAAATAAAGACCATCAGTCAGACAGGGACCTATTGAATGATTTCTAATAATCCTCCGGAAGTGGAGGAAGGAATGTGACCCGGCACCTAACATCAGTTCCCAGCGCGTGTGCCATCTGCTGTGGAGCACCTTTCATCAACACCTTCTGTTGAGCTGTTCACACTCGCAGCAGTGTGGCCTTAATCCTTCATCAGCTGACCCTGCGTTGGGACACTTTAATTGCAAAAATATTTCTCACGAGCCTGTAAACAAGATGCAGTCGCGTTAGTCAAGTCGAGCTGGAATAAGTGCTGAGAGATTCAATAAAGGCCTGATCTGCTGTGCTTACGCAAGGATTTTATTTGTCGATGCTTTCTGTAAAAAAAAAAAAAAAAAAAAAAAAATCAAAGCAATATTTAGTAACAGGCCCTGTAAAATGTCTGCAGCAGTTACATAACAATAGAGCCTCTTACATCTATGAGCCCAAAAAAAGCTTTACCAAAGCCATAAAGGTTTGAGGTTGTGGCCACTCACAGGGGTTACATGATGAGGACAATAAGAATGGACCAATAGCCAGATGGAGATTGGGGCCTGATCATTTATTTGTCTTTCAATTATAACATTCGGTTTTATGAAAACTACAGATGGGTCACACAGGCTAACTAGTTGAATGCTTCACAAAATTTATTTTTAGTTTGAATAATTTCTGCATAATTTGCATGCTGACAGTTTTTGTTTTTACCTTTAGACCGTTTGTACTGATCCTAACGTTCCTCTCGTTTCAAAAACACCACCAAGGACAAATTTCAGGAAATGCCTGAACTGATAAACTGATCATGATGTTTGCTGTTAACCAATAATTGCTGTTAAAATACTTTCCATCACATTTAGTTACTAGGTTACTTCTATTTTGGTATTTTTGAAGATTAATGGAACGTTGCTGAGCGCAACTAAGCATTACTTGATGCTAAATACAAAACATCTAATTAGCCAAACATAGGACAAATATATTATGCATCTCTTTGTAATTTATAAACAAAACATAATATTTAAATGAAAAATAAACGTATTTATCTCTTACATCAGATATACCGCTCTAAACTAAATTCAATATAAATTGCAATTAAAGCAAGCCCAAATTTGACTTTGCAGGATCAGCAGAACTTGAAAAATCAGAGCTTGTATAGTTATTAGCATGCAGACAAAAGAGCGGTAGTTCTGCTGACAGGACACCTATACTCAGCAGCATCATAAAAACCTTGACATCGTCTGTTGTGACTAACACACCACTTCTCTGAAGACCCTTTTAAGCAGACCAGTGGCACATCCTGACCACAAGACTACGGCGCCTATACGTACCCAGACACAAACACACGCCACGTCTGGGCACGTTACAAAGGCCTGCTGGGGGTCAGGCTATGCAGCTGCGGCCCTATTGATGTGAAGAATCAGACAGATGGGCCTAAATCGCCTCAAGAGAATAAACAATACAAAGGCAACATGAAACCACAATAACGCAACCTGGGCACAAAAGTGTTTCATCACCACTAATAGCTATTCGGTCAGAGGGCATCCAAGCTAGTCAACATTGTTGTGAAATCGGTAAAGCTACTTGCCCTAGTGGATATTCACTGATCTTTCTCATAAAAACTCTGAGAACAATGTCCATTACTTCAAGGATCACATTGATTTGCAAGTAAATGCAAGGAAGCTTGAGGCCAAATAGAGAGAAAGTGCAATCACCTCCAGTTCAAACTAGAGCTTGGTTGTTGGAAAACATAATACACATACATAAGACACGAAATGAACTGCATGATAGACGCGAATGAACAAAGTAAGCATCTGAAAGAAAACAAGGTTGAATTTAGCTTCAGCTTTCTCAACGGTAAAAAGAGCGGGGCTTTGAAAGGCAGATATACCTGGATTTAATTACTCTCATGATTTATCCTGTGACTCACTGCTCATAATGTGAGATGACGGAAAATGCCCAAGACTTTCCACATGTCAACAGCAAAATTCACCCTGAATGACCCACTGGATCATCCGCTTAAATTATGATCCAATCGCAGCTGGCTCGACCACGTAATGCAAGGTGCCAATATGATGTCAAAATCTGTCAGCTATTCATAGACCGCTCCACCGTTGTAGTTTTTTGATTTTTAAGACATTCCCTCAGCCAATGTAAGGACTGTACTAAAGTCCTTTATTTCCTCAAGCCCTGAGAGCAGCGCTGACAAAGAATCTAACTGCATTTTCATCTGTTACCTCTAAACGCAGTTCATTTCCGCATCTCTGCTGAAGTCATCATGGCATTCCTCATATAATCATGGCTTTACAATCCCATGACACTGTTCCAGCTCTGCTCTTTTCATTCCACATCCCTTCTTACACCACCGAAGAAGACAGAGCGCTGCATTCCAGTTGCGTTATTACAGACTTCTGTAAGTTTGATGCAATGTAGCTTGTAACCAAAATGCAAAACGGCCAAACGTACTAATAAGATGCATAAAGTGAATCAAAAATTGGATAGAACTTTACTTACATTACCTAAACCAGCAACTAGCGTCTGGCAATCCAACCCACTAATCAATTAATCGATCAAGTCGTATAAAAGCAACAAACGTTCTTTAACCAAACATGACTCGTGGTAATACTGCCATGAACTTTAGAGTTTAACTGGGACACAAATTAATTAAGATAAGACGCATTCAAAGATGCTTCCTCTTCCTTTAAAAGTTGCAATGTAACAATATTTTCATCTGTACTGGAATGTAACATCGGAGTGTGCAGATCGCGAAAAGCTACAAATGTAGGCAGAGACTCTTGACAGAGACAGAGAGGGGTTTTATTTATTGGCTGTTATTTGGATTGAGGCAGATAAGAGAGCAGATGTGAATTAAGTTTGGAGTTGATGGTAAGAAAGGACTAAAAAGTGGACTAAACGAGTGGAGAAATCCAGCATGCATCACTAGAGAGAAGCCGTTTTAGCAGAAGATCGGAATATGAGGTAAAAAAATAAATATGCATAGATAAATTGTTCACAATATGCACTAATATAGTGTTGGACGTAGGGGTGTTTTTATTTGCATTTAACATTGTTTTACTGCTATTCATAACCTGTGACCTACTGTTAACTACTTTACTGAGGAAACCACTTAAAAAGTGATGGTAAGTTCCTTGTGCTCAGCTGAATGACCTAATATAGAGAGATTTTGGCTAATGACTAATGCGCAAAACAAGAATTTGAAAATGCAAGCTGTAACTTCTATCCTAATCCAAACAGACAGCATATTTCAAACAAGCAGCCTTTAAGTCTGGTTTGAGCAGTATTTTATGCGAGTACTTTTTATAAACACAACAGGTCATCAGTGCCACATTTAGCACTTCAATGACAGGCACCCTGTCAAACCTTGGATGTCTGGGTGACATAAGCAAGCTGTCATTTTGGCTTGTCTGATACCCTTCCAACCTCTATTGGAAGCCTGGATTGATCCAAGACATAATTAATATATATATATATATGTATTTTTAAATTATATTTAAGGATCAAACATATGGAGGGAATTCATAGGCATTTATGAGACTATGTGTTTGACATGCTGAAACTACATTAGTAACAGCCATGATAGACAATCAATAGCCAGTCAACACATTACAAGAAGCCAGACTCATGCATCTACATTATCAGACAGCTACAACAGAGAAAACAAACCCATGTGGAGGGAAAAAACCTTATTGCTATTTTAAGTGTATTGTCTGTCTGCTCTGTGTAATCCATGCCGTTTCATGACAACAGCAAGATTTCCACCATTTGCTGCAAAATGCAAGAAGAATATAATGCTTTATAGAGTGAATGACTCTTTAAGTGCGCTGCTTATACACTAAAACCGCTCAAGGTAAAAAGCAACACTGCAAAATCACATGCAACATGTCATTGGCAGTGTTCATGTCCACGGGATTTGGATGTCTGCAGTTGAACAATAGGTGAGGGATGCTGGACTGTTATTGAATGAGCTCTAAACACTGAGGCATCCTAAATACAGCGTTAAATAACACGATATTCACAACAAGAACTTACCTTTATGATCTGCGAGTAAACACTTCAAGGGAATGAGGATGCTGCGGTATATTTCCCTGCTCATTCGCCGTCGACTCGACCTGAAAGCCTTGCGTTGGGCAGCACCTACCAGCTTATTGAATCCCTCTGCATCATGAGCCTTAGATCCAGAATAGACCGTTTTGCGATAGAGGGGGGGTCGGTCAAACAGGCTTTATCATTTCCCCTTAATATCATTAGTTGATGATCGGTTTTACAGCATAGGACATAAAAGACCATTTCTTTAATAAATAGAACATATAAGGAGTATATACACTCTTTGTACCTGGCGTTTCACTACTAAATGAACAGTTCTCCCCCGTTTTTAAAGTACCTCAGTCCAGTTTTCTTAAAGGGACCGCTACGGCAACTATATACAGCTGATGGGCGCAGTTTGCGGTCCGTTTAATGAAATGTCAAATGTAAATAATGAACTTGACCTCTGAGTAAAATTAATGGTGTTAAACACCTTGATGTTTTTAGACAGGTTTTTCCGGTGTTTGTGTAGTCCTATTGTATTTTAATATTTGTACAAAATTAAAAAGGAAAAAAAATGTATGACACTAGTATTTAGAAGATTTATGCGTACACTTTAATATTTAGGGCTATTTTTTCATTATTTATATATATATATATATTAGTGCTGTCAAATGATTAATCGCATTCAAAATAAAAGTTTTTCTTTACATAGTATATTTGTATGTACTGTGTATATTTATTAAGTATATA
>JAUYWG010000032.1:7741820-7754461 GCA_034779775.1 Enteromius afrohamiltoni
CAACACATATACTATGTAAAGAAAAACTTTTATTTTGGATGCGATTAATCGCGATTAATCATTTGACAGCACTAATATATATACACCATTGTTTCAAAAAAGAAACATAAAATAAAATCAAGCTGAAAATAAAGCTGAAACTGTAAAAAAAAACTAAATATAGTGCAATGTATAAATATTAAAAGAGATATACAACTATAAAACCTTACATACAAGGCATTTTATCTGATTATTAAGAAAAACTACAAATTAGTTTGAAGTGCATACCACAACTGGAGTCATGCTCATGTGATTTAAACCCGTGGAAAATGTATTCATGCAAGAAGGTCTGAGTGGCAAATCCGCTGGAAAACCGCAAAAGTGGAAAAGTGTAGTTTCTCACTGAGTCATGCAGTCAGAGAAAAGAACAATATTTTCATCCATAAGGAGCCGTGTTCTCCTTTGCTTAATTTTTATTCCACCTTCTGGGCCACAGAAGCTGCAGTGAAGATCAGAATATATCATTCATCTCAGAGTTCTGTTTAAAACAAAATGACCCAGAGCTATGCAGACTGTCTGGTTTGATTCTCCACACCAGTCTGCTTCTCTGTAACCCTGGAGAACTTTAAATAAAGTCTGTAAAATGCACCATTTTAGTCTAAAATATGATACAGCTTAACTGAATATATGCAATGTACGCACATTTTCTACCACAATATTGAACAATCAATATCAGTAATGACTTTGGGATTCTTTTAAAGGTCTGATGGATAAAGCTTGTTGGATCCTCAGAGTTTGCTGAATCATTTGCAGGTTCTCTTTTCAACAGGCAGCATCTGCAACCAATCCAAAACACTATGTAGGTCAAGTTCCCACCACCCTTCATAAAGACTGGTTGAGCACTGGCACATCCACAAAATCTCTTGCTCTCATTACACAAAGGGATTTCAGCCCAGGCTCAGCGTCAAAGAGTTCCCACAACTGGAACGAAACAAATAGAACCTCAAATCTGAGGACATTAACAAGAAATAAATGTGCACGAGGTCACGATCAGGAGAGAAAGGAAAGCAAGAACTGCAGTGAACTATGAGAGCGGATTGGGATAAATGAGAGGATTCTAGAACCAGAAAGCCTCATTTTCACTGTTCATGCTTTGTTTCATTCCACATTCCTCATAACAGCAACCTCGCTGATCATACGACACCGACGAGCCCTCAAGCAGGAAAGAAGCGTCTACTGAAACAGCAGCCCAGCCAGGAGACTGAGATGGAGGGAGAAACAGTGAGGGATGAGAGAGTCCGAATTTCTTATTCAGCAATACTGAGTACAAAAAAGCTTTTATCCCGTGCATCTGCATCACTTCGAATGACACTGGCCGACACAAGCGAGGCTTTGTCAAGAAAATAATCAGAATCCGTGCATAGTCAGCCCCACTTGATGTTTCGAACAAAGGTCGTCTTCGGGTTATGCTCACAGCGCAGTGAAGAGAGGTCAAAGGGGTGTTGATATTTTGCCAATATCAGTTGGAGCAACTTGCTGCTCTTGTGTAGCTTAATCCTACAATATGTTCCTCTGAGAGAACCCCCCAGAGCGTTGGCTGGCTTGTGTGTGTTCCACATGTTTGGGACAAAAGTGCAATGAGCAGTCGGGGTGGAAAGAGCTCTTTTTATATGAATGTTCCATTTAGTTTGTATATAAAGCACAAACATTTTCCAGGTATAAAAATAAGCCGAAATAGAGAGAGTAATAAGTACTGTAAAAGACTACATTTATTTAAACTGTCATTTATTCCTGTGATGGCAAATGTGATCTAGCAGTCATTACTTGAGTTTTTAGTGTCACATAACGCTTTAGAAACGTTTCAGTTATTATTATTAGTGTTGAACGGTTGTGCTGCTTAATACATTTTATGAAAATATTACCAAACATTTGAAAGATAGGCTACTATATCCACCATATAAACGTAAGAGCGGGTGTTTGTAACTCAAATGTGCGAGACTTCCGGTGTCTTCAGCTTCCAGTCATTGAACAAAAACAGCCCTTTATGCTGATTGAGATTGCAAAGTTGTATTTCTTATCATATTATTTAAATTCATTGTCATAAAACACTGTTTTGCAGAGCAAGTTGTTTTAAATGTCTAAAAATCGCTTGACTGCACATTATTTCTACTAAATATTGTGGATAAGATATAATTAACTAAAACGCATCTTACCTGTATTTAATAATAAAAAAACCTTCTAAGAATAAAATAATCCATGTACAAAAGAGCAGGCCTGTCTACCAACAATAAAACAGTGATATTAATAATACTGAAGTGCATTTTCAGTACAATGGATAATGGAGACTCTAGATGGAGTGTTTGTATATTTAAAAATATATGCCCCGATTGACCAATGAGAATCAAGTATTTCAAAGTGGGCGTAATCATTATTCGCAACGAAATGATTGTAGGTAGATTACGATGATTTAAATATTTCCAGGAATACCGCACAAAATGTTTTATGAATGTTTACAGAAAGATCGTCATTTACCAGTGTGTGTTCCTGCATATGTTATTGTTTTGGATGAAAAGGGGATAGATAATGAGGTGTAATGAAAGAAATGTGCTACGATGTTTCAAGAGCAGCAGTAACTGCAGGCGGAGCAGCGCATATGGAATTCATCAGAGATGAGGAGCGTCTGCAGTCCTGTGCTTGGCAACTTCTGCCCCTGGACCCCGGGAGGCCTCGAATGGTTTAACTCAACCTGAGAGGGAAAAAAACTGAAAATCATTTTCCCATGCACAAGGAGTCACCGATAACATACTGGTTTTGTGTATGCTTTTGGAAGTAACTATTGCCAAATCATTTGGGCCTATCGTTGATGACTTTCAGAGATTTGACCTGCTAACGCTTCAGAAATATCTTTAAATGACCATATCTAATCCTTACAGATGAAGCCACGTGTTGTTGTTTTTTTGAAAGATAACGTAGACAGGCAGTTTGCCTCAACCTTTAGAAACTTTATTATTTTAAAGTACCTATCTGTTCCGTTCCATGAGAGTGTGATGTTAAACTGTGACGCTGAATGCTCTTTATACGTCAGATTTAGAGCTGATGAAGGTACTGGACATTCTGGAATGGATGAATGGCAAAGCAGTTTGTCCAAGGCCCAATTTTATTAAAACACGCTTGTCTTTTCATTGCTACCTGGTGACTAACTGATGACTAAGGCTGGTAGGACCAATTAAAAAAGAATGACTCTAAACACATTGTGTAAATCTGTGAAGAGCAGGATGTGCCAGACATGCGGCATTAATTTGTGATTCGGATTTATCCATTAACAGACATCTGCATGCTATACAAATGTACTTTAAATATTTATAAGAAAAATACACTACTGTTCAAAAGTTTGGGGCCAGTGAATCTTTTTATTCAGCAAGGATGCATTACAGCGATACTTCTGATCCATTTAATTTTATATATATATATATATATATATATATATATATATATTCAATTTATTTGATTAAATAATTCATATAAATAAATGCTGTTTTTGAGCTTTCTATTCATCAAACAATTTCTAAAAAAATAATAAACCAAGGTTAAGCAAAAAATAATTTCTGGTGGATCATGTGATTCTGAAGACTGGGCTAATGGCTGCTGATAATTCAGTTTTGCATCACAGGAAAAGAACACTACTCAAACCCGAGATGATTTATGTTTTTAAAGACATCTTTTCTGCTCACCAAGCCTGCATTTATTTGATCCAAAGTACAGTAAAAGCAGTAACATTTAGAAATATTTTTACCATCTAAAATAAGTTTTATTTGAATTTTTTGATGTGTAATTTATTCTTGTGATTTCAAAGTAGAACTGTTAGCATCATTACTCCATCCTTAAAAAAAGCTTATTAGAATTTATGAATGATCATATGACACTGAAGACTGGAATGATGATGCTGACAATTTTGCGTTGGTAGATTTGCTTTGATAAATTACATTTTTAAATATATTCGAATAGAAAGCAGCAGTTGTTTGTAACAGTAAAAGTATTTCACAATATTTCTGATTTTGGATATTGAATATTTTCATATTTTGGATCAAATAAATGCTTGGTGAACCAAAGAGAATTCTGTAAAAAAACAAAATTATTTAATAAATTTCTCTGTGCAAGACACTTCCTTCAAGAACATTGCAAAAATATTAACAATCATCTCCATTTATATGTATTTAACTAATCTGGGACTACTCTACTGTAGGTTTTTCAATAGATTTCTGTGTGTGTATGTGAATGTGTGTATAAAAATTCAATAAAACAAAGCAATCGGTTTTATGATGACCTTAAACTTCTGTTCATATTTGTCAAGTTAGACTTTAAACTAAATTTAAATTAACATAAGATTATACCGTACTCTTGTTTAGACACTCATCCAACAATTTGTACATACAGTGAACACAACCAAAATGTCTGCTGACATCTAGTGGTGAGAAATAAATATCACAGCTGTTAGTGCTCAGAATGCCTGTAGATTGGAGAAGGACCTTCTACCGCCTGCGGATCGGGGCGGGATTGAACCTGATTCCCACTCGGATTGGTCCGGTCGTCTATCATAAGCGTATATAATTGTGGATTGTGTTGTTTGAAAAGCTCAAAACACTGCAGTTTCAGAAAGCTTTCAATTTAATGCACACAAAAAAAAATTACCTGTAACTTAACATGTCCCTGAAAAGATTGTTTGGCTAAATTAAGCTGGTATTTAGTCTAACACACGAACAAAACTCTCTCTCTCTCTCTCTCTCTCTCTCTCTATATATATATATATAAAAGATTATTCTTATTATATATAAAAGATAATTCAATATATATATTGTTTGAAGTTTTGACCATTTCATATCATCTGTATGAGACAAGAAATAAAAATGGTGCATCAGTATTGTTTTTTATTTATATAGCATGGCAAGAGTAAAGAAATCGACTTTTAATCGAATTAATGTCGTTTTATTTATACTAGATATTTCTGTGGTAGGCAGGGGCTTGGCAGCCAATTTAAAAGTGGGGGCACGGTATGGCGATCATACAGTATTCTAATTCCTGTATAGAATAACAATGGGCAGTTTAAAGCACCAAAGCATTGAACGTGACGAGGTACACAGAACTGTTTCGGTTGTATTTCGACATTAAATCATAACATGGTAACGTGTGATTCGTGTCATCGCAACATTCTGTAACACATACTCACATTGTGTGTTTGAAGAAAGGATGCAATAGTCCTCTGCTTTTTTCTAGGGTGCATTTTACCCCAGACAGCCAAGTGGGTGAACGAAAGAAAATCCACAAGAGCAATAAGATTTTAAGCTCATGGCAAGAGTTTCGCGCTGTGATTGGCTAGACGATCGTTCGTTCACTCAAATCTAATGAACAGATCAGAGAGTACGGCCGGAAATATTGGCGCTAGGTCAAAAACAGTGCGGGGGACGGAATCACCCGTTTCTAAAAGTGAGGATGACGTGTCCCCCCCGGTTGCTACGCCCCCGGTGGTACGTGATTTTGGAAGAACTTACTCAGAATCTGTTGCTACAGCAACGAACGCAAGTTTCGCAGCACGCACTTATTTCAGTGCAGTTAATACTGGGCTTATTTCATTTCAAGTTTACATACACATAACATACAGATTTATATACCTTACATTTTTATACATTCTTTCTTACCGTTTAGAGATCATGACGCACAGATTGTGCAGTTTTTTTGTGTGTGGCTCAGTCCAAAAATGAACATGATCATGCTTAAATAAGCCATTTATATATTCTATATGAAAAGTTTCAGGGACGTTTGCAGTCGACTGGAAACCATCACATTTTAACTAATTCAAAGCTCAAGCCAGATCCGAAAACCTCACTGCCACACGCGGGCAAATAAACTCATTTAATTAGCATTACATAAATATATTAAATTAATATCTTCTCCGACACACGTTTGGTGACCAAATCTTTTGAGCCGATTCTTTTCAGTCAGCTGCTTCACAAACGGGCTTCCACTGAACGATTCATTTGTGAATTTGACTGATCTAGAAGATTAAACTTGCAGCAGCTACAATCTAATGTCATAATTCAATAAAGTTAAAACCCTGATGAGAATAAAGTATTGTTTTCTGTGGTATTATTTAAAACATTCACACATTTACCTGTAAAATAATAGGGGGAAAAAGTCAAACAAAAACATTAATATGAAAAACAGGTTTATTTGTTTGTGTGCGAATGAAATTGAGTTTGAATTCAATTTTTAAACATATAAATGAAGAGATACCACCGTCTCATACTGGGGTAGAGCTCGAAGGTTCCCACCAGAACAACATGCTCAGAGAGTTACACAGGGTCTTCAGGCCTCACACGCCAGGGACTGGTTTACTGTCAGGCCTTCACTAACGTGTAAATCCACATAAACATGTGCTTCTGAGGAGTCGCCACAGACTTTACCAAACCAGCACATTCAACAGGCTTCACTCAGACACAACATGTATAAAAGGTCACAGCACATCAACGATTCAACAGTAAGCGGGAGAAAAATTTGATAAAAATGAGTACAGTATGTCCTGATTACTTCAACTCAAACCAGACACTCATGCGTTTACTTTTTAAAGATCAAAATAAAAAGAACAATACGTTTTAATGTCTATTATTGAGCACAAGAATTAACTGTGGTCCTTTGATTCAATTTGAGATTTATACAAAAAAGCAAATAGTGAAAATCTGGCTTTAAATACGAAACTGTGAGTTTAAATTCGTTCTAACTTCTCACTAAGAAATTCTTCGACGCTGTCTGTGTTCCACTTGAGGATGCTGAGTTCCTCAGCAATGTTCCCGTTATCGTCCAGCAGCTTTAGTACAGGGTCTGAGCCTCTCACATACTGCAATGAATGCAACAAAATCCAGAATTAACCATTGTTTAAGCTAAATATAAAAGCAATAACATTTTTTTGATTAATATTATGTTGTGTTTTTTTTTTAATAAGTGTCTTTTTGTTTAAAAAGAAATGCATTAAAAACTAATATTGTGAAATATTATACTTTACAATTACTACAATTTAAAATGTATATTACTTTCTAATTTCTGTAACGTGAAAAAAATGTAATCTTCAGCACCCATTACTCTGCTCTTACATGTCACATGATCGTTCAAAATCATTCTAATATGCTGATTTGGTGCTCAAGAAACAATCTAAACTCATATTTGAAATATAAAATATTATAAACCAACAACTTTTGATCAGACATTCAAGCGCGTGCTTATTAGCTTTCTCATTTATTTAATTTTATAAAATATTTCAGAAAATAAAAACTCTTTACCTTGATCTGAAGTCCCCTGAACATCTTGGGCTTGTCACTCCTGACAAAAGCTGAGGGGAGATACAGTCACAAAATTACTGTTTTGTAACAGGAGTGCAAAAGTTAACACTCTGATAGTCTGTGCCACAAAATAACAGCTGAACTACTTTAACAGCTGCTACAAGAAAACCAAATTAACTTATTTATTCTACCCTACCTTGGACTTGAGGGAACCTCCCCAATTTTCATCCACAGACCTCAAGGATGGCTCCTGGATAGAGCTTCAAATAAAAAAAGACAAATAAACATTGATCTAGCTACAATCAGATTTTAATCAAATATATTGGTCGTTATAATTGCTTAAGTGATATGACAAAACAATTGTATCTAAATATTTGTGCCAATGTTTCTTTGTTTGGTGGGTAGAACTGCAGGAAAGCTTCATTATAGCTCAGGCACTCTATGATCAGTGAAAGAAAATGATGCGATTTGACGCAGAAGCTGAACTCACCTTCCTAGACTCCAGCTGAGCCTCCTCTTGGCAGCACTGCCTGCAGGGAAGGTCTAACTGGCCCAGGCTGAACTGACCCAGGAGATCGCAGGAGCTGCACAGGAGATTGCTGGAGAAGCCTATCTCCCTGCAGGCCTCGGAGGAGAGCTCTGCTCCATAAGACGCCAGCTAAGCCAGGGAGATTTAACACATTAAACAAGCAGAAATAGATGCAATTCTTACACCAGTTGACCTTTAAGTCAACAACTCAAACCTGTTAAAAATTCTCAGCTGTTTCTTGAGACCATCTTTGATTTTAATGACCCTTAAATGCAACGTCAAAGAACAAGGCAAACTGAGGGTAAAGCACAAATGCAGCAATACGCACAGCTATGATAACAAGACTACAGTGTTTAGAGCGGGTGGTTGACATTTAACTTCCTAGATACAAACAATATAAAAGAAAAAAAAAATGTATAGTTGACATTTTCATTAAAGAATAAGCACAAACATAAAAAAATATTTTTGGACTGCATTGAACTTTTGAGACCAGTGTTTTCAAAGGTAATTGATAAGATAAGAAAAAAAAAAAAAAAAAAAAGTTGCTTGAAATAAAATAAACCTTAACTGTTAAAAAATAATGTTAATGTGATGTACTAAAATAACTAAAACAGAATTAAAAAATAAAATAATACAATTAAAAACTATAAGTAATTACATTTTCTAGTTAAAAGTATTTAAATATAAATAAGTTTTACTTACTATCTCACTATAACACTGACACTTCATATTTGAAATGTACCTAGAATCCGATTTAATTTAATTAATTTAATTTAATGTAACCCCATAATACTGTCCTTTCAACTTTTAATCAACAAAGCCTTTGGTATGAAACATGAATTTATTTTAGTCCCCGTAAGATAATGATATAGCACGTTACGTTAGTGAGTTTGCTTCCTAGTTATTAGCTACTCTCGGAAAAGCCCCAAAACTGCGAAAGAGTAAATTAAAAATACACCTCCAATTGAGTAAACATGCAGGAAAACATTTTACATCACCGCAATGCTTATTTTAAACGCTATGTATATTTAAAAGTTTTTTGT
Organism: Enteromius afrohamiltoni; assembly: GCA_034779775.1. Taxonomy (NCBI): domain Eukaryota; kingdom Metazoa; phylum Chordata; class Actinopteri; order Cypriniformes; family Cyprinidae; genus Enteromius; species Enteromius afrohamiltoni. The sequence continues at coordinate 7,750,700 of JAUYWG010000032.1, forward strand.
TTGTTTTTTGCAGATAAACTAATGTTAGCTAACCGTTTTAGAATTGAATCATTACAGATCATATAAAAACAGTGTCTCGGTCTTTTGCAGTAGATGCAGTCAATGTTACGGTTACAAATTAAATGAACGATGACATACAGATTTGCAGTACAGTATTTACGTTAACAGCCGGTTGAGCCACGTCATTAGCTAATATTAGCGAGCCGGCTAACCAGCGCCTTGAACGTAAATAGTCCATATTTTACACAAACACCTGGACTATTTTCATTGTAGAGTATCTACATTCAAAGATGAAAATGTACAGGTATGGTTTATTCACCTACCGTTTGTAACAACGGCAGTAACCAAAGCAGGTACACCTCCCCCGCCATGAGTGTTTCTCTTCCACTCACCCACCGAGTTCAGCAGGAAGTGCGTCACGTCGCTTATGAATAAAAGTCCTACTATAACCAGCAAGCTGTTTAACAGAGAAACAGTTCCCCTTGATTTAAAAAAATATCAACCTGTCATAAACAATAATAGGCATATTCTTTGTAGCTAAGCTGAAGGAGTGGTTAGATTTGTCATGCATTCATCATGACTTCAAACGTGCAGTGGCTTAAATAAATATGATTACATTTTTGTTTTATACCTCATGGTATTTTTATAATTTTAAATTTTATCAACAAGCTTTATTGTTACCGAAGTAACAATAGTGTTATGTGCAGAATTGAAAACATATAAGGATTTTATGTGATCTTTTGCTTAATGGCTAAAGTGAGATTATCCAGCGATAGAGCGACAGCTGACTTACTGACGTCAAAACCGGTGAATGCGCATGCGCACTGACACAACGTGCCTATACTTCCCAGGATTTATCAACAACTGAACGTACACCACAGCTGCTACTCAAGCGAAGCATAGTCTGAGCTGCCCTGATTTAATAAACATACAAGATCTGACTCTTTTAACTGGTTTTCTCGCGCTAGTAAGCGTCCATTGTAGTGTAGTTAGCTTAGGTGTGTGTGTGTGTTTATATTCGAGTGTGGGATTCATGGAATAGCAACACTGCTCTTCGCATTCATGAACTGTGTGCCATAAAGTTCTCGGTCACGGCATGTGCTCTCTGTGCTGGATTTTTTGATGGGGCTTTTAAGGTTAAAGATGCCGCCTAAGTTTCAGCTCCTGGCTCTGTTGGCCTTCGCCATTCTGATGATCTTTTTGGAAAACCAAATTCAGAAGCTCGAGGAGTCACGGGGGAAGCTGGGTAAGAATCTTTTCTTTCCAATAAAGTGTCCTGAAATCATTTGTAGACTAGAAACCAGCAAAGTCAGATTTGGGCCAGTTTGTCAACATTAACGTTATCGTGGTGTGACAGTACTGTTTTAAGGGAGGTAACGTTAATGAACGTCCGTGTGTTTGGACTACATGGTCCATCATGTCTCACACAGCAGCTGCATTTTCATTCAAGCAAGATCCAGTGTCAGTTTTGACTCACATGCATATTTTCCTTTGTCAGTGTTCAAGCCAGTATCTGTTGCACTACTAGCTACATCAGACATGCCCCTCACTTAGGTCTTCGGGGACTAACACTGATACCAAGACATTATTTGACATTAATCTGTTCAACACATTTGGCCATCTCACTATGTTTTTTGCCCAATAATATAGTTTAACACTGTCTATCTATCTGTTTATTTATTTATTTATCATAGATACTGATCCAAAAAAATCACTTCAGTGAATGAAGAGAAACTACAGGGTGCTTTCAAACTGATTTTCACCTCTATCTACTAAATTGTGACCACATCCAAAAATGTATTACCATCAACAAATATTAACCAGAGAAGCCATTCAGTGTTTTCTTTAATGCTGTTTCTAGTTCTTAAAGGGACCTGCTTAAAATTAAGTTAATTATCTAAAAATAAAAAAAAAAGTTGGTACAATTTTCACATGTTCAAACTAATGAAATGATTTTCAGTTAACTCATAATATGTATGTACTATTAATGTATTAATGTATTAGAAAGATTTCTTTGAGAACCTCTAACCGAGACAGAATTTTGTGTTGCACATTGTTTAACAACCATTTAAAATGTTGGGGTTCAAACTGCTTATTGAACAAGAATGCATTAAATTGATAAAAAATAAAATAAAGATATTGATACAAAATTTTGCAAAAGATTTCTATTTCAAATAAATGCTCTGCCCTGTTCATCCGAAAGCATAAAAAAATGATGCGGAAAATTCAGCTTTGGCTTTACGGCAATAAATTACATTTTAAAATGTATTAAAATAGACAAGTTATTTTAAATTGTAATGGTACTTCACAACATTGTTTTTTTTTACTGTGAAAGAAATACAGCGTTGGTGACCTTCTTTTAAAAACAAAAATCCTACCAGCCCCAAACATTTGATGATGTTAGTTTGGATATAACGTGACTTTGTTTAGCACTTAATACAAATGACCTATGGTCATAAAAACTGTAGGACCCACATTAGCTAAGTGAACAGGTGACACAGATGAAATAGCTTTTATTAAAAAAATGCTATCATACATATGTTGATAAATATCCCACAGTGTTGACAGAACACCCAGAACAATCTAAGTTAGCTATCAATACCTGCATGTCTGTCTGTAAAAGTAGAATGTTTTCTGCTTATTACAAATAATCTGTTAAAATGAACAAAATCAGTTACTTGAAGTGCCAGCATGATTTAGTTTGAATGCTGTGAATCCAAACACACGACACATGTCTGACTAGTGACACATGTCAAAGCCACATGCCTAGAGCGATCGGATATGGACTATTTCATGTCCAACACAGGCTATTCCTAATGGTTTACCGTTTGGACCATAATGCATCCTATCTCTGCTGTGCTCAAGTTATTTTAATGCTTTGTTTAAATAAGCGACGTTCTTTCCATTAAAAATTGGCAAGCTGCTGTTGTTTGGGTTAGCTGGTTCCCACCATCCATGCTCAGTTACTCACAGCTTTTTGCTCTATGTATAGTTGCACAACTGCAGAGGAACATGAGACCTGTTAGCAGGCGGAAAGGTGAGAGGAAGGTTTCCATCTGGTTAGACCTGGAGAAAGCCGTCGGTCTCAGCGCTGCATGGATTGATGATGTTTTTGAACCTGTCATCCTGTTGCACGTCTTGTTTGACTGTGAACAAATGAGTCTTTAGCACATACCCTAAACTGTTTTATTAATTTGTCTCAATGCTTCAGCAGTATTTTTCCTGACTGTATTTCGTTTCACATTTCGAAATGTTGATTTGTTGATTTATTATCGTTCCATTTGCTCTAATGATGGCGTCTGACATGCACTTTCACGGTTCATGAGCTTTGGAAAGATATTTCATATCTAACCTGATAGTGATTTGTCTCCATTTGCTAATGGAAGTTCTGGGATTCCTTTTGAACATGTTTCGGATCTGTACTGTTTTTAGCCATGATGGGACCAGCTTATGTGTTATGGCTTGGCACCAACACATTGACTACTGAACATTTTTAAATCCAAAATAGCCGTGTTTATGATGTTAAAAGACTTTGAAAAGCGCTGTTGATTGTTGAAGGTTTCAGAGCCAGCAGATGACATTTAAACTGAACGCATACATTTGTGCACTCTCAGAAATAAAGGTACAAAACCTGGCACTGGGGCGGTACCTTTTCAGTCGGGCTGGGCGATATATATGGAACGGTATATTATGCGCATCTCGTCAGTAAAGGCGGTTCTTTGATTAGCGCTAAATCTCAATCAGCTGTTTTTAAATGAGCGC
>JAUYWG010000032.1:7760849-7781494 GCA_034779775.1 Enteromius afrohamiltoni
GTTCCTTTTGAAGACAGCTGACGAAGATTTAGCGCTAATCAAAGAACCGGCTTTACTGATGAGATGCGCATAACATAGCGTTCGATATACATCGCCCAGCCCTAATCTATATTGATAAAAGCGCTATATAAATGAAATTGATTTGACTTGAAATAATTATCCACAGCAATCTCTTTAGAAAAGAAGTAGATCACATTATACATTTCTTCACTGTCGATTTGATCAATTTAACGCAAAAGTATTATTTTCCCAGTAATAAAACCCCAAACTTTGAATGGTAGTGTAGTCTGGCTTCAGGGTTGTGTTTGGGTCTAACACTGGGCCGGGTGTTCATTTTTGTGATGTAACAAAATCTTAAATTTCATAGCAAGCTGGGGAGAAAGTTACAGTATGTTTACACAGAATTTCAAACTGCTTTATTTAAATGTTTAAATGTTGACTTTTAAAAGCAGTTAATATAATTAAATATTAAACCTGTCACACAAAACGAATTATGGGCCAATTACAAATAAAGTCCCTTTTTATAATACAGGCATAATGCTTGCAATAAAGCGAAACCGTGATTTACTCCCACCCGTCAACAAACCTGGGCTTCAGTCCCAAATCTGCACCTGCACCTCCTGAAAGCTTTTCTTTGTGAAACACCGTTTGGTTTAGGTCGTTACTGCCATTGTAACTTCTTGTTTGCATTACCCTGATCTCCGAGTAAAGAGGTTCATAGGGGTCTGATAAATGTGCTTCTTCTCTTCTCCCATGACTGCAGGGAAACCGTTCCTGCGGGCCCCTCAGATGAGCATCGGTACATGGGGCCGGCTAGTGAGGAGGGCCATTCCCTCTCCCAATAACTCCTTTAGCCCTCAAGTGGCAGAGCTGGCAGCTGAGCATGGACACAGCAGTCATCCAGGAACCCCTGCCCTGAGGAGGCATGAGCATACGCTATAATAAACGTGCTTGCTTTCGTTAACTAGTCGTTAGGCGGTGCTTTCAAGTGTCTGTTTGTGTTCATCTGCTCTCTGTAGTGACCCAATGGTAACAAAACTGGACTTTGACAAAGAGGCTACACCAAAGCATTACTCTCCTGTTAGTATAAGAGAAGTCTTGCCTGAGGACAAGATCCCAAACAAAGAGCAAGAACAGGTAACATCACACACTATCACGTGGTGGTTATAGAGATAAGCCACCCAGGAATCTGTATTGATGTCATCCGTTTCCTTGAAAGCACAGTAGTTAGACTCTGAGGATAAAGATCTGAAGCGGACGTGTAATTCATGCTTAGTCTCTCATCTGCCCTCTTGCATTTGAAAGGAGGAGGAAATGCCTTCACCGTTACCTTTATTAACATAGATAACAGCTCTCCAGTGTCATCTTGTATAAACAGCTGCAGCTGTCTTTTACAGGACGCTTTGACTTCCTTTGACTACCGAAATGACAGGAATAGCATCATTGTTCAGTCTGAGCTTGAAGAAGTCGTGGAACATGAGACTCAGCCATCAGCGCTGCAGCTCATAACTGTCCAGAAGAGCGCAGAAATAAGGTGGGCTATTTATAATTCTGTTGCACTAGCAGATATGCACCCTGTGTTACTAAAGGACTTTTGTTGTTGCAGGGATGAAGAGGAGGAAGAACAGTTTCATTTCAGTCTTAAAGACTTTAAATGTGTTGCAGTGTTAGGCCGTGGCCATTTTGGAAAGGTATGAGGCTATTTATGCTTCCAGTTTTCTTTTTTTAGTGGTAGCTATGCAATTATTGGATATTTAGGCAACACTAATATTAACAAATGGAATCTTATTATAAAGCGCTACCAATATTTAGATGGGCGTTCCTTTATCTGTTTTTACATTTAGATGGAGCTCACCTTTAAAACCTCATAATTTAATAATAAACAATCTCAAAATAACCATTCCTTGTATTGAACGTTTATAATATTCTGATGCCTCCAATGTTTCCATTGAAATGATTAATTTTAGTATTTTAGTATTTTATTTGATTTATATGTCATGCATATTATATATACTATATTCTGTATTATAAAAAGAAAATATTTATTTAATAAAGACCATAAATTTTAATTTATGATGTAATAAATGATTTAATGCTTTTTTTTTAAGGGACAAATATAGCAACTTTTAGGACAAACCATATCTAAGTTCTCATCTTGCCAACTTATCTTTATATATATAAGTGAATTTGCCATTATGATGTCATCTAGTGACATTTAGCTGACAGTTTTTAGCTACTTTCAATTGAAAGCAGTTGGTGACACTGGTTTTAATGCATTAATTATGTCTCGTAAAGCACCTTTTAAGGAAATGTACACTTGCATGACTAATTGTAATCACAATTAATACATAACACTTAGCAATTCATTGTTGCACTATGAATTCAGACAAAATAGTTTTTTTTATGATTTATGATTAGACTTTCCAGTTTGTTTGTATAGCTTTTTTTGGCAGCTGAAAAAAACATTTACATTTGAAGAAGAGACTAGATCATATCTTAGAGACTCGAGTCTTACATGACTAGAAAACTAAATGCTCTAACAACCATATAGAATTACATATACCTTGTTAAGTACCTAAAAGAGAGACGGCAGAAAACACCACTCACATAGTCTTATCACATCTGTGTGACTTTTATTTTCTCCTCCAGGTGTTATTAGCGGAATACAGTATTACAGGTGAAATGTTTGCCATCAAGGCCCTTAAGAAGGGAGATATTGTTGCCCGTGATGAAGTTGAAAGGTAAACGATTGTTCTGTTTTACATATGATTATTTGTCAAGTACTAGTTGTTTGGTGTAATTGTATCCTCACCTATTTTCTGTTCTGTCAGTTTGATGTGTGAGAAGAGGATATTCGAGACTGTGAACAGCGTGCGGCACCCGTTCCTCGTCAATCTTTTTGCGTGTTTCCAGACCAGGGAACACGTGTGTTTTGTGATGGAGTATGCGGCAGGAGGAGACCTGATGATGCACATTCATGCCGATGTGTTTTCAGAGCAACGGACCACGTGAGTGACCCAAAAGTCATGCTTTTAGATAACTGCAATCTAGTGTTGTCAAAAGACCCGGTACTTCGGTACTAAGACGGTACAAAAAATTTGAACTGTTACGGTACCCGGTTTTCTGAAGTACTGGTAGTACAGAGCAACGGGTCAACACGGTTGTTGCTGCAAAGTTTTATGTCAAAAGGAGGAAATACATCGAGCCTTATAAAACACCTCAAACATTGCAATTTGTTTAGTTAATGGTTACTGTGCGGACTGCAGTAACAGCTTTGCATGCACTAGCGCTAAATTCAACTTGAAATTCCCGCTTATTTTTAGAAATTACATCAAGTTACTGCACATTATCAGAATAAAGTTTCTTTATTAACTATTTAATGCTCCTATAGCGTTTAAAACAGCGTTTATTATAGTCTATTTTTACACACAAGAGAATGCATGTTTGAGAACAAATGTATGGTTAATGTTTGTATCTTTAGAATCGGTCCATCAGAAAAGCAGTTCAAGGCTGTTTGATTAAAAAAAAGTCCTCTTATATAAAAGTGTTTTTGTGTTTTGCTTTGGTACCGAAATTGGTACAGAGAACCGTGGATTTTCACTGGTATTGGTACCGAATACTGAAATTTTGGTACCGTGACAACACTACTGCAGTCAAGGCTTTATCATCATCACGTGTTTTGATGTTGTTGCAGGTTTTATGCAGCCTGTGTCGTCCTGGGGTTACAGTTTTTGCACGAGCACAAGATTGTATACAGGTATTTGAAAAAACCTGTACTTAACTATTGAATTTTTGACACGCATTCAATTAATTTAAGGATTAATAAATGTATTCTTCAGGGATCTGAAGTTGGATAACTTACTTCTTGACACAGAGGGATTCGTCAAGATTGCTGACTTTGGCCTTTGTAAAGAAGGTAAGGATATGTTTGTTGTTGTCTGCTGTACAAGCCCCAGAGGTAAATGTTGTACCATTTTCTGTGTCAGGAATGGGTTACCGGGACAGAACGAGCACTTTCTGTGGCACTCCAGAGTTTCTGGCTCCTGAGGTGTTAACCGAAACATCCTACACGCGTGCGGTGGACTGGTGGGGGCTCGGCGTGCTTATCTTTGAGATGCTTGTCGGGGAGGTCAGTCCTCATCATCATTTCTTTATTCATTTCTCATCTTCTCTCTATATGGAGTATCTTAAAAGTTTCTGGTCACTATTTTATTTTCATTTGTTTCAAGTCTCTTATGCTCACCAAGGCTAAATTAAATGAAATTTCTTTCATTTTTGTTTTAAACAAATAAAATTAAGTTAAATAAAATGTATTTAATCTTATTTAATTTTATATTATACAAATTTATTATGTTCACCAAGGCTAAATTAAATTAATTTTATTTTATACAAATAAAATAAAGTTGTTGAATTAAATTTATTAAATTGTATTTAATTTTAAACACTTCTTATGTTCACCAAGGCTAACTTAACTTAAATTGTAATTTAATTTAATTTGAAATAAGTCTGAAATGTTGTAATTTGAAATGTTCATCAAGGCTACGTTTAATTTTAATTTATTTTAAATCTTATATTCACCAATGCTTAAGTGAAGTTACATTAAATTAAATAAAAACAAATATTAATAAGTCTCTTATATTCTTCAAGGCTTAAAGAGATTTAAGTTAATCGCAGTTAAATTTAATTAATTAAAACTTAAATTTTTATTTCTTTTATTTAATTTTAAACAAATTTCTTATTTTCACCAAGGCTAAAATAAATTGTAATTCTATTTTATTTTAAGTCTCTTAAGCTCACTAAGGCTACATTTAATTAAAGTGTTAAATTAAAAGTGCAGTCAAATCTAAAAAATTGGCTATTTAAATATTTTAAACAACACCCCAGTCTTCATTGTCACATGATCCTTCAGAAATCATTCTCATATGCTTATGTGCCATCCAATAAATTATTAATATTAATGATACTGAATGAAGAGTATCTTTACTGACCTCAAGATTTTGAGTGTACCTCACAATGCTATAATTCATATTCATATAAGCAAATGTATTAAGTGTGAAAGCGACAGTATTTTTGTAACAGTTTTGTGTTACTAACTGAATTTGTGTTTCCACAGTCTCCGTTTCCCGGTGATGATGAAGAAGAGGTGTTTGACAGCATTGTGAACGACGAAGTTCGCTACCCAAGATTCCTCTCAACAGAAGCCATCTCTGTTATGAGAAGGGTTGGTGCTAAGAGCAGCCTCACCGGTGTAGATTTACCAGATCTAGACACGAAAATCATTTTTAACATCTTTCACTTTCACAGTTATTAAGAAGGAATCCCGAGCGACGACTCGGAGCCGGTGAACGTGACGCAGAGGACGTGAAGAAACATCTGTTCTTCAGGGTAACTTCTGAACCATCTGGTTACATGCCTCAATTCATTCCCTTCTCTTTCTCTGTATAGAAATATTATTTGTACCTTGTTTTTTTTCCAGAATATTGACTGGGATGGATTATTAGCAAAGAAAGTGACGCCACCATTTGTACCCACAATCCAGAGTTCCAGTGACGTCAGTAATTTTGACGATGAATTTACCTCAGAGGCTCCGGTGCTCACACCGCCCAGAGAGCCCCGGCCCTTAACCCAGGGCGAGCAGGACCTGTTTGCAGACTTCGACTATATTGCAGACTGGTGTTAGCCACGTGTTGACATCCCTCCTTCTCCAAACACACAGAAAATGTGAATCAGACCATTTGCAAATATCCCTTTTGTCGTCAGTGTTATTTTAGCATTACCACAACCCCTTGTCCGTTTTAACATGATGAAGAAGCTTTTATGTTTTTTAATTATGTTCAGGTTCGAGATGATGATTCGAGTACCTAAGCACTGATCATGAAAACTGAGCAGTATAGTTTACAGCTGTGATCAGGTGCCTCACTGACACCCCCTAGTGTTGAAGAAGTTGACAGGCCACATCCACATTCATCTTTCCCACTGAAAGAACTTCATGAGAACGATGAGCCTTTGTTTTTAGTTTTGTTTTTGAAGCATATACAATGCAAAAACTCTGTCAGCTCTCAATGTTAATTATGTGAAAGCGTTTTAAAGCCATAGACTGAAATAATAGGTGGATACTTGTACCTCATACAATGAATGTATAGTTTGCCACTATTACCAAAACATCTAGCCATTTTTATGTTACGGAGTCTATACTCTTTCCCTACAGTACAGTATTAATGCATTATGATCCATGCTACAACGAAAACCACAAATATGAACTACCAGTCGTAACTAGTCATATATATGTCAGTCATTTGAAACCAGAAATGCATTCAGTAAGTTATCAGGTTTCAGGATAGGGTCATGTTTTGTTACCAGACTTAAGCTGTCAGTAGGATTTTTTTCAAGTCAAATCACATTTTACAATATATTCAATACTAAACAGTAATTTAAAATGTTAATATTATTTAACAATGTTTTGCATTTTTGTTCAAATAGATTTCTACAATCAGAGATCTCTTTTTTTTTTTGCCAACCTCAAACTTTTAAACAGTAGTGTCGATGTGACAGGCAATCACATTACCTCATTACCTAGTTGTTCCCTACTGAAATTCCTCCATTTCATGTTTTTATTTTTTCATAAGTGTACATGACAAACTGGAATCTATGCTAGACACCAAATATCTCTATAGATGTACTAATAACTGGTCGAAATGCTAAAAAAAATAGGCTTGAAGCTTCAAATGTGTAATAAGCAATCCAAGTGGAGGGGTAGATACTAGTTTGAGGTCTGGTGTACTATCGGCTACACTACATAAACGCTATCAAGCTGGAAGCACTAATTTTTGTCTAAAATATCCATGTTTTATCTAAATGGTGGGTGTACAAAAAAAAGAGGCGTGTACAAAGGTTTTCTGCCCACTACTTGTATGTCTGAGCATGATGTGTAAGAAAAGTTTCAAAGGTACAGTCGTGAAGTTGGACTTGACAATGGTGTAAATAACAGGTTTTGCTAAAACGGTCAGCCATCATGAATGCAAAAATTAAACGTTTATTATGTAAATCGTGAGTCTGTCTTCATTTTGTAGACCTAAGCGGGTTGTAAATGGTTTATTTGTCACTTCAAAAAGGATTCACCCGTGTTTCATGAAATCTTTATAATAACTGAGCTGTGAATACAGGAACAGAAACACACGAACAGAAACTTCTGCTTCTTACCGTTCCCCTCGTGAAATAAAAAAAGAGGGGGGAATGAAACCCATCCGTTGAGCTACACGCTTTCAAAGCTTGTGGCATTTGTACAGCTGTTCTGGGGATTCCGAGATCTTCACCATGCTTTTCTGAAAAGCATTTATTATTTAAGTTACTAAATATAATGCAAACAAGCTAACAAAATCACTTCCTACAAAAGAAAATGTTACAGTAAGAAATATGCCTAGTCGCGACCACCAAATTCTCACTTAGACATATGTACAATTTATATACACACAAATGAAAGTACAGCCTGCGATCTGCGATTAAACTTGGAATGTGTCTTCCGTACTTCGTCGAATCCCTGCCGTCGTCTTTTCAAAAGGCTTATGCCTTCACGGGGCGAAGAGCAAAACTTGCGAATTTCAAAGAGAAAAGGGCAAAAATTCTGAAAGTACAAAGAGCGGTGAGCGTGGGTGTTCACAGTTGAGGCAGTTTATCCACTGGTGTGTCGAACTTGAAGTCTGGAGGAAAGAGATCGGCGGCGCGGGGATAAATGAGACGGTAGGACTGACGGATGGTGACGTCTGCCACTCCAGCGATGTCCCCGATCTCTGCACAGGAGACAAACAGCTAACCCTTTATTTCGATAGTCCACATGAGACATTCTACTAACAGGAAGTAACTTCGCATCTACATGTCAACTAGCATTTAGAGTACTCGAAAAGCTCAATATCTAGACACTTTATTTTGATGGCTCCACAACATACTGACCATCAGAAACATGATATAGTATATATCAACTCACTCCATTAACCCTAAACCTACTGCAAGTTGATGATGATGACTGTGAGTTAGCAGACATGTAGTAGCAAATAAATGATAGTAATGAAATTACTATCATACAAATAACTTATCAAGGACACCATCATTTTTGATTATCGCAATACTTAGCGTCCCTAATGAATGGAAGTTATTTCTTCGATATATATTACGATAAATCACCCAGCCTTAACCGGATTACATGTTGGTTTTCTCTTACCCTTCTGTGTCTTCTTCTCAGCAGACGCTTGAGAGGCCATGTAAATGGCTGCAGCTGCCACTGAGATCGGGCTGCGCCCTGGAACCAAGTCCAGTTCAACGGCCTTCCTGGCGATGTAAGTGGCCGCCATCTGCACCTGTTTGGGCAAGCCCAAGTTGGAGCAGAACCGTGACATGAAGTCGCCGGTTGTGATGAGGTCCACGCTCGTCTCAAGAGCCTTCAGGATAAGCTTGAAGCAGCGTCCGATCTCCTTCTTCGAGATCCGAGACACAGCACAGATTTCTGGGGTGGAGGGAAATAGAAATTCTATACAGTGACACTGGACCACAAAACCACTCATAAGCAGCACAGGTATATTTGCATTTGCAAAAATACATTGCATGGGTCAACATTTTTCTATTTTATGCCAAAACTCATTAGCGTATTAAGTAAAGATCATGGTCCGTAAAGATATTTTTAAAATTTCCTACCATACATATATAAAGATTTCATTTGTTGATTAGTAACATGCTATTCTAATGACTCAGTAGACAGTAGCTGAACATTCATCATGGATCAAAACCATTCATCAAAGTTGTCCTAAGACAAGAATAGGTACTGTTTTTGATTTTAGGACAACTTTGATGAAAGGTTTTGATCCACTTCGAATGTTGACTACAGTATAGCATTTACACTTGAGACTATTTTAATACAGAGTCATTAAAGCCTTCAAACGATTCGTTCAGACGGCTGATTTATTCAATAATGAAGCAAGTGTGTGTCCTCATGAATGGACCACGGAATCACGACTCAAAAATGGCAACACAACACCGCTGTTCTGTGTGTTGTATATGCGCAACTGTTCTGCTGTGATCTTTGTTTGGAACCATTTTCATTGAATACAGCAAAAACAATATAGTTTACAATATATCCTTTAAATAAATTCAAACGCCAAACTAAAATGTGTATTAACTACTCGCATTAACTGAACTGACCGCAATAAAATCAGAACCATTCTCATCAAGATTTTGGTGCAGTTAGATGGTTTAATCAGATTAGTAGTCCAGTCGGGCAAGTAAAATTCTCTTCTTTCACTTGCCCTTTCAAAACAAATCCACCCGCATTTGGCGGGAGTCAATGTCAAGCCCCGGTCCAGGGTTACATATAGCAAGACCTGATGGAATATTGATAGGTAAATATCTTCAGTTGTAGAGTAGCACAATGCTAAAGGTGAAGAGTGTCATTTCTGCACCACAAGCATCACCAAACGTTACAAAACTAAGAGGTTTTCCAGAACATTCCCTTCCATTGGTCGCTCAAACAAATAACACACCCTATTGAGGGCAACAGCGCCACCCACTTTTTCAGCGGCCTTTGTTCTAGAGGATTTTTTTCCCCACAGGGCTTTAGAAAAGCCTTTTAAGTCTTTTATGAGTTATGAAACAACCAGCTATGAGGTGCTTTGAAACATCACAAAGCCAAAAAAAATTAAATCAAGTATTTAATAGACAGTAAAACACTTTTGATTGAAAGATATTCATTTCAAATTTAGCTCTTTCTTTCTCTGCAGACTCCAGGGTAAAGTAGTTTTTCATCAGGTATCGCCCTGTTAAGCAATTCTTAGCTTTAACAAAGTAAATGCTATCAATTAACAACCTCGTAACTCACAGCAAGTCTGTTTTTATAAAAGTTATTGATCAAAATAAAACTACCCTATGAAGAAAATGAAGAGGATTTATACTTTTAGGAATCTGACTGTTGCCCTCTACTGGTTGAGCCAATGTTGATGGTAGACACAGTATAGTGCAATATAGTCTACTAGTTAACAACATCATAAAAGGTTTTCACCTTTAAATGTTCTGGGGACACCCTCCTGTCTGCACGCTATGTAAAGGCAGGCCGAAGCGATCGCATCATTACTTCTGCCTTTCAGACTCTTCTGTTCGTAAACCTGCTTGAACAAGTTGTTTGTTCGATCCTGTAACAGAGAAAGGAAACTTTACTGAGAGGATGGAAGTGAGGTTGGAGATACTGATTAAAGGGGTCATACAATGTGTCTAAAAAGAGCACTATGTAGTGTATTTGGTGTAATGCTATGCGTTTACGCATTATTATTGTTCCTCTCCACCCCGCAATTCTAAAAACGCGTTTTCGAAAAATGTGGTGTGCTCTGATTGGCCAGCTATCCAGTGCGTTTTGATTGGCTGAATACCCTAAGCGTGTAACGGAAATGTTCCACCCCTTATCATATTCGAAAACATACAGAATCTCTACAAATTGTGGCGGTGATAATAAAAATACAGCAAAAATAAACAAAAACATTCCTCTACGTAACATGCAATTGTGGGGGGGTGTTTAAATGAGCCATTTTTAGAAGCCATGGATGAGACTTTTTCGAGTTTGAAACTTTAATCTTTGCTACTTCAAAGATCTTATATACGCACAAACAGCTGGAAACAGCTGATCTGAAAGTGTGACATTATTATGCATCATTACGTTTCCATCTAATTTAATAGTAGTAGTTTAGGACACTTACGATGATGTTTCTGGGGAGGTTGATCCTGTCGGCCATGGTGGTGATCTCCTTGAAGGCATTTAACATGGCTCGATCGGAGCTGCTCATGGTTCTCCGATTCTGGTACTTGGAGTTTCCAAACTCATCAAAGCTCGCGGCACCTGTTCCCTAAAATACCATATTGAAAATATATATATAAATTATGATGTGAACACACATTTATGCATGATAAACAAGTTCCGTACTTTGCTGATCATGGTGGTGAGGTCTCCTCCATTGAGGAGAGGGTTCTGGGCGTCACCGACACGAGACGGGTCTTTAGTTGCTTTCTCATTAGTGAACGTTCTCCACTCTGACCCTACATCGATTACACGGTCACCTAAGAAAAAAACAAAAAAAAACAAGCTTATTGTCTTATAAAGTTAGTTATGAAAAACGTCCACTTAAAGCTTGAGTATTCAAAAGCAGGTGGAAACTCATACCTACTACAAGGCCACATTCAGGACAGATCATGTCTCCTGCCCTGTAGTCCTCCACCAGTATTGCATCGGGGTGATTGGGGCATTGCACCCTGGGAAGAGAGTCTCCACTAAAACAGACAGAATTCCAGAGGTCAGGGAAAAATCCTTATGAACTATACTGACATTAGAAACAACTGTTTTTCTGTGGATAGGATACAGCAACCCCAGATACTCATAAAGGGCATATTAGAATTTGTTTTAATTGGATACAAATTTTGTTGCATAATTTTCTTTTCCAATTTGTTTTTTTAAATAGCAGGATCACAGAATACATATGAACTTCATATTAAATACCATCTAAATCAACTTTTAAGTGTTCCCCCGACCCCTATTAAATTAAGTAATCCATTATTTTAAATATGCCATATTCTGAGCTAAGGGCTTATGCATCAATTCATATAATTATGCAAGTTACGTACATTTATATATAAATATATATATATATATTTTTTAATCGTAGTGGACTATAGGGTGGTTTGGACCGTTTCAGCAGGTCACTGCTACTAAACACTGATGGTAGAACTTTAATAACGCAGACACGAGTTAGGATAAGGAAAAGAAAATGTTTATTAGATTAAAAAAATCAATGGGAATCACTTCCTGAGAGTTTTCAAGAGCTCGTCTTGTTAGTGATGTTACGCGCAATTAGCGCCGTTAGCTCTGCGGTAACTGTTGTTTGGCTCGGTGTTGACAGGCATCTCAACCACACGCGCAGATCTGATATAACTTATCTGACGGCTTGCCTTTTTAAAATTATTAACAGCACTGAGCTCTCATTGTGTCGTATTTCATCCGATGCGAACGGCTAGCCAACATGCGCTAGCAGAAAAGGACAGTGTATTCATTATCCAAGAACTGCTTTTTAAGCACCACAGCGATAACACAGCTACGACTAAAAAGATAGAGGCCCACATCGGATAGTTTCAAATGTCATCTACGCCATCATTTACAAAACGATATCAGACAGACCCAAAACCAGCTGAAATGCTAACTAACCGGCTCGTCGACGCCATACTGTTACCGTCCGTTGTCCACGGCAGTGACTCTCTGGCGAACACAATGGACTTCCGCTACCCTTATTTATAGGTTTTATAGGTCACGTGCCCAGGGCGGAGACGGAAAGCCACAAGTGCCAAAATGTTTGATTCATGAACGTTCATTCATGCTCAAAACCATGTGCAGTACATGTAATTTCTTCTCATTACATTTCAAATGTTCAGTTTCAACCTTAAAATATAGAAATCCAACTTGTTTTCTTTTTCAAATTTCAAGTAGTCTCTTTATCAGACATTATCAATATGAAAATATAACAGTTTTATTACATATACAACAGCCCAACGTAGATGCTAGAGCCAGAGCTAAGTTTGTAGGTTGTTTTAACTCAGATTTGATTACAAAGGGTGCTGAATGATTCATTGCAATGTCTGGTCTGAAACAAAACACTGGCGCAGTTTTTCACATGGCTTTAATTTGACTACAATGGAAAATGCACGTGATTTACGGTCTAATTTTATAACTATTTGTTCTTTTTAATTCCACTGTTTACTGCCAAGACCTTTACATTTTCAACAATCAAGCTGTACTTAAAAATGATAAGCCTATACCATCCCTAAACGCATTAATCATTTGTGCTTAATGCAAATGCCTCATACAAAGTTATTATTGGTTTAATTCCACCTGTAGTGCTCTCAGGAACCAAGGGTTGGGCCCTTTTATAATCATGCTATGTTGAAAACACTCATATCTCTCCTAACTCATAAGGGATCATCTGTTCTCTTCTAATGATACTCAAGAGCACTAAAGAGGCAAATGCACTGATAAACAGGTGATGACACCTTTTATATTTTTATGGTGGCTGCATGAGTAAAATAAAATGTGTTGAACTCATAACTGTAGAAATGTGTAGATCATCTGGGTCACTGTCGTTTAGGTAAATAAGTATGCAACTATATTATGATTCTTTATGAATAACACCAATCAAAACAGTGGTGTAAAAAAGGAAGGAAAATACACGTGTTCATGATTCAGTCAGACAGCAAAGAAAAATCTAGGCCTATGTTCCTCTTTACAAACTAGCTGAAACAGCTTGAGAAACAGCAAAGGGGTGGATTGGTTTATTAACCAAGACATTTCCTGCACACTGCGCCAACCAAACATTACCCCACGGTGTAAGCATCTGGGTCCTAGTTTCCTCATGAAAAAAAGAAGAAGAAAAGAAAGTATAAAAAAGAGCGATCGGGGCAAGTCTTAATAATTAAATAGTTATGGCTGTCAGAACTGTAATATTTCACAGACTCCACCTTTCATTTAAAACAACAGTTTACTAAAGCTATCTAAAATACTGCTTTGTGTACTGGGCGCGTCTGCACTTTTAAAAAGCCTTTTGGAGATAATTCCTCTTTATTCAGTGCTTTCATAAACGCTACGCTGTCAGCGTCCAATGAGATACGCAGCTGACGAACGGAGCAAGCGCCGTCATCTTGACTGCTGAACTACAAGTCGGAGCAGGTCGGACAAAGAATCGCATATTTTCACCTCGCGCCGAAGTCAGAGCTCTGGACGGCGCGTGCAGTGCTAGACGGACACTACATTACTATGCTGAAACAAAACTATTTGGTGGCGATTATACAATTGACACTTGTAGTCCGTTTAATGCTCAACGACAACTTTTGACAAATCTAGCGTCTAACGCAATATGACAATCTAGAAAAGGACAGCGCGCGCTCTTCCATCCCAGTGAAAAACAGCACAGAGACAGTAAGTAGACCGTTTTACTGTGTTTTTTTTGTTTTTGTATTTCTTCCAACTAACCTAGAAATATATAATTCCCAGGGGCTGCAGGTTATGTGAGTTCAACAGTTAAGTCTGGCTCGTAGATACTGCATTAAACGAGTGAGAATATTTATATTTTAAGACAATGTTTCATTACAGAACAACCGAGAAACATTTTCCATTTTAATTTTCATGGCCATCTACTAAATAAGTACATTTGCATTCTGAATTGGTGATTTAAAAAGTTCACTCGTAATAATTGCATAAAACTTTAAGCCATTTGGCTTGGCTCTACAAGGCGCTTAACATGCTGACATTTTTTTAAACATTTTGTTTTGTGTATTTGTAAAGTCGCTCCCTACTGATCAATCAGTAAGTCATGAAGGCTGAAAAGAGCATTATGTAAAAAAAGTCAAAATAAAGACACACAAAATGCTCTTTTTGCAAAATGACCCAATTTAAAGTTAGGATCAGTGGCATCTTAGCTTGTATATTTCTTGAAACCCTTAAATGGTTAACACAGACGACTGTAATGATTAACAGCTGCCATGTATTACCAGACTCTATTTCTCACGCACTACTCTGAGAAAATAACAGACATCATGCTCGAACACTGTGGATGCCACTGGGAGTTTAAAAACAGAATTGGGCTATTAATACCACATTGGAAGCCAAAAATGTTTTAACCTAGAATCAAGAATCGCATCTGAAGTGAATGAACGCGTGTTTCTCATGCCACACAAACGTGCGAGCCGTCACAGTCAAGTGCTATGTCAAACATAACACACTTTTGAGATTGTTCGGACCTTTCATGTTGTAACTTGAAGCCACATGTGGCTAGCCGGTATTTGTCGAATTATGCACAGTCAGTACATGCACTCTGCATGATTTAACTCATTTTAAAATATATATACATTTGTGCTGTAAGTCATTTTCAGTAACTAAATGTAAATCTGCTCAATAAAATATAGTGTTAGTTTACTTTATTTTAAAGTAAACACCCAAGACCTTTGAAGAACTTTCAAATTCTGTTCAAACATGCACTGGATTTATATGCACTGACTGCACTACTCTTTATTACAGGGATGTTTAGTCTAACTGAAGTTGCCTCCCTTAATGACATCCAGCCCAAATACCGCATTCTGAAACCATGGTGGGATGTGTTTATGGATTATATTGGAGTAATAATGTTGATGTTAGCCATCTTTTCTGGAACAATGCAGTTATCTAAAGACCAAGTAGCGTGCCTTCCCATTCTTGAGGAAAGCTCAAACCCTAAGGCAGAATGTTCCTCATCAGTTCAGGGCACCGCTCCCTCAACAACCAGAGACCTTCCTGACAGTGTTGCACATGAACTCCTTAACACTCAACCTACCCCTTTAAAAGGAGAAGATCGGTGGTCTCAACCTCAACCCACAGGACGAAAAACAAATCTGGACTATCAGCAGTATATTTTTGTCAACCAAATGTGCTACCATGAAGCTCTACCATGGTACAACAAATACTTCCCTTACCTTGCTCTCATACACACAATAATGCTAATGGTAAGCAGCAATTTTTGGTTCAAGTACCCAAAGACCAGCTCAAAGATTGAACACTTTGTTTCCATTTTGGGGCGGTGCTTTGAATCACCATGGACAACGAAAGCTTTGTCTGAAACCGCTTGTGAAGATTCGGAGGAAAAGAGAACAGAGAAAAGATTCACAGGCGGTGCGGTTTTCCAGAAACACGTACCCTCAGAGGACAGCAGTCAGTCTACACCTTTGATGGAAACTCCAACGGTGCAGTTTCCAACCGAAAAGCTTATCGCAGAAGCTCCTAGCTTGACCACCTTAGACAAAAAAGATGGAGAACAAGCCAAGGCTCTTTTTGAGAAAGTGCGGAAATTCCGAGTCCATGTAGAAGACAGTGACTTCATCTATAAACTCTACGTGGCTCAGACAGCGATAAAAGCGCTAAAGATTATTTTGATCTTGAGCTATACTTCAACTTTTGCCTCACAGATCACTTTCTGCCATATATGCCATCCTAAAATCGAACGTTTGACCGGGTATGATTGGTTCTACTGCACGCACAACATGGCCTTCATGTTGAGGAAACTTCTTTTTACCTTTATGGCAATGATATCGCTCTATGGACTGGTGTGTTTGTATACACTCTACTGGCTCTTCAGGAGACCTCTTAAGGAGTACTCTTTTGAAAAGGTCAGAGAGGAAAGCAGCTTTAGTGATATTCCTGATGTCAAAAACGACTTTGCGTTTCTTCTACACATGGTCGACCAATACGACCAGTTGTACTCCAAACGGTTCGGCGTATTCCTCTCTGAGGTGAGTGAGAACAAACTGCGAGAAATCAGCCTTAACCACGAGTGGACATTTGAAAAACTACGTCAGCATGTGACATCTAATGCTCAGGATGAACAAGAACTTCACCTTTTTATGCTGTCAGGACTACCTAATGCCGTATTTGATCTCACAGATCTGGAAGTCCTCAAGTTAGAGCTTATTCCTGAGGTCAGGATTTCAGCCAAAGTTTCTCAGATGACCAACCTACGAGAATTACATCTATGTCACTGCCCCGCTAAAGTTGAACAAACTGCTTTCACTTTTCTCCGTGACCATCTGCGATGCCTCCACATTAAGTTTACTGATGTTGCAGAAATCCCACCATGGATTTATCTGTTAAGAAGTCTCAAAGAATTAAATCTAATTGGAAACTTAAACTCTGAACACAACAAGATGATCGGTTTGGAGTCGCTTAGAGATCTGAGACACTTGAGATCGTTGTACCTCAAAAGCAATCTCAACAAAATACCAACTAATCTAACAGAACTCTCGCCACATCTCACCAAACTGGTGTTACACAATGATGGGACTAAATTACTGGTACTTAACAGTCTGAAGAAGATGACCAGCCTGGTTGATTTGGAGCTCCAGAACTGTGATTTGGAGAGGATCCCACATGCTATCTTTAGCTTGGCTAACTTGCAAGAACTGGATTTGAAGAATAATAATATCCGAACCATAGAGGAGATCATAAGCTTCCAGCACCTGAGAAGACTGATGTGCCTCAAGTTATGGCACAACAAGATCACTGCCATTCCACCATCAATATGCCTAGTGAAGAGTCTGGAGTCCCTGGTTTTCTGTCACAATAAATTGGAGACCCTTCCTCCAGCTTTGTTTCATCTGCCCAAACTGAGGCACATTGACCTCAGCCACAATTGCATCTCAAGTATACCAGTGGAGATTGGACACCTTCACAACCTTCAGCATTTCGCAATCACTGGAAACAAGGTAGAAGTTCTACCTAACCAACTGTTTAAATGTTCCAAACTAAAGGTTTTATGTGTGGGTCATAACGGCATCACTTCCATCCCCGAGGCGGTTGGGCAGTTAGTTCAGCTGTCCCATCTAGAGCTCAAAGGGAACTGCTTAGATTGCCTTCCATTCCAGCTTGGCCAGTGTCGCCTTCTTCGGAAAAACCTCCTCTTTGTGGAGGATCATCTTTTCGACACACTGCCTCTGGAGGTCAAAGAAAGTATCAGTAGTGATTAATGGACCAATGGACATTTCAATTCTGCAGAAATTTTCATAGACCTGCCATCAACAATATGAACCTCAAAGACAGGAAGCAAAAAAACTCATGTTGCAAAATGCAACAGGAACATTGCAGACAAGAGTTCTGTGTTTGCTTCTGTTTGCCATTTGTTTAGGTTAAATTGTGTTTTCTTATACACGTATATGGCATTATTTACATATATTTTTGTTGTAATTTTAAATATGCATGCTGATACATATTGTAAAGAGCATGTGCACACACAACTACAATTCAAGTCATTTGTTACTCGTCATCCTAAAAGTTCAATGACTACTGTGGAACACAAAGAGAGATATTTTGAACTCCATTTATTTATTTATTTATTTTTGTTCATTAATGGGGTCCAAAACATCACACTGACTTCAATTATATGGACAAAAACACCTATAAATAATAACAGAGTGACCATTTCTGGGTGAACTATGCCTTTAAGTATTGCAAGGTCATTAGTTTCAGAAGTTTTTGCTTTCAAAATTGTCTTTCAATTGCAGTTTTTGAACTCTTTAGTTATGGAAACAATCCCATCTTTCAATACATTTAATGCTTTGTATAAACACATGTGCATTCATCATGTATTTTGTTAGATCTGTCCTTTGAGTTTAGGAGCTCATCTCAGTGTTTTATACAAGACAAGATCTGACATGATGAAACTTCACCTTTTCTCTTTAGCAATAACAGCAATATTGCAACACGTTTTTGAGTCTGAGAATGTGTTTTAGTATTTCCTTTGTTAAATGACGCATGTGAAATGTTTTTGCTGTACTGGGCTGATAAGAGGCATATCAAGGACTATGAACTGCCAGAATGGGGGGGATGCACCCTGCATCTCATGATTAGAACCACAGTGACCTTGTAAAGCTGCTCTCGGTTTACTTTTGCGCTGTTATTATGATTATATCTTAGAAGAAGCCTTGTCAAGGAACATTTAGAAAAACTGCCCTTGACAGTCTCTGTTAGTGCCTTTTTACGTTTTCTGATTAATAAATGTTGTGTATGCAAGATTTGAATACAGTTAGATTAACCTTCAGTTTTACCACTAAGGGCTAGTATTACAAAGAACAATACCTGCAAAAATATCATAAACGAATGCAAGTCAAGAGATTGTGTCTTGTGTTTTGTATTCCAACTGATTTTGGCTTGGCATTCAGATTTAAACTGCATATTCTAATTTACATATTTGGTGTCACCTTACTGTTCAGGATCTACCAACAAATCCACCAGTTTCTTTAAATATTCAGTCTTCACTTGTACATGTCTAAAATGACTGCAACTCTTGCAATATGTATATTATGGGGCCCAAATTGATATTACCAACACATATGCACACAAATTGAAGACGACGAAAACCTTTTATTCTGAACAGCAAAATTGTTTATAGTGATTTACATTTTTTTTTTTTCACATAAATTACCTAAAAAGGTTTATACACAAAAATATTTGAACCGTAAAAAGTGGCCTACACAAGTAACAGTTAATGTATCTTTTTTTTTTTCTTTTTTTGCACACGTGGCAAACTTACAGATTAAAGATAAAATCAAAACAGGGAATTAAATGAAAAACCAAAATGTTACCAGAAATGGTGCAAACGGAGTTATGACATGCATACTGTTCAAAACTGCTAATATCAATAAAATGGGTTGATTTACCTAATGATTGGTGTGTTGGCATGAGTCTGAAGTGAATATATAGACTTACATTTCTACACATTATGCATCATAAGTGCACCTTTTAAAATCGATGGATGGGATAAAAAAAAAAAGTGTTGGTTTTCAAATAAAAATGGCTTGTTATAAAATCCACATACAGTATAATTTCAGTTTTTGTAGAGCATAAATCTGCCTTAAACAGAAAAAACTCAGTGTGAGAAGGATCTGAGGTAAAGGTTGTCTTTTGGTGGGTTTCACTTAAAACATATTCACCCACTGTTCGTACGTTCTTTGACAATGTTCAACACCAGCACAATGTAACAATATCTAAAAAGCGGTCTGTGATAACAATGGATCCTCAATAAGTGTAAAAAACTGAAGTCCTTACTGATGGCAATATAAAATTCAAATGGAAACCAAACAATTTACATACAAGTGATATTCCAAGAACAAATTGTGTGTGTTCCTGGGCTCATGAGGATATTTGCATCACTGAAGGTTGTGCCTGTGGTACTGAGTTGGGGCAAGAGTCCTTGGGGAAGGAGGTGACTTCCACCATTCCTGCCCCTGTGTGCGGTACAGCGGTGTTCATGATGTGCCTCTGTAAATGCTTTATCCAGTCCTCCTGCACTGACAAAGGGCCCTGGAAGACTAGATCACAAAACCTGCACACGGAAAACAATTGCACATTACATTTACAATGATCCACTGAAGAATGGACTCCATGGGGAAACAAAATAAAATAAGAGACAAAACCTCACAGAAAGCATTTCTATAAAAGTAAATGTGTAATATTTGAATTTTAATTCAATGCAGGAAAATATTGATTGATATATTGATTATATGATATTAAATACTTATTTTAAACATCCATCTACATTTGAATTAACTCACAAATGCAGGCAAAATTTGTATCAAACAAAAATGTGATATTTTCACATCGTGTACCTCAAGTGGGAAAGTCACAACAAAAAGTCCCACACTTTATTTTTTTTTTAAGTAATGAAAAAATACACAATTCTGGCTGCTACTATGGGCTCAGAGCTAAAATCTGCAGATAACCAAATTACAAGCAATAGTAGAAAATAAATACAACAGAACAAAGACTTTATGTAAAAGAAACATTTCAGCTGTACTTAATATATATATATATATATATATATATTTAAATATAACAAAAAGCAACTGCACCAAATTTAAATATACTTTAAGGGCCGGTTTCCCAGATAGGGATTAGATTAAGCCAGGACCAGACCTTTGCTAATTTAGGACATTTAAGAATTTTTAGAAACTAAAATGCAATCTCTGTGAGCATTTTACGACCAAACAGTGACAATAATGTATTTTAAGATATCTCAGTGCAAGCCTTTTCCAGTTTAGACAGCTCTTAACATTTA
>JAUYWG010000032.1:7790231-7804433 GCA_034779775.1 Enteromius afrohamiltoni
TCAATATGGGGTGCTGTGTGTACATTAATGAGAAAAAAAAAAAAAAAAAATGATTTTAGCAAATGGCTGCGATATAACAGAGAGTGGAAAATTTAAGGGGTCAGAATACTTTCCGTACCCGCTGTGTATACTGTTCAGTTTCTTTCCGATTTTTTCATGTCTTAACACCTCAATGTATCATTATTTAAAAAAATTGGCAAGTTTTATTTAGTGTCACCATACTTACTCATGTAACTAGTCATGAAACCATCTTTAAATGGGGAAAATGTAGAATCGTTTAGTGGTTTCTAAATTCATTCCTGTTTGGATCTTAAGGAATGAATGGAGCTAAGCTAAATGCTAACATAGTTGTGCCACTCGCAAGAGTGATTATGTGCACACACTGATGGAAGAGATATGCATCAACTCGTCTAATTTAAGAGAAGAACATACTCAAATATTGAAAAACAGAGGAGTTTCCCTGTAAAACCACATCTTAAAGATACTAGATACCCTAGTAGGATTCAACAGATCTTATTTACAAATGCAGAGATCTAAAATTTGTAGGAATCGTGTGAATCATTTAATATACAATGTAAAATTGGTAAAATAGTTCATTGTATTGGTCTGCAATATGTAGTTTTCTGTAATGCTAATACCAAGGTTACATTATCTAGCTATATTAGTAAGGCCAGATTATGATTTTTTTACTTTGTATTTACGTAAGTATTTGTAGCCTACTTTTTAAAGTCTGTATTTTATATTACTGTGGCTAGCTGCGAAGATAGGACTAATTGCCAACTGTAACTGATATAAACTCTGCTTAATTGTGCCGAACAATTATCCCTAAAATACAAAAAATGTAAAAAGGTTTTTATATATTGATGTCTTTATTTTTTAAAAATCCATGCATGAACATGCATATTTGCAACTGCAAAATTCAATTAATTTCAATGTAAATATTTCCTACACTTTATGGACTTAATAGTACTTAATAGCTTCTACATACAACATTGTAGCAGTAACATTATTATTATTATTATTTTTTAGTTGGTAAAATATAGTGCACCCCGAGGTTACTGCAAAAATTATATTATTAATTTTAACAAAAAACACAATTATTAATGTGGCTAATCATAGCTGCTCATTACTGCAGCTGAGTAACAACATCAACGCATGCTACATTCGACAGCCAATTACTAATATCATTTTCAACATGTAGCCTAGGCCTATAAATTTATAAAGCCAATCAATAGCTATTCTACATGCAATAAGGTAAGCACCCCCAACTGGCTGCTCTTCCATGCTTGCACAAGTGAAAGTGGAAATGACTACACATAATAACTACACAGTGTTTTAGCCAATAACACTATAACAACACTAAAGGATATGCATTATACATTACACCTGATACAAAGCAGAAACAGAGATCCCAACTACATACATAAAAATATAAGAAAGAATTCAGATTGTTTATGTGCATTGTGGCAAATTGTACAATAAATAAATTAAATTTAATTAATTAATCTAACGACAACATTTTACAAATAATTGCCATCAGATAGCAGGAGAAATATCTTCATATGACAATTATATGTAAATCACATGCTCCGAGAAAAGTACCTTTAGTAAAACATTTAGGCTATGTCTGGACGTAAAAACAACAAGTTTAAAGGCATTAACAGTTGTCATGGTATTATTGTTGCGACTGACGTTCTTAAAAAACACAAATCTTTGTGTATCAAGTTCTATATTGCATAATTGGTGGTTTACAAAACATAACATGCATTCAACCCTGCAACAGATTTACTCCTAAACAGTCATTTTAAAAAATTCATAGGTTGAGTACAGATCAAGGTTTACGTGCATTAATAACTTAAATATATCATTGACATATTTCTGTTTAGGCATTGCTGTTCCTACATACTATGAGAGTGTGCTAGCAAGGTAGCAGTCAAGCCCCATTATGTTCAACATCAAGCTTAAAACCACATGCCCCTATCAAAATATCGGGGGCAATTTGATGGTTTCACCTTTTAATGTTGTTGCCAAATGCACTTTAGCCTACCTTTCTGCAGCTGCGATCGTGGACAATAACACTGAAGTGAAATCATTTCATTTTTGCTCGCTCAAGCTTTCCATCCATTGCGAAGCCGCCATATTTGCTCGATGGTCCACAGACAAAGGCATTGCGCCTCAACGAGGGGGACACCAAAAGCTTGCTAAAAGGTATTAAAAATAATGCTTATTTTGTGAATTCCCACTGGCAACTACATATTCGTTATGCAATATTACACACCATAAACAGGTTGGATGCGTTTAACAGGGAGAAAATTAATTCTTTGTACGAGTCATGTAAATAATGCCCCCTAAACAAAAAGTGGACTATTCCAAATAGGTGGCAAGTAGAAGTACTGACGGTCGGTAAAGTGAACAGATGAGGACAAGCAGAAAGAATGGCTATGGCTTTCTCAACCAATTACAAGGAACAAAATAACGTTCATAGCCCGGTATATCACAGCTAAATGTTTTGTGTTGAGTCACGTATACATATACACATCAAATGTGAACTGAGGAAACACAACAAATCCATCAAAGGTGTTAAAAATACCTATCAGTATCATACTAACGATGGTAGAGGCGTTGCGTTTATTAATTTAATTGTAATATTATGTCTTTCTGTTTTTTAAATCCGTGAGATGTAATGTAATGAGCATTTTAGTAGACATCGTATTTCTGTATTAAAATCATAACGTTTAATACGGCGATATGATCGCGTGATCTATCATTTTAACGTTAACGTTACAGCTCGCGGGTTTACTTGACTTACCGCCTTCAAGAGAGCGCCAGTTACTAAAGTATCCCCCTCAAATACTGTTTTGTTAGAGCATTTGGGGTGTTTTTAGACTTTTAATAGTCATTGTAACGTTACTATTATTGTCCTAACCGTACCAACAGACATTCCGCCGCTCAGCTAACGTGAATTATTTTACCTCAGAGAACCGATAGCCAGCGGCTAAAAGGTAAACTCGGGGGGGTTCACACACAGCACAATAAACAACGCGTGCTGCTTCAGTGTGCTGTAAAACCTAACGTCAGCTTCATATTTCAATGTCCTATATCACTGTTATTCTTTTAGGATGTCATTGGCAACCTAAAGATGTTAGACTCAGAAGAAGGCGTTTCGCCCGTGGATAACCTGTTTTATGCCGGGCCAGTCATTCATAAAGTGTGAGTAGGCCTTTACACATGATGCCTGATCTGAGACACGCCAGAATGAATACATCGAGGAACTGGTTATTTTTATGACTCTTTAGGAAACCATTATGTCAGGGACAGGGCTCCTGGACATTTGATGCTCCACCCTCTTTATCACAGATACCTGCAACACAAGACATCCAGGGAGAGGCAGCACACCTTTTCTCACTTAGTGAGTCCTGTTTGGATTTAAGCTTATGTAAGGTTATAGGTCTGGGTAGTTGTAGCATATCATTTTTCTAAATCAACATCAAGATTAATAGGTTGAAACATTTTCTTTTTATTATCTCCGGCCCTCATTTTTACATAATGGTGTGTTTGGAATTGTTCCAAAGGGACCTGTGAAAGTATACTTGCATTGTTAATAATATCATTGATCTCTTATTAAATAAATAAATAAAAATGGGGGGAGATAGTCAGTTTTTATATTTTGGTATTTGATTGAGTTTATGAATATATCTGAACCGGATTATAGGAATTAGATTTTTTTATTGTATTGTTTAATAAAAAGATCAAGTGGATAAACAATGCATATTTATTTGCACAGCCTTCTTTGATAATATTCACCAAGGGTACCAACAATTATGACCAAAAATTTATTTAAAATAAAAAAGAGATCTGTATATTGCATGAAATTACAGCAAGACCATTACTTTTTAATTTAATTTCTCATTTATGAAGGTTGCTCTCAGAGATCGAAGAAATTTCTGCCTCCTGCACAAAAACCTATTCACAATCCCATCTCAAGTGTCCAGTGGCAGACTGTGAAATCACATGAGCTGGAGGAATCTGCTCTGTGGACCCATGAACCTTTTAGGGAAAGAGAGCAAGCTGTCGACCAGACAGGTTTTGTGGAAGCGAGGCCTTTACCTACTGCCATTGCTCCTCCCTTCAAGACTCGGTATGGTTTGCTACATCTTGATTGAGTTAACGAAATTTGTTACAAGCAGTTCTTTGTGTTCGAAATGGATATTGGCAGTAGAACAATAAGTGGGTAAACAGACTGGGTTCTGTTGTAAACCTAGGTTGTTCAGAGCACCCACAAGGAGGATCTCAGGGAATGATGAAGACGGTATCCCAAATCGGATGATGTCAACAACAAATGACACTGGTTTCCTTGGGCAGGTTGCCATGTCAACCACCGGTCCGCAGAGCACACATGCTGTTGCTACCTGTAGTCCCTTTATTGACTTGAGCCAAACGTGTGATGTAGCTTCAAAAACAAACCATAATCTCCATTTTGGTTTCAGGCCTACAGAATCTGAAGGTAATAAAATACTGTGGCACTTTTAGTTAACTGAAATGTATGATTTTTCATCCCCAATTTTCACCCAAATGCCCAAAATCAATGGTGCTCATACTTGTGAGTGACAATCGCCTATTGTGTGTGTTATTAA
This sequence comes from Enteromius afrohamiltoni, assembly GCA_034779775.1. Taxonomy (NCBI): domain Eukaryota; kingdom Metazoa; phylum Chordata; class Actinopteri; order Cypriniformes; family Cyprinidae; genus Enteromius; species Enteromius afrohamiltoni. Next base: position 7,794,866 of record JAUYWG010000032.1, read on the forward strand.
AGACTTGGATATTATTGTTCCTGGGATAATACAGTAAAATATACAGTTTTTGCAAAAACAATTTTCCTACGCAGAGAACAAATAGTGTTAACATGTATATTTTGCATTTTAATGTTGATATTGTTTTTCAAGGGTCATCTGGAAAAGGAACACTACGTCCAGTCTCTGAAATTCGTATCCTCTTTTATTTAGCCCAGCTGTTAACAAATACATTTTAATATAAAATAAAATAATGTGAGTGGTAATATAAAATTTGTAATTTAAATGAACAAGTGGTTTGTGGTGTTTATTAGTGTTGATCTAATCTATAGTATATTCTATTGTATTCTAAATGCTGACAAAGTTAGCTTTTGATAAAATAAGATAAAAAAACAGTATATCATCTTAGAAAGAGTAAAAAAGTAATTCCTTAAGTTGTTCAATCTACATATACACCTTTGGACTGTCAATGACACATTTATTGTCACATTCATTGTTTTCCTTGATATTTGTGTAAGCTGCTAAGTTCAGAAGTGTGTTTAAAGAATTCCCTTACTTTAACTATGTGCAGTCCCGAGCACTGGATGATGTAAGTCTTTAGTGTTTAGATCTGTTTGATATAAAGCTCATAAACACAGTGTGCAGCAGATTATTGCTCTATTTCAGGTTCTGTACACAAATAAAAATTTTGTTGCCTGTGCTCCTACGGGCTCTGGGAAGACTGTGCTCTTTGAGCTGGCCATTGTTCGACTACTGATCGAGGCTTCAGAAGCCTGGCACAATGTCAGAGCTGTGTACAGTGAGTTACAATTACAGCTATTATTATTTGAGCTTAATAATTAAATTTTTTCAAATTTGAATTCAATAATTCATAATAAACATTGTCGCTTTATGCTTCAGTGGCACCGATTAAGGCTCTTTGCAGTCAGCGTTTTGAAGACTGGAAACAGAAGTTTGGACCCCTTGGACTAAACTGCAAGGAGTTAACTGGAGACACAGAGATTGATGATATTTTTGAAATCCAGGATGCTCATCTGATTTTTACCACTCCTGTACGTTGCCACATAAAGTAGAGTCTAAACATAAAAGATCTGTCCAACAAGTCTTAGAAGGTTTTTTTTTTTACCTTTCAAAGGAAAAATGGGACAGCATGACGAGAAGGTGGAAGGATAACTGTTTAGTGCCATCTGTTAGTCTCTTCCTCATTGATGAGGTCTGCTTTATTTGCTCCCATGTGATCATTAATACCAGGAATTAAAAACAGATGGCAGTGTTTTGTTAATGAACAACATTTTTGTCTACACACCCTCTCTAGATACATGTGGTCAAAGACAAAACCCGTGGAGCCACTCTTGAAGTTGTGGTCAGCAGAATGAAAACCATACACTCGTATCAACTGGCTGTGAATCCAGATTTAAAAGCATCAACGAGATTTGTGGCCGTCTCAGCTACCATCCCAAACATCACGGATGTAAGTCGTTTGAGGAAGTACCAAAGAGATTACTCACTTTTCAGGTTAATTAAAATTATTCCTGTGCCGTTCTTTACCGTTCCAAAGGTGTCTGAATGGCTTTCCGATGAGTCAGGCCCTGCTGCTTGTTTGGAGATGGATGAGACTCACAGGCCTGTGAAACTGAGGAAAGTGGTGCTTGGGTTCCCATGTGGAAGTAATCAGAATGAATTCAAGTTTGATCTTTCTCTCAACTACAAAATGGCCAACGTTATTCAGACTTACTCTGATCAAAAACCAACCCTTGTGGTAAAAGAATGCTTGTGAATGCAAATGTTTTAGTTTGCGTATTTTTAAATAATAGAAAACAAATGTAAATATATAATGCATTTGTTTGAATTTAACAGTTTTGCTCCACACGGAAGGGAGTTCAGCAGTCTGCTTCTGTGCTTGCCAAGGATGCCAGATTCATTATGAGCCTTAACCACAAACAGAGGTACTATACATAATACATAGAGCATGTTGTGGTTGAACTACCAAAGATGAAGATGCTTTGCAAGATATAAACTGTATTTTTAGGGTTACTCTTAATGTGTACATCTCTTAGTATAACTCATTAACTCTTTCATAGATTGATGAAATATGCAAACACTGTGCTTGATGCGAAACTCAGAGGTTTGTACGTTAATTACTTATGCTGTTTGATATTCATGATCAGTGGTCACTGTTTTTTGAAAGTGCACAAAAAAAAGTTTCTATACCCTTTCCAGATCTATTCATTTGTGGCATTGGGTATCATCATGCTGGCATGGATGTGTCAGACAGGAAACTGATTGAAGATGCATTTACTGTGGGTGACTTACCAGTGTTATGTAAGTTCTGCAATTACAGTTTTTTTTATTCAGTACATTATGTATTATTTAAAGTGTATGGGAAAAAAAGGAAAACCCTCTTTCAGTTACAACCAGCACCCTTGCTATGGGTGTGAATCTGCCAGCCCACCTTGTGGTAATCAAATCCACATTGCACTATGTTGGAGGTGCATATGAAGAATACAGTGAAGCTGACCTTTTACAGATGATTGGAAGAGCTGGCAGACCTCAGGTACTGCTAACACAATTCAGAGGGTGGCTTTAGAAGTTGTTTATGTGTACAGGTTATAATAATCTAGACATAGATTAGTTGTATTGTGTTATTTCAAACTAACCTACAATGAAAGCATTTAAAATATGGTTAGATTTCAAGCACTCAGAGGAAAGCTGTTACAGTGTTAAGATTGAGACCGCAGCACACACTGGATTTGGTTTTTGTTTAGTTTGATACAACAGCAACTGCAGTGATCATGACCCGATCTCAGACAAAGGACAAATACACACATTTCTTGAGCGGCATAGACAGCATAGAGAGCAGGTATAACAGATTTTGTGCAGTTTCAGAAGAATTGTTATTTCCCCAACACATGAGATATAACTTTGTCGATTTATCTGTGTATGTGATGAATACAACAAAATGTCTGGTTTCAGCTTGCATACAAACTTGGTGGAGCACTTGAATGCAGAGATAGTTCTCCATACCATATCTGATGTGAACATGGCTCTAGACTGGATCCGCTCCACCTTCCTGTACATCCGTGCTTTGAAAAACCCCAAACACTACGGTAAATCCTAAACCTTAAATCCCAAACATCAAAGGTGCTGCTAGCTCTTCTTTATTAGTCTCTCATATCTCACATTTTGTCACAGGTTTTTCTCCTGAGCTTGACAAACGTGGAATTGAGACTAAATTACAAGGTATGAGAAAGTGACTTGGTTCATAATAATTAATTGACTAGTTTGTTGTGTAAATATGATTTATCCTCTTTGTTTTAGAGCTGTGCTTGAAGAACCTCAACTCTTTGGCCTCTTTCAACCTGATTAACATGGATGAAGATATTAACATCAAGCCCACAGGTTACTTAAAATGCTCCTTTTTTTCATCAAGTTTTATTTAGCTCTTCTTTTAGTATTTGGTATTATTTAGTGACTTGTTGTGGTTGTAACGTCCATATAAATGAAATGATCACACACAGAGACTGGAAAACTCATGGCCAGGTACTGTGTAGCTTTTGAAACTGTGAAGCAGTTCAGTACAGTGACAGGAACAGAGACTTTACCCAAGCTGGTAAGAAAGCCTTGTTGTTCTTGCAGCATTACATTGATAATAACTGCTTCAGAACATCATTTAATGATGTGAACATTTTTTCTCACTTTCTAGATTGAAATGATATCGAAGGGCAAAGAATTCAGTGATGTGCAGTTGAGAGTAAATGAAAGGAAAACCTTGAACACGTTGAACAAGGATAAGAACAGAACTACCATCAGGTCAAAGTTGTTTTCAGTTACTTAATTCTCATATACTGCATGTTTTAACAGAAAATACAATTTCAGGATTTTTCACATTTCCACGTTTTGTCTGTTTCATCATAATTGTTATTAGTAATTTCTTAGTGAAAATTGTTTCTACACCAATGTTTTTCCATACTTAATGGACTAAAGCATGTGAGTGGTAAATTTAAATTTGTAGGTTTCCTATGGAAGGAAAGATCAAAAGCAATGATATGAAAGTGAACTGGTAAGGTTTTACTATTACTGTTTGGTTGTGCGATTTTACCATTTGATTGCATGGCTTGCGTATTTGTTTATTTGCGCATGCAATTATCTTCTCCTAGTCTGCTTCAAGCTCAGCTCGGCTGCATCCCTTTGCAGGAGTTTGGACTCATACAGGACATTGGAAAAATATTCAGAAATGGAAATAGAGTCAGCAGATGTAGGTTACTTGCTCTCTCAGTCTGATGGCACTGCTATGAAATGGCAAATATGCGATTATTTATCATGCTACTTTTAAAATTTAATCTCTGCCAGATCTGACTGAGTTTCTTAGTCATCACTCCAAATCGAATTTCTCTGCTCGACTCAACTCTTTAATTCTTGCCAAATGTTTTCGAGCCAAACTGTGGGAGAACTCACCTTACGTCTCCAGACAGCTTGAGAGGATAGGTTAGGGAGAGCCTCTAAAAGTTTAAAAAAAGGTTCCCTTTTAAAATGTAGTGTATTTGTTGTGCTAAATGTGGGTGCTTTTTATATTTGGGACTTATTGTTTAGGATTAACACTTGCCACTGCTATGGTGAACGCAGGGCTTACAACGTTCAGCAAAATTGAGCAAACCAGTCCTAGAGAATTAGAGATGGTGAGTTGAAATCTCTTGCAGAATTTGTCATAAGATAATTCTATGTACTTAGGATGTAAGTAATGTAACAAACTGTAGATCCTTTATACACTCTGTTTACATCGTGTAAGTAATTATGTTAATAAAAACAAATCAAAGAATTTGTCATAAGATTAGGAAAACATTTGTTCATGACTTCTTTCTGTTGTTACAGTAATTTTACAGACTTCTTTTTTTTGCCAGATTGTGAACCGACATCCTCCTTTTGGGAACCAGATTAAGGAAGTTGTCAGCAAACTTCCGAAATATGAAGTCAGTTTGGAACAGGTGACATTTTATGTGTGTATATATATTTCTTTTTTTATCAGTGGCAGGTGGTGCATTTCCCACTACCCCTTTAGTAGCGTTCTACGTGAACTAATCCAAGTCATTTTAATACCATCATAATGATTCCACGGCTATAGAAACCATAAATATTACACATAAATGCAGTATAACAGTGTATTACATCACAGACAGGTATCTCAAGTCTCGTCTGATTGGTTAATCCAACGTTTTCATTGCCATTGAGAGGCCTGCGCTGTTAATTCTAAAGGCAGATTTCTATGACCATGGCAACAAGATTGCTGAAATGTGATTGGATAAATGCTCTAATAAAAGCATACACTACTGGAAGTAGTGCAAACAAAAGAAAAGCTATGAAATGAAGGGAAAAGACTATTGAAGATCATTTAACACACATTCATGGAAAAATAAAGTAAAACTAAGTCAGGGATTTTGATAATGTTTAGGCCTGACGGTCCACCCCTGTTTTTTATGTTGGACAACCTGTACTTTTTAAATTTTCTGCAGGAGTGAAGGACCATCTATAGCTTACTAGAGAAGGCTGTTTAAAATAGCTTACAGGACACCTAGAATACATATTTTGGCATATACATCACATATCTTAATCTCAAAATATTAACGATGATAATAAGAAAAAACACTCTTTTTTTATATGTAATTGTATGTAATCACATATTCTCCTAGACTCCACGATACAGTCTATCTACAGCTGAGATATCTGTCACGTTAAACCTGATGAATTTCAAGGAGTTGGCATCGAAACAGACAGCACCAGACCACCATTATGTAACTCTCATTATTGGAGACTGTGACAATAATGTAGTCTTCCAGCAGAAAATCCTGTAAGATGTATTTGATTTTAAAATAACAGGCAAGTTTATTTTTTACGGAAACTATGAATAAATGAAAGTGTTTATTGTTTATTTTTTCTCAAGGAACGCATTGCTAATGAAGTCTGCAAGCTGGACAAAGAGAATTGAGGTGACAAGAGCAACTAAGGGAGACGAGCTAAGCATTCATTTGATCAGCTCTGAATATGGTCAGTGGTCATATAGACTATGACTGTCAGTACTTAAACATCCAAAACTTCAGATGTTCGGATAGTGACATTCAATAAAATGTTTAATTTTTGTCTGACAAACATCTTTGGTAATACTTAATAATATTTTAAAATAAATAATGATTGTTGATTGTGCAGTGGGACTGGATGTGCAGCAGAAGTACAGAGTCTACTACTCAGGAGGGAAGAGGTTTGAAGAGACCTGCAGTAGAGAGAACCCTACATGGAGAGTGCAGAGGATTCACAACACAGAGAACACACAAGACGCTACACTGACACCTCTAACTCCATCAAACAGAGGTCAGGACTCCTTCACAACATGAAGATGACAGTATTACAGTACATTTGATCTAGACTTGAAACATTCATTTACTCAATTTAGTTACTGACCCTATTGTTGTTCCAAGCTCATAAGACCTTCGTTTATTTTTAGAACACAAATAAAAATATATTTTTGGGAAATCCAGGAGCTTTCTGACCGCACATAGACAGCAGTGGAACTACCACAGTCACACCTTAGAAAGGTAGTGAGGATGTCTGTGGCTTGATGGTAGGACTCTTGCGGTCTATGGAGGGTCAGAAAGCCCTCAGATTTCCTCAAAAATGTTACCCAGGATCACAAAACTAGTCATAAGTGTCTTTTTAATCATATGAAAGCTGAGTAAATAAGCTTTCAATTGATTTATGGTTTGTTAGGATAGGTGAGAAATGACTATTTGAATATCTGCAATCTAAGGTCGCAAAAAATCTAAATACTGAGAAAATCATCTTTAAAGTGTCAGAGTTGTCAAATCAAGTGTGCTAGCTGTTCATCAGCAAATTTTTCTGGCCACAACTCTCTCCAGCCCGCCGGTCATAGCTCACTCAAGCCTGCTGGCCGATCCTGCCAGTCATTCATCTGTCAAGGTCATGGGCTGCTGCTCGCTCAAGCCCATCGGCTGTAGCTTCCCCAAGCCTGGCGGGCCGCTCCGAAAAAGAGCCCACCAGCTGCTCAGAGGTCAAGTCTACCAGCTTTGACTGGCTTCTCCGTTGTCAAGCCCTATGCCTGTAAGCTTCAGCCCCAGAGTTTGCTCCAGTGTCAGTTCCATCCCCCAACCAAAGTCAAGCCATGTCCCCTTGACCCAGAGTCTTGTCATGTCCTTAGGAACAGTTCCAGCGGGTCAAGTTGGCTTCTCTGGTCCCTCTACAGAAGTGGTTCTTGAATCCACTCTAAGATGGCTCCAGACTCCATGTTTAGCCCAAGGAAGGCTGTTGTGCTTGCGTCAGGCTCAGAGAAGGGCCTCAGATTCCAAGTATAGCCCACGGAGGGCTCCTGTTCCTTAGTTTAGCACACGGATGACTCCACTTCTTGATTTTAGGCCAGATAGAGCTCCAGAGCCTGTTTGTCCAGAACTCAACCTGACCGTTAAAGCCCGTTATTCTTCCCGCAAGTTATTTTTTGGAAGGGGCTAATGGGATCCGTCCATAGTGGCTAGGCCAAGGATCGCCCAGCCATGTCCTCCTGAACTATCTGCTCTGCCATGGTGCACCAAACTGGCAAGTAAAGATCATGTGGTCACTCTGGAGGCCTGCCGTGCAGGGAATGCCTGTCCTGAGGGGCCTCCAAAGTGACCACATGATCTTTAGTTACAATCCTATTGATTTTTAGCATAAAATATAAATCTATATTTATCTATCTATATATTTTGGCTATTTCTACAAATATATTGCAACAGACTGGCTTTGTGGTCCATGGTCACAAATATCTTAATTTGCCACGGTTCTGAAGATGAATGAAGGTCTTATTGGAATGACATGATGGTGAGTAATTAATGACAGAATTTTCATTATCGGGTGAACTATCCCTTTAATTTTTTTGGATGCTTTCAAATATTATATTTAACCTAATACAGTTATTTCCTTCATGATTCAGTGGCTCCGAATACAGACAGTGCCATATGTCATACTATTAAGAGACAGTGCCATCATGTTTGTAAAAACAAGGAGCTCTGTGGACATGACTGCTGTGAGTATGAGAGACTAGATGATCCTACACTGTGCACGTTTTACACGTTGTGCTCGATTCATGTAGTTTCTCTTTTAGGCAAAGTTGGAGTGATGAAACGGTCTATAAGCCAGTCAAATTTTACCTCATACCTCGACAATCTTAAAATGAGGAATGAAAGACTCTGTGAGACACCTGTGAAACGTTTGAAGGTCAGAAATCGAACTGGGAATCGAGGGATATATTTACATAATCGTCAAAAATATGATTCATTACAGTCAAATAATAGCGGATTTGAATTGTGTATCTAACGTAGCCTCAGTCCTGTTTTCTTGACTTTCCCTGTAGGCGAGGATGAATAATGGAACAGCATCTGCAAAAATGCAGCAATTCTCATACAAACCCAAAGACACACTTCCTGCTGCCAAGAAGTATGTGGGTTTTCTGCTAGCCACTGAAGTTAACATTGTTGAGAATATTAGTTTGACATTCATGATGTTGACATTCACTTTTAAGGTTTGAGGGAAGTCAGTGTACATATGAAATCAAGGAGCTAGAGGGCAGTTTTGACACTCAATATGAGAATTCATCATTTGGGTCATACCATGATGGTATGTGTACTTATTATATACATCACACACACTCAAAGTCTGACAGAAAATATTGTATTTACAGTGAATGTGAGGTTAAATAAATGTTATTTTATGATTTCATCATTTGTTATATTTTTTATTAATAGTTTTTTGCCTTTTAGAGTTTTTTTATTTTTAACTTATATAAAGGTTAAATATAGTAACTTTAGGGTTAGTAGAGAAGTTTAAAAAGATGTATCATTTGCCATCTATCTTCAGGTTACCTTGATGAGCTGGGAGACTTTTATTCTGAAATTGGAGACCCTTTATTAGAACATCCTCAGCCTTTGGCTTTACCTCAAAGTATGTTTTTCGAGTATCTGGTATTTGCCACATATTGTTCATATTAACAGCAATCAATAAAGCAGTTTTCCTATCATGAAACGGAAATAATTTTACACATAATTTTTCAGGGGTTTTGATTCACAGTCAGCTCAATCCATGCAACGATGGACAGATGAACAGAATCCATGCAAACACAGAGCACAGTGCTGACTCTGGTGTGACCTTTGACCTGGGAGTAAATGATTGGGATGATTTTGATGATGGTAACCTGGTTGAAGCTAGTGAGGTGTGCTGTGACCTGACGACAGACCATGGCCAACCTTTAAAAGCTGGTTTGTTAGGCTCATCTTATAGTCTTCTTTTTGCAATTTATAATGTGTCTTTGGATGTTTTTAATCTTTATTTTGATCTTGATCTAAAAGTTTGTGGGGGTCTTTTTACATTAGTAGGTTTGACTTCAGCCTCACAACGTACAGTCCAAACCATTCAAGGAACTGCAAGTCCTGTCTTGCCACAAAGGTAACCCCCTCTTCAACTTGCATTGCCATTTTTCTTTTTAGGGGTTCGAGTGCGTAGCACTGAAACCCTATTGTAATTGTTAGGATTTTTATTATTATTATTATTATTA
>JAUYWG010000032.1:7805506-7818251 GCA_034779775.1 Enteromius afrohamiltoni
TTACCCCCCCCCCCCCCCCTCTGGTCCATCCTCGGTTAATTTATCAAATTGTTTTGTGCTCGACCAAGCAAATCAGCTGCATCATGTCAATTATAGTTGTGGCAAAACATTATAATTTTAGATGATTAGATATTGAATCTTAAGCACCTGTGACACTCTCTGTGTCACCCACTTTAACAGGCCAATTCAGACTTTTCAATCGAGTCATTACAAATCACTTAGCACTGCAATTATCAAAATATCTTTAGCATCTAAAAAGACTACTTAAGTTCATCAGTGCAAAGCATTACACAGGACTGACAAGAACTTTTTTCCCCTATTGATTAAATTTGTTGTTGTTCTCCTCTCACTCTCTGGAGCTGACAGTCTTCATCTGCCTGACCGCGCTGGGCTGTGGCATTGTAAATATAGCCGTCTCTTGTGTCAGTGTTGCTAAAATAGAACATGCTAGTTAGCTTACAACCCATCAAGATAATAATCGATTGATAGATAGTCTGTATTGGAATGAAACTTACGTTTTCATTGTACTGAATGCGATGCATTTCAAAATTCCTCCCAAAATTAACAAAGCTCCACCTACCCAGGCTACATAGAGGGCGGGACCAAATGTGTACCTGACAATTCAAAACACACAGAGATAACAGGATTCAGCATTTCACAGACCCCTGTGAATCACGGTGACAAATCATTTTATATTTCATCTTACCTGGAGGCATATGAATTAGTTCCTCCCATGCCCATGCCCATGCCCATGCCGTTCCCACATTGTATCCCTCCCTTCTCTCCTTGCTTTTGATTGTATTGGGTCGGGTATTGCATCATGAAACTAGGCACTATTTGATCAGCATACACTGATGATCCAGAAATATCAAAAATGCCTAAAAAGAACAAAGACAGTGTGGACCATGTCTATTGTGTAGGGAATTATGGGGGGTATAGTTTAGATACTGAGTAATAATAAGCTTTTATTTACCAGCAATGATGAACAAAATCCCTGCGCTTAGCACCAGTTTGCCCTTGGTCAGTAGATCCATGCTTCTCATATTGAGGCAGTTCAGGCAGAAGAATCCGATGAATACTGCAATCACACCTACTAAAATTGCCACGATCATCAGAGCTCTTATTGCCTGAAGGATTCCTGAAAAATATACAGATATAGAATATTAATGCTTTTGAATGGATGCTTTGTTGTTTTAGTTCACCCTAAACTTATTAAAGTAAGTGTTCACCCAAAAATGAAATCTCATTACAAACCTTCATGACTTTCGTTTTTGTTTTCTGATATTAAGATATTTCGAAATTTTTGATTATGTGGTTAAAAAATATAACGGAATTGAAACTTTTGTGTTCCATATAATTATGGTGAGCATAATGATTTTTGGGTGAACTGTCCCTTTAAGAGTGGAGCTGAGCAGATGACAACTTCTCAAAGACATGGAAATTTACTTTTTATATAGCCTTATTTTTAGACTAGAAATGTTTAATATCATTTCACATTTTAACATTTTAGGTTCAGAAATAGACTTGGATGTCATTACTGGGTTTGTACACAGAAAATCGCATCATGTTAACCTACTTGAGTAGCTCAGGTAGCTGTAGAGAGGCTGGCACTCGGTGAGTCCAGTCTGGGACACCTCGCAGTCCTTCCACAGGCCCTTATAATGGTGAATGGAGGTTGCCCTGTGCTCCTGGTGGTCTTCGCTGCACCAGACATCCATAACCGTGGCAGCAAGAACTCCAATCGTACCAATGGCACCTGATACAAAACCTGTGGTCTGTAGTGCTGTGGCACACATTCTGCTTCTGTCTTGGTTTCTCGTCTAGGATCTGGTGAAGTTGTTGGTGGCAAGTGTTGAGGTTGACTGAGGCTGGATAGAGTGAGATTGCTTTTTATAGTGTGAAGGCTTACATGCACACTCATGAAGTGATGCTTGATAAGCACTGAGCTGTCATAGTTCCACCTACTTTCAAAATAAATATAAAAGAAGTAATCATAGGCACCATTTCTCTGAGCACTAACCAAATTACTCTCGAAGTCACTTGATGTGTAATATGTAAGAACACTTCAGACAGGAACAGACAATGAACACCTAATCATTGGATCATTTTGATTTGGTGAGTAAACGTTTCACTCGAGACAACGTCTTGTCTTTGCCTTTTCTTCACCTCTGATTGTTCCTCGGCCTAATGCTTAACAATTGCTGATGCATGAAGAATCAGCAGATGAGAGAAAAAAAAAAAAAGTGATAACGATGAGTAATTAATGACATTTGTGAGGATGGCCAAGAAAACGTGAGCCATTGTGGAATGAGAAAGGATTCAAGAATGTTATACCATTTAATTGCATTAAAGGTGCATGTGATAAGATGAAACAAAGAAAACAAAGCAATGAACACCTTTATGATTGTGCATCATATCATGTAGTTTTAGCTTCTTTATTGTAGTTAATCATTTGGATATGTTTCAGTCATTCTAGTTTGTGTGGGTGTATAAATATAGTGTTTTAGAAAGAAATTACAAACAAAACTATATGTTAGATAACTTTTACATGAATTAATTATGAAAATTATATATGAATGATATATAATTGGCATAGATAGATCTTAAGAGAGAAAATATGTAATTTGTCCCCAGAGCTTTAATTAGGCTATATATATTCAACCCTGATCTGGAGAAATATATATAGGTACTGTGTGTGTGTGTTTATATATATATATATATATATATATATATATATAGCCTATTTTAATTAGAACATTACATTGGACGAGGCAGAGGACAGATAAATGACAAAAAGGTTAAATGCAGTAACATAAAAAATACTGTATGATATAGGAGGGAAAAGACAAAGGCAAAAGCACAGAGGTATTGCACTTGTTGAAACCAGGAATGGCAAAATCTTTATTATGCAAAACAGAACAGACTTGACAATTTGTTCACAGTTGAAAGGTAAATGATGACAATGTTTTTATTTAATACTAAAGTATTTCAGTTACAGCTTTTGAATGCTTAATGTATGTTTTATATAACACCCTGTGGATTAATCATAAGAGAACTACTAGCAATTAGTAAAGGTCAAATACTGTGACTTTTTTTGTAAGGTCAAGTTCAATGTAAGTAAAAATGTTGGTAATGTTGCAGCCTATGATATTAAAATATTGTGTAGGCCTATTCAGAAGGTTGACATTTTATTTTGAATAAACAAGTGTTTTATTTGAAATGTGCATGTTGTTACTGTACTTCAAGTTACTGCTAAAAGTACAAAGACTGAACATACAAATCAGCAGATTATTAAAGTAGTAACATCATAACATTATATATATATATATATATGCGCATGTGTGTTGTTTTTGGCAATTTAGCATGTAGAAAATATATTCGAATGAGTTATTCACTCCATTCATTTATATATCCCTACAAACTTTCAAGTAAAGATCAAATGTGACCCTGGAACTCAAAAGCAGTCACGTGGGTATATTTATAGCAATGGCCAACAATACATTGTTTAAGAACAAAATGTGATTTTATGCCAAAAAAATTGTTTTGTTTTTTGGCACCCTGAGATTCCAGATATATTCAAATACTAATATATCAGCCAAATATTGTTCTAACAAACCAGATGTCAATGAAACACTTATTTGTTCAGCATTCAGATTATATTAAAAGCTCAATTTCACAAAAATGACACTTCTAACTGCTTTTGTGGTCCAGAGTCACAAAACGTCAAGTCACAAAGACTCAATATACATTACTCATTGGCATTTGATTGCGTTAAAATTCGTCTTTGGCTCTGAGAAGGAACGTTTATGACTAAGTTTTATAAATATTATACGTTTAATAAATGTTCAGTGCGAAAGCAAACATCCCGTACATATATACAAACAAACAAATAAATGCAATTATTATTAATAGTAATAGTTAAACTTAGCCTATTTCAGACGACATTTATTCTTGAACTTGAACTGAGAAAAGACCACTAGGTGTGTGTCTTTCCGCGACAGTCTACTGATGAGAGTTGACTGACTCACAGCGCTGTAGAGCTGACCGAAGTCTTGCTCATACCTGGAAACACTATATAGGCGAGTGGAGGTGCGAGACTGGAAGAAGACCAGGGCGAACAGTTACAGGGCAGCAGGTACCCGGGGTTTGCAGGTGACAGGTGAGTGTGCGCGTATTGGCCCGAGCATCCCAGACTCCCGAAGGACCGGTGTCCACTCTGATAGCCAAAAGCTGAAGACAATGCCAGCGAGCCCGGGGTTAAAGCGACTTTTTCGTGTTGAAAAGCAGTGGTAGCGGTGCTAACAGTAGACCGGCTCGTCTCCATGAAAGGATGCTGCATAGACGCGGCTGAATGAAGTGCTAGAGGTTTGTCCAAATGTGAGAGCGCGTGAAGTTCTCGCTCGCCGTGACGTGGTAAAGTCACCAGCGCGTCCTTCCTTAGCAGTCCTTTAGGTTTGCGTCTCGGTCGGTATTTATAGTCTGGATGCTCTCTCATGTGCTGGGCACGTAGTCTTTTGGCCTCGTCGATGTAAGGTCTTTTTTCAGACTCGGAGAGCAGCTTCCACTCGGCGCCGAGTCTCTTGCTGATCTCAGAGTTGTGCATCTTTGGGTTCTCCAGTGCCATCTGTCTTCTCTGACCTCGCGACCAGACCATGAACGCGTTCATTGGTCTCTTGATGTGCTCCATGGGCTGCTTCATCATGTTCCTCGAGTTCTGCTTTGCGTCACGGAATGGGAAAAAAAAGTTTCTATAACACCTGAAAGTATTTTGAAATCATCTGTGGAGTGAGAGGGTTCCTCCTCTGATGAGATGAGGTGAGGTGAGATGTGCAGCGGTGTATAAAAGGCAGAGTTGTTAATTTATTTTGCCACTGAAACTGAAGTGTGTGACAAAGACTGCTCGGTTTGTGAGATGTTTGTTTCAAATCTCTGAGAGTTCCAAAGAAAGCATTGCAGCGAGGAGCGCGCGCCCTGACACATCATCACCTCGTGCCCAATCAGCGCGTGAGCGACATAATAGAGTTACATTGACACCAGAAAGAGTGATTTCTGCAAAAAGGGAGACTCAATGAAATTAAAATGACTTTAAAGCTGCCTTTAAAAGTTTTGGTAAGAAGCTCTGTCAAAACACACACACACACACACACACTTGAATTAACAGTGCTAAGAGGACACTGTTAAGTGAACTGTGTCCTTGGTGCTTACAGATTATTTACAACAAAAGCTGCATAGGCATAGCATGTTGATGCAATTTATTTGTTATCGGCAATCTGGCTTAAAGTTATATGAATGCATAAGGGGAAATGTATTGTAGAAGCCACAAACATAGCTTTGCAAATATATTTTCTTGCTCTGGACAGTGAACAGTCCTGCAGAGTGATTCCGTTTTTAAGAAAAAATTATATCAAGTAACCTATTTAATGTCAAAATACCCATTTACACCCAGTAGAATAATAGTAGTATAGCATTTATAATGTTATACAAAAGATTTAACTTTCAAATAAATAATTTCTTTTAAACTTTCTATTCGTCAAAGAACCTTGAAAAACTGCATCAATGCCATACTATTGAGGTTTTTTGGGCATCAAATCAGGAAATATTAGATTAGTTTGAAGGAACTTTACACTGAAAATGCTGATGCTGGAAATGCAACTTTTAAACAAAAGAATAAATTAGGCCTACATTTTAAAATAGAGGGGAAATAGTTTCTTTAAATAGTAATAATATTGCATTATATTACTGTTTTAATGTATTTTTCATCAAATGAAGATTAAAAAATAAAAAACATCAAGAAAGTATTGTTTCCTGGATGCTTTCACAATTATGCGGATAAGTTTGTCACACAATGCTTTGCTATTAGCAAATAATATTTAAAAATCCCTCTTTTATCTGCACTGCTGTTACAAATGCACATAGCAAATGAATTTAGAAATAAATGGAAGATTTGTTACATTTTCCTCAATTAACAGCTGTTTTTTGTTTTAATCCTAGAATGATGTATGAATGGTCCGCTGGATTATTTACAGTGCAGAAAAGAATCAAAATAATACTAAGATATTTTCACAATTCACCCCTTTCAACTATTGTGATTTGATAAAAATGCAAAGAGCACGAGAATGACTGAAGTCTAAAGAAATGATTGACCATTATGTCCAAAAAGGAACATCTTGAGACAGATATTCTGTCCACGGATAAGCACGTTAGCCATAAATAATCCTTCCATGTAAAAGGAAAGATTTCTTCCTAATGTGTGTCTCGAGCCCACTGCTTGTGTGAATTGTTCAGATAAATGAGAGGAGCATGAACTGACCACAGGACAGCTGGTGATCCATCGTGAGATTTTATTTCCTGGACTGAGGGATTTTTGACACAGAGGGGCATTGATCATGCTGTGAAGCTGATTGCTTTTCATTTGCCTTTTACAGGTAGATCAAATAGCCACTGAAAGAGCTATCAAATCTAGACCCTGCTTTTAGATGCCTTCGTTTATCACCTCAAAATGACAAGTAGGGCGAAAGGAGTTTAGCATTCACCTTTAAATATAAGGGACTTTTCTTTAAAATGACAAACGTTTATAACATTTCCATTGATTGAAGTTTTAGATAAGAAATGATCATGTTAACTTTTTACTATTTATATGTTAAATATAAATCCATTACACCAGGTAACAATTTAAAGTGCAATTTAATAATAGTTTATATAACTGTGTTCTGCATATTTGGATGCGTCCTACACTCTCCGAAAGAGAGAAAGAGAAATTAAATGCATATGACAATGTGTTCCCTGTGGAGAGATTACCACAAAATGGCCAGCATAATCTGTTTTTCCTCCAAAGAAAACTGATATTGTACCCCAGGACCCCAAAATATAATTTCCTTTATATATCATGTCAGAAGTATCTTTTCAAATTTATAAGGAAGATGGGACATGCAGGGCTTGAGAAAAAATAGATATAAAAGGAATGTATCCAGGAAATGATGAAAGGAACTTTCTTCTTTTCTTTTCTTTTTATTTATTTTTTGCTTAATTTTCTCTGCATTTAATTAAATGAGGGAAAGGAAATATTACAACGTTAATTAAATCCCCACCACCCAGGAGGACTGACAAATATATACATGCAACGATAATGATTAAAATTATATTGATTTAAAAGGAAAAGACCACTGTAATAAATCATACTCAAATGTGAGAAGAAGTGTCTGTAACTGGTAAAGTGTGTATTTATGTGCAACATTTGTACCATGCAAAACCTATATAATTGCACACACACGTACCATAAATACACGGACACACATAAACACAGTTTGACATGGCCTAAAAACCCTTTGACCACTCAAAATTATTTCAAGCAACTTCTACACTATGTTTTCTCTTGCACGTTGCATGAATCTGTAAATACAAGCATTTTAGCGTGAAATAATACTGTGATTACTCTCAGACTTTCTTCTGTGTAGTGACACCTTCAAGTGGCGCAATTTGAAAACCTCTTCCAGAGCAATCCTCCAGATTTCCTCTGCTCTCAGGGATAAATCTTGTGCTTATTTTAATCATATTTGAGAGAAGTCAAGCTTTGCTTTAATAGCCTTTCATGGAAATATCAGTGGTAAAAATGTGTTGGAGGACTGACGGAGACAGCTCAAATCCTGAGAGGTGTCATGATCTATCCCTAGCCGCTCTCCTGTCCCTGTGAAATTAATACTGGAGATAAAGCTTGCCTGCCTATCTGCAAGCCCCAAATCACAGCAGTCAGCAGCCAGTTAGAGACATTTGCAATAAGGCATTTCTGCGAAAAGCACTAAATGCAGGCTAAAGACTTCAGATGTGCCACAGCAAATTAAACTGAGCCCTGTAAGCATTGCAATACTTAAACAGCGAGTTGTACAGAATGCAGAGATGAAGGTTTTTTTTCACGTATCAGTGTCATATGTCATTACAGTTATTATTTATTTAATCCAAAATGTCTTATTTATTTTCAATACCTCTTAAGAATCGTTTTTGCTGTTTATCATGTCACTTGCTTTCATATGTATTACCTTGTTTTGTTAAGAAAAGAGTTTTTAGAGGTTTTTCTGTCTCAAAGGGTATTTTTGTGTGTGCACAAGAGAGAAAGAAAGAATAATGTCCGATAATCTTTAGCATTTGTCATGTGACAACGTCTGTATAAGACCTTTGTTTGAGAAAACATATTTACTCTTATCAAGTAAACTTGTGCTTTACAAAGTGAACATAATGCTTTATTACTAAATTAAACTGATTAAAAAAAAATCATATATTGAAGTAGCATCCTGTGACATTTAATACCTTTGTTTTTCTGTAAAATTAATAATGACCAATTGTCTGTTTATCACCACTAGAGGTCACTGCCATTCATAAATTGGACATCTGTAGCTGTACGACGTGATTGATTTAAACCATTGACTGTATTGGATGCTCAAAATAATGTATTTGTTTGTATTATGTCTTCAATGTTGTTATATGCTTTCATTTATTTTATGTCTGTTGTTGCTGAGTTCTGTCATGGCGATCACATGTTTAATGTGAAATCACTGATTAAATACTGCTGAAATCCAAATGCCTGAATTAAACGTAGTGTGGCTGAAACAATTAAAAATAAATGAATACAAATTTAAACAATAAGTATAACATTTACGGCGGAATCCTGTAATATTAAACGAAATACTACACACATTATTATTATTATTATTATTATCATTATTATTATTATTATTATTATTTCCAAATCAAGCAGGTACCCAGAAATCGTAATAATCCCATTTTAAATGTTTTATTATGTGTAGTTTTGCGCATAATCGAAGTCCGTAAACAACTTTAATAATTACGTAGCTGCGGGACTTTTATTGTGAAACACCGAGCCTTCTCTCCCGTTTCTTACTTCACACTTGTGCTCCGCTGTCGGCTTTTAGTGAGAGTTTTCCGGAATCTCAGGAATTCGGGCTGTTCGTCTCCTCAACCTCCAGCGGTACCGGATTCGAGATTTTCTGCGACTGAAAGGTAGATCGACACCATTAATCCAGTGCATTTCTGTGGTTCCGGTCACAGGTCAGGTATTATCTAACGCGCGGCTTCTGAAGATTAGCTCCGTTAACAGAGGCGTGTCTCGGCGCGCAGGCTACGGAGAAGTCAAACCCCACAGTCCTGCGCGGTCGATCTACCAGCAACATTTACGTTACAGACGCTCACTTTTCACGCGATAAGCCTAAAAAGTATATTTTCTTTGCCAAAGTTGATTTCTGTTTACGTACTGAGGGAACAACGGTGCTGTTTACTTTAAACAATACTTTTAAAAGGGTTAGTTCTGTTCGAATACAACCCCAAATCAGACCAGCACTAACCTTTTTATTGTTAATTACTGTTATACTCGACTGTAAATATACGTGTGTGTGTGTTTACTATAAGAATAATGACTAGTAATAATAATAATGACTTAATAATTAGCTTATGATTAAATGCAAAGGTTCCCTCCAACCTCATCAAGTTATTTCTTTTATCTCGTTTCTTCAGTCTCTGCTAATTTAGCTCATTTTGGTCTTTGCCTGTCCACAAGTTCTTATATTTAGGTCTGGGGCATTTTGTCATGTTTGAGACTCAAAACCTAGTGATTAACTTCAGCATGTACATTTTACTTTATTTCGACCTGATACAATATGACATCACTAGAAAAATGTACATGAAGTTCATATTTTATGAATTGTGTATAATTACTTGATAGACTTGACATAATTTAATATTGGCCTATACATCACTTTTCAAGTGGAAAAAATTCTTGTGGGGTATATTTAAAGCATATATCATTTTAGCTTATTGCATAGTTTGTCTTCTCTTATTTTCATTTTCAAAGTGGTATTAAGTTGCCCGCCCGGTAAAATATCTCTGCCCTAATTAACTAAGTATTTAAACTGCATTCAACAAAAATATGGGAATCTAAATAACTGCTTTCTCTGAATAAAAATGAGTACCAAGAAAAGCCTAGATTTTATTTCTTGACGTAAAATGGCTGTTGCAGGTTTGTGGTGAGACTGATGCTCACAGACAGGAACTGACTTCCTGTTCCTGTAGAGCTACGAAACGTTTTTTTATCGACTGCTTTCTTGTGCATGTAAGTTCAGCTCATTTAGTGAGATCAAGATGGTCTATTCATATTTTTAAAACGCCTGCAGTTGTTCTTTAATGTAAATGTGTCGTCATCTGTATTGTAAATCAATGCTTATATTTTTGCAGGTTTGGTCCGAGCTCAAAATGTCTCAAGCCGATAAACTGAAGGTAAGGAAATGAGAGCAGACGGGTGCATGTTTCGCACCGTTTTAGTAGAGGTCGACGGGCCGGGTGTTTAAATAATCTTCTACGATCTGAACTGACTTGCATTTTAGAGAATCAAGTATTCTAGATTATAAACTGGTTTAGTGGTGTGTAAAAATCTGCGTATTCCTCTCTCGTATGTTCAGCAGGGACAGTTTACAAACCCAGAGACTCCCGGGTATGTGGGATTTGCGAATTTACCAAATCAGGTGCATCGAAAATCGGTGAAAAAGGGCTTCGAGTTCACTCTCATGGTGGTGGGTGAGTAGCATCGATGTGATGTTTGCAATGTGCCTTTTTATAAACATGGAAATACTGCCAATAAACACTGATCACACTCTTAAAACAATTCAGCTGTTGTTTGTATAATCTGAGTTGCCGTCAGTCATTGCTCCTGGATAAAGATTTCAAACTATTCCCGTTATGTCAATCATAACACAATGGGTCTCATACAAAAATGTAAAAAGCCGTGTATGAAAACTTTCACAAGTCATGGTTCACAGGTGAAATATATACTACATGATTTAGAGAAAAAAGGAACAACTCGCAACACAAATATACAAAAATCACATTCTTTAATACTGTTATTTCATGCATTTAATTCAGTAAGTATATTTTATAAAAGATTAAAAAAGGGGTGTCATAGTTCAAGTCGCTGGAGTCCATTGCATGTTAGAGTACAGCGGTCTAATCTGTGAATATTATTTCTGCTCACAACCATCTCTCTCCATTCTGTGGGCATCACCCGCGTCCCAAAACCAATTTAACAACCAATGCATAGAACTACCCTGGCATACTTTTTAAGAATCTTTTACTCTCTGATGTATTTCACTATATGGAGGAAACGATCTGTCGCTTGCTACTGTTGTTTTGTCACAATGTTTAACATTGGATGCTCCTGTGCATCTAAATTTAAACAGTCTGCGCTATTATAATTGAATCTCTTTTTTCCTCGCTATGTTTATTTTCGAGTGTTAAATTTCCTATGTAAGTTTCATTTGAACTAAAACTCTGTTCGGGTCTGTCTTATTGTTTTCTGCAGTATTAGTGTAAAGCGTGGAGCATAGTGAACATAAGGAGACATCACGGACAGCAGCTTCCATATTTGGAGGGAAAACAAATTTAGTAGTGGAAAACGTAGTACCTCATGATTATTGCGTTGTGAAAATGACTGTGGGAACACAGTCTTTGGCTGCATTACAGCGACAATGAATCCTAGTTGTTTTTGTTTTTTTTAAGGCGGCTGTGACTCTCCCCTCAGCCCTGTGTGTGTGTGTCCAGCTGTTGACACACACATGAGATCTGCTGTGGGGGAGGGTGACCGGGAGCTGCCTGCTCAGCAGAGCCCATTGTACAGTCATCCCATCATCTTAAAATAAATCACAGAGGAATGCAGAACCTCCAACCGCGAGCCCTTTCACTGCTGCACAGCTTCAGCAAATGATGGAAGGCAGCTCGACTGAGACACCGAAACAAAACACTGACTAGAGGAACAGCTGATTGCACGAAAACGATTATTCTTTGCGAAAGGGATTTGCAGTTATTGTTTTTGATATAATGATTAAGCGTTTCCTCATCAGTGTTTATGCTGTTTTCAGGTGAGTCTGGTTTGGGGAAGTCCACGCTGATCAACAGTTTGTTCCTCACTGATCTCTACCCAGAGAGGGTTATTCCTGGTGCAGCAGGTGAGTTGTTTTTTTATTTATTTTTTTATTCCGGATACCTAAACGCATAAAGTGGCTGGATGTTTATGAGGTAGTTTTGCACAGAGGGTAGGATCACAGCCTTGTTTAACATGGCTTTTATATGTGCCCTTGTCATGCAGAGAAGATTGAGCGCACGGTGCAGATCGAGGCCTCGACGGTGGAGATCGAGGAGCGTGGAGTGAAGCTGCGTCTCACCGTGGTCGACACGCCCGGATACGGTGACGCCATCAACAGCCAGGACTGGTGAGGATTGCTTTGATGCTCATTATCAATGTTAACAATGCTATTATATTATATGGTCATATATCCATACTTCATCCGATGGTTTGTACCTTCAACCTTTTAGCATATATTCATTTGCATTTATATGTGCATTACCAATAGTTTGGGGTTGAGAAGATGTTTTCATTCTTTGAAAGTAAAAAAAAAAAAAAAAAAAAAGAGATGGGCTCTTCTGAGGTTGTTTTTTTTATATATATATATATATTTTTATTAAAAATGTAGTGAAAACAGTAATATTGTGAAATATTATGATTTATAATAGCTGTTTTTTACAGTTACATATTTAAAATAGTGCTGTCAAATGATTAATCGCATCCAAAATAAAAGTTTTTCTTTACATAATATATGTGTTAATGCTGTGTCTATTTATTATGTTTATTTTAAACACCAGGAACACATACAGTATATATTTTGAAAGTATTTACATGTAAATGCAATTA
>JAUYWG010000032.1:7822335-7865955 GCA_034779775.1 Enteromius afrohamiltoni
GTGATGTACGGCTCTGTTCATAAACTGGCGCTCATTTAAAAACAGCTGATTGAGATTTAGCGCTAATCAAAGAACCGGCTTTACTGACGAGATGCGCATAATATACCGTTCAATATATATCGCCCAACACTAGTATGTATATGTAATTGTAAAGCCTTTGTGTGTCGCAAATGACTGTTCGTTACATATCAGCGCTCAGTACAGCTGCGTGAGCATTTCTTAATGCCTGCTTTGCCGTGCAGGAAGGCTCCGGAGCCGGAGGAAATGGACAAGGATATGATCTTGCTGGAGAAGGAGGCTGAGGTATGATCTCTCAAACCAAACACAAGCTGAACGCTTATTAAACAACCGTTTGAGTGCGAAGGTCAGTGCTGACACTGTTTGTGTGTGTCTCAGCTGAGGCGAATGCAGGAGATGATCGCTAAGATGCAGGCGCAGATGCAGAAACAGGGAGACGGAGAGGGAGACAGCCCACACCTGTGAGAAACACGGTAACGGTACATTGCATAAAAACTGTTACTAATGAGTAACATGCTATTATTTGTTTCTATTAAATATGCAATTAAGTATATGTTTGTGTGTCTTATAGAGGCAGACCCTTCACCCAGTCAGACAGGAGAGAAGAGGAAGTGTTGCTAAACGTGGACTGGTCCTAAACTCATCTTGCTTGCCATTTTCTTAGTTTCTTTCACTCTTGTATGATTTAATATTTTTATTGTTTTTTTTTTTTTAAGCAGTATTATTATTATTTTTTTTGCCATTTTATTCAATTGCTGTTCTAATATTCATTAATTTCCCCCATTTAAGCAATCAAAAATGAAGAACAAACATTCATTTTTCTGTTACAAAAGCCAAATGCTGCTGGGAAGGACTCTTCTACTATCGAGCACCTTTAATAGTAGTGTAGCTCCATGACCACTGAGTCATTTCTATCCCTTCTAGCTAAAGAAACACTGTGAAAACACAAGCAGCTGTTGAGTTTGAGTGTCACGGTGGCGAAACCATTCCTAAGTGTTGCCAGAGAGATTGCTGTCCTCCTGAACAGGAGTTTCTCTCTCCCCTGCATGAAGTCTTGAAATACAGTACGTGTTGTTCGGCTGAATGGCCCCCAAACTGATGCAAAACGTTATACTGTGACCCATGATTCATTCCCTATGCCATCCCTATGAAGAATACTACGTTGTTATCTAATGTTAAAGCTCATTTAGCTGGTTTTTATATGTACTTGAGTGCATACTGTCATGTATTTACCGTCAGACATTGTTCTGGTACGAGTGCAATGTGAAGTGACATTGAAATATGCTGTTGTGCTCTTCGACCTTTTGATGCATGCCGAGTTTTTACCTCTTCCTTGAGGGATCTATGGTTAAAATATTTTATCTTATTCCTGTCACTGAATCAAATGAGTAATTAAAAGGTTTAAATGAAATCTATGAAATGTGGGTTTGTATCTGTTAAGCAAAAGCAAATATGGCTCTTATACAGTTGAGTTTGCTTTCTGTATTTGGTCATAAAATACTCTGCAGCTGTTAACATTCCAGTTTTAATGTTTCACTTGAGAACTTTCTATTATGCCACTATTGTCTATCATCTTGTAATAAAATTTTGTATTGAAAGACCTTTGGGGTCTGCACTTCTTTTCTTTTTTGGCTGTTCACTTCTCAATTTGGTGTTGATCGTAACCGGACAGACTTTTGGTTGTGCGGTGCAGTAGCTCTTGATGGCCGCTAGAGGTCGTGAGGCAACACGATCAAGAAACCAACAGCGATGAAGATATTTAAATATTTACGGACATGGGAGGTAAACCGTTCCGCTTCCGCTTTCAGAGATGCACACTTGTTTAAGAGAATATATTTTGCAGTGAAGATGCAAAATAAAAATATACTCACGATGACCACTAAACTAGCAGGAAGTGGGCCTCGAGCACTCCAGCAACTACTATTTAAAACAAAACATCTACCCAAGTTTGCGGAAAGAACCTGGACAAAGTTAGTTTAGCCACAAAGCTATTATAAATTTTAATAGCGTCTAAGTTATATCCTGATAGGCGCAGTTAATAAGAAAATAATAAAAGCTTTTGATAAATGCGTATAGTTTGCATATTGCTTAAAAACATCTCAGCATAATTAAAATAAACTTTACTTCAAATAACTCTTAAAGCACTTTTATGTTCAAGTGTCTAAAAACTGTAACTAATAATGTGTCATGTTTTTTTCCCCACATGGATAACTGATCATACAGCAAAAATGTGTATTAGTGGATTTGGTTATAAATAAATGTAAGGGTGTAGAGGATTTATAATCAAGCATCTTTGCTTCAGGTCTCTTGAAGAGAAGCGGCTTATTTTGATGAACAGTTTTTAACTTCCATGTAATATTTGATAACGGTTATTGCACGTACATGCTTTAGCAATAACAGTAAATCATGCACAACTACATGCGACTAACCCTAAAACAAACCCAAATCCAACCCTACAGGAAGAACACGTCACCATTGTGCTCAGAGCTTCAATGCATAACGCTGTAAAATAAAGTGTGACCAAACAATCTGAAGAGCTCTAAACAGATCACACCAATAACCACGCCAACACCATGTTTCCATAAACACTTTATAATAGGATTTGGATCTAACAGGTGAACACAGTTCGCTCAATGACATGGCTTTTTCTCTTAAATACTTTCCATTCTATAAAGAAAACTGTAAAAATATTTAATCATAACTAATTAAAAGATCTCTGGGGGAGATGGGGGTGAATGAAGGGCAGTCGTATTGTGATCCTGACGGGGCGATGATGATTTTGGGGGGAGCAGCAGCAGAAGAGGGGGCGGGGCTTCACCGTGATGATGGCGTGGTGTTGCCATTCAGAGCAAACCTGATGCGAAAGATATTTATTTTAATGTAAATATTACATTCAAATACACTTGCTTGTGTACATGGGGACTTTTTATAAAGACCCGCTCACCTGCACACTCTCTCCATCATGTGTGTGACCAGGAGGTCAGAGATGCCAGGGCAGGACTCTTCTGCCAGGTTGAAGGCATTCTCCAGCTCCTCTATGGCACCCATTCCTCCTCCACATGCCCTCCTCTTCTCCTTCAGCTGGAGAGCAGACACACTTATAGAGCTTATCACAGTTTATTACACTTTACTGCTGCCTTATCTACTGCTACCGTGATTAAAACATGATAGTGTAAGAGTTACAGTGAGGAGTGAGTATGTGTTTGATTACATGTAGGCTATACGAGCTGAGAGTTTTGGGTGTTTGTACCTCTCTGAAGATGGGAGAGACCAGCGCTGACAGACATTGTGACTTGGGCTGCCTCTTTACCGTCTCTGCTGCCTGTAAAACAAATTCAAAGTTTCTTTCAAGCAGGGGTGTCAAGAGTACTGGTACTTCAGAACAAAGCCAACGGCAAAATAAAATTGTGTTTTTTGTTGTCGGTTAATAGTTTTTATTAAGCTGCAGTTTCAGTTTTAGTTATTTTATTACCTAAAGGCCCGGTTTCACAAACAGGGCTTAGCTTAAGCCAGGACTAGGCATTAGTTAAATTAAGATATTTAAGCAACTTTTACAAAAATGCCTTATAAGAAAACATTACAGGTGTGCATCTTAACACAGAACAATGACACTGACATGTTTGAAGATATGTGAGAGCAAGATATTTTCATCAATTTAGTCTGGGACTAGCTTAAGCCTTGTCTGTGAAACTGGGGGAAAAACTTTCAAAAAGGAAATTGCCTTGGAATATTTTTTGAAAATTGAATTTAAAAATTGAATTTATGTTTTATTTGACTTAAATGTTGTTATGGCTTTAGTTTTAGTTAAAAATAACTAAATTGGGGAACCATAACCGACAGCTTCTTCTGAACGCAGATAGGTTTTTTTTAAATAGGTACATATACATGTAATAAATCATTCTATTACTCTTCAGTCATTTTATATCTGCAGTTGTATGTAACCTGCTGAGGGGCAGAAAATCTAAACAAAGTGACGGAAAACAATGAACAGGGGCCTGTTCCATAAACCAAGATTAGAGAATAAGCCAGGCTTTTTTCAGTTAGTCTGACTTACTGCCTGTTAATTTGTATTAAAATAAGTCAGACTATCTGCCATAAGCCTGGCTTATTTGGTAAACTTGTTTTATGGAACAGGCCCCGGGTGTCGTAAATAGAGATTACATTACTAAAATGTTTTTATGATTGAATATGACCGGACACAACCCCAGCAAACGCTGTTTAGTGATGAAGTAATTGTTTGAATACTGACCTCTGAGTCTGTGTTTGTGTAACCCTTCTGGAGCTTGTTCATGGAGCTGGGCCGGACCGTGGGGAACGTCCATATGGGACACTGGTCTCTGTCATCACTATCACCATCCCTGTTTGAGTTCAAGGAGAAATGAAGAACACCGTTCCTTTCAAGGCTATAAATCATGAGGATCAATTCAGCAGAATTAATTATTAAGTAATAGGAAATGAATAATATGATGATGAATTAGAGGGCAGTTATTGATTGTACAGTACGTGCTTCATAATGGATGGATGACATACATATCAGAATCATCAGAGCTCGACTCGTCTCCGTGGCCTTCAGACTTCCAGCGACGGTATCGGTCAATCAGCTCTGTCAGATAGGATGTTTTCTTGGTGTAGCGTGTGATGAATTTGTGCTTCAGTAACTCCTTGGCGGTGGGCCGCTGCACAGAACCAGAAGAGTGATGTCATGCATGATGTTTTTTAGTGCCATGTTTTAAAAAAGCGTGAGATGTCTGACTACAGCCGGTCCATTATAGGGTCGTGTAATTTAACCTTCTGTTCTATTATTAATGCTACGCTACCTGTTAAACGTTTGGAATAAGTAAGACGCTCACCAATGTTGCGTTTATTTAATGAAAAATACTGTAAGAAATCAGAAATCATTCTAATATAGTGAGCTGCTGCTGCTAAAAAAAAAAGTCTTATTATTATGAATGTTGTAATAGTTCAATGTTGTAAAAGTTCAACTTTTTGCAAAACAATTCCTGAACCCCAACAAAAACCGCTTTCAACATTAATATTAAGAATAATAATGACAGAATCAGCATATTAGGACAGAACCCGGTTCTTTAAAATTGTAATATTTCACATTATTACTTTTTTTTTGTATTTCACTATTAATTACTATTATATCGTTGTAGAAACTTTGTCCTGTAATCAGGAAAAGCTGAATACTTACGAAGCGGGGGTCTTTATTGAGGCATGCCTCCACAAACTCTTTGAAGGGTTTGCTGTAGGAGCCCTCCAGCGTCGGGGGAGTGTTCTTGGGAATGAGAAACAGCACTCTCATAGGATGCAGGTCAGAATTCGGGGGTTCACCCTTCGCCAGTTCGATAGCTGTAATTCCCAAGGACCAAATGTCTGCCTGCAGTCAGAAAAGCAAACCTAAAAGTCTCATTTCATATTTCAGCTGGTTACTATACACACGTAAAAAAAAAAATAAAAAAAAATAGATCTGCTAGTATCATCTGCTACTGTGCTAAAACAAACCATTAACATTAATATTCAGATATAATATAATATATATATAATATTCAGTCATTTTGCGTGCTGGGAAAAGTCCGTTCGCCTGGATCTCCGCACCTTAAAATCATATGCGGACTGTTTGATGACCTCCGGAGCCATCCAGAAAGGAGTTCCCACAAAAGTGTTTCTCTTGATCTGAGTGTCTGTGAGCTGTCCCGCCACCCCGAAGTCTGCCAGCTTCACATCTCCCTGCTCAGACAGCAGCACGTTGGCAGCTGCCACAAGATAAAACATGAATCATTAGCACGGACCCCAGACGATTAAATATGAAGAGCTTCCTTGCCGGCCTGATTGAGTAGGAAGACAAACCTTTGATATCGCGGTGAATCTTCCTCTCCGAATGCAAGTATTCCAGTCCCTTCAGAATCTCCCTCAATATAGTGGCAATGTACGTCTCCTCTAACGGTCCTGGTTTCAACTGAGACGTGTGAAGGAAAGCAGAAGGTACATTTCATTTCTGAAGCGGAAAGCCCTTTAAGAATTCATGAACGATGAAATATTCCCATAACTGAAGAGCCACTGTCGTTCTACTCACAAGATCTAAAGCAGAGCCGCCTCCTAAATACTCCATGATGATCCACAGCTTAGTTCCCTGTAGATGATAGCAAAAATAACACAAGTGCCATTTCTTTAAACGTCGCTTGATAT
Organism: Enteromius afrohamiltoni; assembly: GCA_034779775.1. Lineage (NCBI taxonomy): Eukaryota > Metazoa > Chordata > Actinopteri > Cypriniformes > Cyprinidae > Enteromius > Enteromius afrohamiltoni. The sequence continues at coordinate 7,828,543 of JAUYWG010000032.1, forward strand.
TTGTTGTATGTAGCGTTCATATTTCAGCAGTAGATCTCTCATCGCGTGGCTTATGAATGCTCTTTATTGGCGTTTACGGTTCTATGAAGAACCTGTATCATCCACGCAACCTTTCAAATCCAACAACAGTGCTTTAAAGCTGGAAAACGTCATTCTTCAGATGTATGAAAAGAACCGTTTGAAGAAGGCCCCAGTTTATTTGAAAGAATCAGAACTGATCTGGTATTTTGCTTTATATAATGTGTTGAAAACCTTGCCTGAAACGAGAAATTTAATGATGACATTTAATATGATTTTATCCATAAGAAGTTGATTAAATTGCACTTTGGCATGTCTTTCAAGCAACACTGAATATGAAATATTGCATTTCATTTTAATGTAGACGTTTGCTTTTGTTATGCCAACAGCAAACCAGCTCTGTCGTGACATCATTAGTCACAGGGTATTTTGGTCAGTTTGCAGAAACCTAAAAAGCACTTGGTCGCTTTGTTAATATTGTCTAATATCTCGCATGGCTAAGGAGATGACAGTGAAGTTGCTTCAGTAGAAAACAAACGTATTACATTAGCTACTTTGCATTCAAAGTTTAACGCAAAGTTTAACGCTAATTTCATGGTGAGAAATATCCTGAACGAACCATATCATGTTTTTATAATAAAACTGTATTTGGCTTAACTCTGTTGAAAAGTCTTGGTGACATCAGTGGCTCTACTTCAAAAGATTTATATTTCTATTACATTCAGGAGAAACTGTGCACATTCTGGGGAAATCTCACACATGCTTCATCATACTCTCCGAAACGGAAGAAGACATTAACTGAGGCAGAAGAATTGTTTACCGATCACAAAAAAGTATTCTCGTTGAGCGACTGATGTCACATGGACCATTTTATCCATGCCCTTGCAGAACATTGCAGTTGTGTTGCCGTCTACGGAGCTCTCAGATTTCATAAAAAAATATCTTCATTTATGTTCTGAAGATGAGCGAAGGTCTTGCAGGTTTGGAACGACATGAGGGTGAGTAACTAACGACATGATTGTCATTTATGCGTGAGCTAACCCTATAAGAAAGAGACTTCATGTTGACTTGCTGTATTGGTGCTTGGCGCTTACGATTGTTAGCCTGTAACAAAGAGGGGGCGTACCTTCAGATATGAGCCGTAGTATTTGGTGACATAGGGGCTGTCACACTGGCTAAGCACCGTGATCTCCTGCTGAATGTCCTCGATCTCATCTTCCGCCTCCTCCAGGTCTATGATCTTGATGGCCACCACCTCTTTAGTGCGATTGTTGATGCCCTTGTAGACCTCACCAAAAGACCCCTTCCCAATGCGCTCCTGTTTCGTGAAATACTCCTCCGGATCTAGCCGGGAATTCTGTTGGAGAGAGAAAGACAGCAGATTAATGATGTGAGACACAATGACAGATCAACTTCAACCAGTTACTTACTATAGGATGATCTACGGTACATTTATCAAAAACCTATGAACGATTTACGTATATATAATGACACTTTAAATGAAATAAAACAGACATGGAACAAAAACCAGACCTTGCTTTGCAATGAGCTGTATTAAAACTGATTACTCAGTCACAATGAAACGTCAAGACAGCCCCCGATAACTCTAAACGGAGAAATGTCATGCCATGGCAGGCTTAACAAACATGATCGTGATTTGATTGATTATGAGATCACAGCCCTGGATGCAGAAGGACCGGACTCGGCAGCGGATTTACCTGGTTCTGCATGTCGCGGAGGTGCGCCATCCTGACGGCAGGTCGCTGTCGATGAGAACAGATGTGGCCCTTTCTGCCAAAGGAGGGGTGCTGGAAAGATCTTCAACGGTTTGCTCTAACTCCTCCGATCCCCTGCTTAAGCTAGCTAGCTTTTACATACAAAAACACCTCTGCATGTCCTGTTCGTCTGCCGTGTTTTCGGCCTCCAATCCCCTGATGGCGGACCCCGCAGCCTGGCGAGAATCTCAGTTAGGTGTCGTGTGACTCCATGTATGAAAGCCTCAGCTCACGAGCTAGTCGCGTCTAATTGTTTTATATTGATCAACTCACGTTCGGGCGGCTCTTCATTTATTGCTTGCGGGAGAACAAAATAATAGGAGCGACAGCGCATGCGCAGCGTCTGATTCGATGAGCTGGGGTTTGTGGGAGCTGTAGTCATACTGGTAAACATGAAATGGGAATTCAACCAGATGTTGTAAACCATTCATCCGTGTGTGGATTTTGTATTTGTTTGTTTTTACCTGCTGGAAAAAAAACAGCTAAAACCACCCTAGGCTGGTTTTTAGCTTGTCAACCAGCCTGGTCTTAGCCGGTTTAAGCTGGTCAGCAGGCTGGTTTTATAGGGGTTTTGACCACTTCCTTAGTCAGGAGCATCCAAGCCAGGTTGGGAGACCAGCAGGGGCCGGTTGCATACAAGGTTAAGACTAGTCTTAAAAGTTAGTCAGCTAAAGTTTTCTGTAAGACCGGTCATTTTGTTTTTAATTCAGTTACATAAAAATGTAGATTAGTCTAAGTTGAATCCAAAAAATAAAACGGATTACTCTAGGCTAAGTGCTAGTTGATCAGACTAGCTCTTAAGACACTGTCTTAACATGAAGGCTACGTTTATGCAACTGGCCCCAGCATCTTTAATCAGCTAAGACCAGGGGCCTGTTCCATAAACCAAGATTAGAGTATACGGCAGGCTTATTTCAGTTAGTCTGACTCATTGCCAATTAACTTGTATTAAAATAAGTCAGACTATCTGCCATAAGCCTGGCTTATTTGGTAAACTTGTTTTATGGAACAGGCTCCAGCCTAGGCTGGTTTAAGCTGTTTTTTTCAGCAGGACTTAGCATAATGTTCAAACAAAGTGACAACTGGGACTTCAGGAGAACACAAAAGACTTCTCCAAGCATATAGTTTGTTTAAGCCCTGCTTTTGCAAGCCGCTTTGTTCAATTTGCTTCCCCTTTAGAGATGCAATGTTCCCATCTGGACAACAAACAGCTAAAATCAGAATGACCTGGGGCCTGTTTCATAAAACAAGTTTACCAAATAAGCCAGGCTTATGGCAGATAGTCTGACTTATTTTAATACAAATTAACTGGCAATAAGTCAGACTAAGTAAAATAAGCCTGGCTTATTTGGTAAACTTGTTTTATGAAACAGGCCCAAACTTAGGCTGGTGTTAGCTGTTTTATTTTGTTTTCAGTAGGGAAAGTTTTTTTTCCCAATCTGTTAAAAACTTAAATGTACGTTGCAATACAAAAAAAAAAGTCACATCAAAATTTTTACCGACTTGATAGGTCATGTGACAGAGACAACTACAGGTAACGATTACCACTTAGCCTAAAGCAGTACTTTTGTGGGTGGTGATGTGGTGGGTCAGCATTAAACAGAAGTATTTTCTGTCCTGCTGTGACGTATATGAGCGAAACAGTGTGTGACTTGTTTTTGTCCATCTGGCATGGTTTGGATCATTGTCGTTTACTAATTACTGTGACTTTATGTGAGTGACAGGTTGCTAGCGGGAGAGATTATTGCGCTGCACGTATCAGAGAAGAGATGTCATCGGGTGAGAAGTTAACATTTTTGATTAAAGATTAGAGTTTATTTCTTAGATGCCACAACATCAAGAGCTGTTGAAGGATATTTCAATTTGGAGGATCTTTAGTGAGCAGTCTTCATTTTGTGTTCTTCACTCAGATTGTTTAGAAGGCTGCATCATGTGTATTCTTTGCGTCCTTCAAATACCCACAAACCTTTGCGAACATTCAGATGATCCATGAAAAATAATTTGTTAAAAGTAAAAGTTTATCCACTGTCTATGAAATGCAAAATTAAGCCACTGTTTTCTGTTTAGTCGAAAAAAAATCACATAATACTAAACTGTGCATAATGGGAGACCACAAGCATTAATTGCATCATTTTTATTAGTATTTTTGTAACATAGCCATGCACACTTAGTGTTTCATGAAACCTCAGAGGAATTGGACTAAGACCTCTCAAGGATGCAGCTTCACGTTTAAGAAGCACCCAATGAAGGCACATGAAGCCAAAAAATAAAAGACATCCAAAAATAAGAATGGTTGGCTCTGATTTTGTTTGTAGCTATATAAAGGTCTGTTGCCTTATTATCTGTGCACTTAAATCTACACTAAATAGATTAATTAGGCTTAACAGCATAATGCGATTGCATAAAAATTAAATGTTTGACAAATACAGTACAAATAGACTACTGCATACTGTAGCCTACTTGGTGCATGCACCAAATACTAACAATTAACAATCTGTGATGATTTCATAAGGTATATGGGTCGAAACATTTTTGCTACCGACTGTATCCACATAAGCAGCACACTGTTCGGGTCAGATTCTTTTAGTTATTTTAATGCAACGAATAGCTCTTATTTGCTTTGATTATGGATGCATTGAATGAAACTGGCGGTGGCATCCCAGTAAGAGTCTCGGTGTCGGTGCCCATACTCACACTGAGGTGATCATGAGTCAAACACAGGGTTGTGTTGGTTTGTAGTGAGAGGATTAACTCGCTAAACATAGACAGGTAATAACTTAACCACTAGAGCAAAGCATGAATGAACTTCCACTGATCCTTAGGGAAGAGTCATTATATGAATTAAACATTTTATGCGAGCCTTCACACCTACAGTAGGCCTGTTAGACAAAACCCTCATCTTTTTAACATAAGTGTGCTTTTTAGGCAATTAATATTACTGCTGCACGTTATATATGAATTTGATAATAACTCAGGATTTGAAAGCTATTATTAGAATTAATTTAATTTGATATGACTAGACTACAAGTATTGCAAGCATTGCCAGGATGCCGTAGACTGTTTATATTTGGACTAACGTTAAGCCGTTCACTTGGTTGTTCAAGTTAGTGGTTACCTAATCGTTCCAGGTAACGAGAAAAATCGCTTCCAAGTGTCTGATTCAGGGCACCGGCGAGCAGCGACCTCAGACAGCACGATGGAAATATGATAGAAAGTCCGTGAGAAACAGAAAACTGATTTTGAAGATGACAAAACCTAAAATCGGGCAGCGGAAGCTAGAGGATCGATCAGAGTAGGTTGCTATCCGAAGAATTGAATGTGGGCTGTTCAGTTGTGGTTGTTTTCCCTGATTGGCTGTTTGCGTTTCGGCGAACCTGTTTCTGATTTAATTTGTCTGGACCTTCGTCGGAGAAATGAGCTTCGTCGTGTTAGTGGAGTTGGTGCGGTGTTTATGTAGGCAGCTCCAGCCAGTGAAGTGGCAGTGTTTTGTGCTCGGGTCACAGAAACATGAAGGACATGAACGTGTTTGAGCGCTCCTCCGTGTTCGCCGCGGAGATGATGGAGGTGTTTGATCGGACTCCTACCGAAAAACAGCTCGTCTATCAGTCCAAGGAGCTCTGTAGAGACTTCATCCACTCCAGAATCGTAAGGGAAGGACTGAGTTGGTCAAAAGTCGAGTTTGATGTGCCCGAGACGCACGGAGCTCTTGTAGATATATCTGTGGTGCTGCTGAAACTGGGTAAGAAAACCAGGAGTGAGTGTAAGAGCAGGTGCGATGCTATTAAGACTAATTCATAACATTACAGCTCCAGTCAGAAAGCCAGCTTTCTTTCTTTATTTTCTTTCTTCTACTTCTACTGTGATTTATAGCACCTGTGTATAAACGCAGTGACCACAAAACCAGTCATAAGAGTCCATTTTTTGTTTCATTTAAATTTATAAATCTAGGGTGACCATACGTGCCATTTTCCCAGGACACTTCTTGGCCAGGATTTTATTGCTTAAAATATCTAGGTTTTGGCTTAGTTTGCCTGTGCAGACCGATCTGTGTATGACATTGGTTCCTTATATTTTAAAGACACTCTAGAGGTACTTTGAATCAAAGTAATATAGAAATCCTGGCCAGGACGCATCCTGGGGAAATGGCACATATGGTCACCCTAATAAATCACCTGAAAGCGGAATAGGTTTATTAGGATAGGACATTTGGCTGAGGTACACCTGGAATCTGAGGGTGAAAAAAATCTAAATATTAAGAAAATAACCTTATATGCACAAAATATCTGTATATTGGCTTTAAAGAAAAATCAATGATGTTGAACCAATGTATTGTTGGCTGTTGTTACATGTGCTGCTTATGACTGGACCGTATGTTGATTCTGTCATTGAAAAACCCATTTTGGTTGACCACCGGTCTGAATATTGGAAGGTTGGGGGAACTCAACTTTAAACTGCTTTACGGGTGTAGTTTTATTTTACAGGTGATGAACTGGAGTGTATGCGCCCATATGTGTATCGCAATATCGCAAAGCAGCTGAACATCAGTGTAGCAGTGGAGGCTGTGGTGTCAGATGCGTTTCTCTCTGTAGCAACAGAGATCCTAGTCATGGGTAAGTGATCTGGAAGATAATATAAAGCATGTTTTATAGGCAATGTTTGTGGCTATGACTTTGCTGTCCATACTTTGATGATGATGTCTTAAAGAATGAACAAACAAAATCAATAAACAAAAAGGAATAAACATTTAAGCGTTTTATTTATTTTAGCTATCTTGTTGTTGTTATTGCTAATTCAGTGCCTAATTAGCTATATTAAGAACAAAAAATAAATAAATCCGCTTCATATGAGGACTTCACTACTATAAATGGAGTGAATTTGGAGATGTGGGATTTGTTCCAAATTTCTAAAAAACGTTTTAAGACATTATGTTATTGTGTTATTGTATTATTTAAATTGTGGTCAAATTGTAATCTAACACTGGAAGAGCTATTGACTTCAGTGTATTATTGGATTTCAGTGGTGTGTTTGAGAGGGGCACTTTGATCATCAGTTTAATGACAAGTTCTTCAGTGGTCTTATTTTGGAACATGGAAAAAACCCTAAAAAGGACATACCCACATTCTTTGGTTTGTACATATTTGGTCACATATTTTATCTGGGTTCTGCTTCTATTGATGTACATGGTGGTTGCAGTGGAGTCCTGAACCAACTCAGCCTGATGATCTTCTCATAAATCTTTTTATCTTCTGTAATAAGCTAATAAGGTGAGAAGTTGAATGCTGAATATGAAGGAACATAAACCGCTTCAATAGTTCCTGACTCCTGATTCATTAATGAAGCATGGCAGTGTGTCATGTCAGTCTTAAAGGCTTTTTGTTACATCATCAGCATAGCATAGCAGAGAATAGGTTGAATAGGTTTTCAAGGTAACTAATCTAAAAAATAATGACACTTTTATTTGCATAAGACATGGCCAAATTAGGACTTGCACCCTCATGGAGTTTTTATTATAACCTGCTTTCTTTAAAGCTGTATGAATATGATTAATGCAGAAGTGTTTGAGGTGCTAATGCATGGCTCAGCTTTCCAGTTCTTCTCATGGAATTGTGTTTAATTTCAAGGGATCACATGGGGCAAAGTGGTGGCCATCTACGCAGTAGCAGCCGGGCTGGCGGTGGATTGTGTGCGTCAGGGTCATCCGGTCATGGTGCACACCATAGTGGACAGTCTGGGAGAGTTTGTGCGTAGGAACCTGGTCCCATGGCTCAAAAAGAGAGGAGGATGGGTAAGTGTTCATTCTCTGACTGGTCCTGACCTCTGTAGGCCATATGAGGAAAGGACGTATTGTCACCCACCTGTGCATTTAATTATTTTCTTTGTGCTACTGCGATTCTGTACTATACTCATTTAATTTTTATATATTTTTTAAGAAATTGTTAAAAACTTATTCAGCCAGGACTTGATCCAAAGTGACAAAGACATTTTATAATTTTACAAAATTAGTATGAGGATGATATTAATGAGAAATATTATGTAAATAAGAATTCAGCATATTAGTATGATTTCTGAAGGATCATGTGACACTGAAGACTGGGGTAATGGCTGCTGAAAATTCAGCTTTGCATCACAGAAAAAAATAGCAATTTAAAATGCATTAATACTTAAAAAAACAGCAATTGAAACTGTAGTAGTTATTTAGAATTGTATAGATTTTACTGTACTTCACTGTGAGCAAATATGAATCCCTTATGAGAAGATTTCTTTTTTAATATAATATTATTGACCCATGTGATGGCATGTGTTTCTTCTGTCTTTCCAGGGGGATATTTTAAAATGTGTGGTGAACATGGACTCTAGAGCTCGTGCCCACTGGTTATCAACAGCTGTGCTCACATGGAGGCAATTCTTAAAGACCATGTACATCTACCTGACAAAGTAGCCTTTTCCAGGAAATCATCCCGTAGACTGAGAACTGAAGCTTTCCCATCTCTCGCAGGACAGTTTGAATGGTCTGTGGTCCCTCACAAAGGTTATAGCACGTCACCCGGGTTTAACCGCACTTTAATCCTCTTTTACCTTTCATTATTATTTTTTTAAATGCACTATGCATAGACTGAAACAAATACCATGAGCTGACATTGTGAGGGTGGCACTGTGAGGGAATATATGTATTGTGTCTAAGGAATGTTTTCCTTAGTATAAACTGACCCAGAAAAATGGTACGCAGGTATTTGAGCTCTTTTTGTGCTGACACGTTGCATGTATTCATTTCACTGAGACTTTATACTGAATATCTGTGGTGATGAGTGCAACATTTTAATGTTTGACAATCTTCAGATTTTTATTTTTAAAATCATCGCTTAAAATTATGTTCGGAGTGACACTTTGCACTTTCAGTTGTACAGTTTGTGTGGTGTGTGTGTGTGTGTGTGTTTTCACCAGCTGTATGTAACTTAATAAAGATTTTACTGTGTGAACTGAAAGGGAAGGGTCCGGATGCTCATGGAAGAACTGGGAATATCAGAAAAATTATGTTTTTCCACCGAGAAAGACTAGTAAAATCAGAAGTCACACACACACACACACACACACACACACAAAAGCTCATTTCTATAGTGAATATACACAACTGTTCAAAACCTTTGGGTTGGTAAGATTGATGTTCCTCAGAACTGCATTAATTTGATCAGAAATAGATGTAATATCAATATATCAATAGCTCTATAAATACTATTTTTTATACATTTGAAAAAAACTAATTTTAAGGAAACCGATATGAGAAGACAAACTGAATTCTCTTCAAAGACAAAGTTTGCCATCAACAAACATCACACAATTCAAATTTGAAAAGACAATTTCATATTTATTATTGTAGTTACTCTACATTATACAAAACGACCCCTTTATGTGTTTGTTTCGCTGGGAAGACAGGTCAGATCACATCTATTGCTTTAGATAACATTCTTACTCACAGATATATTACCATCACCCACGGGTAGCTATATATAAACCATCAATATTTTGTGTCAGATGAGTACGTTAGTAGAAGTGCTTTCCTTGAAAACATCTTCCTCCCACGTTAATTAAGTCCTGCGGTAAGTGATGTGCAAATGCTGCGTCAGAGGCTGTCCTTCCAGTGCCATAGAGATCGTCTGTTCCAGCCTTCCATCCGGCTTCAACTGTATGTGCCTGGAGATCTGATCAAAAATGAAAATTATAAGTGGAGCATTTATTCTAATTATTACGAGAGTTCAGCAACATTCAAGAGGGATTTTCTTTATGAAAACATCGCTTCAAAGGAGCTTATTGTTTCATTAATCTGACAAAGTGCATGTTAAATATTTTGTGTTATGAGACCTGTTGAACGTAAGGCTGCTTGGCAAAAGATGTTCTAGCCAGGGCGGTGCTGTGCAGAGTCAGCTGCTGTCCAGTGAGCTCCCCCTCCTCAATCTCCACAAGACCTGGGAGAGGTGATTTAAAACATACATGGTACTACAGATTGAGCTGCGTAGACGTTTAACGACCGCAAATGACATCGCAACACTTGTAGTTAGTTACATAATCTATTACACATTTTAGGTAATGTACAGTCAGACAATAAGATCTTGAGTGATTTTTTTTAAGAATTCTCTTTTGCTCACCAAGCCTGCATTTATACGAATATGTGAATTTCTTTTGATGCAGAGATCTGGACACCACGTGCATATTTTTATATTTGTATATACATGATAAAAATACAGAGTACACACTGATTAATCATTTGACAGCACTAGAGAAGTATTTTTACTGTTTAAAATAACTGCTTCTCGGTTTTAATACATTTTAAAATCTAATTGATTCCTGTGATTTCAAAGCTGAAGTTTTAGCATCATTACTCCAGGCGCATTATCTTTCTGTACGGTAAAGTATAATAAAATCCTAAAGAAAGAAAATAGATTGCATTTTTGTCAACATCAAGGACCCTAAACTGGATGTGCAGGAAAAAAAGAGGGTTCACGAGCTAAGCATTAATATAAACTAATATATGTTAATATATTCATAATATGTAAATAAATAAACATCTGAACACTAAAATTAAATGTTTTACATGCATGTCATGTGACCGTTAACATAGAGTCAATTAATTATGAATATGTGTGCTGCCATTGTGTAAATATCTTGTAATCATTAATCAATAACAGTAGCTGTAGTCTGATTAGGAGTTTTTAAAGTAACAATCCAATTACTTTTTATGCGATTATGCAAGAAATGATACCTGAGTTCTGTGCGATGATGAAGGCCACCCTGTTGGTGCCTGGCTGAATCCTGATGAATCCACACTCCCTGTGAAGCGGCTTTTTGCTATCAGCATGGAATGCATTAAACCTGAAATAAATTAAATCATTTCTGACTTTTTGCCTGTGGCTCAGAACATTGCATCATCATCATCATAATAACAAGCCTCTGGGTTGTTTTGCTTCTTACATGAAATTTATCACGGGCTGTCCTACATGTGAGAAATGAAGCGTCTCTGTGTAGCGAAAAGGCGTGATGGAGGGGAAGGATCCCTCTCCCGGCTCATCGGACTGCCAGGTACCCAGGAGCCAGTCCAGCGGCAGCACTGCGGGGTTCAGCTCCGCTGTCAAAACACGGAGGCCATGGGAAATAAGGTGGAAGCACGCTTGTCCGTGATGTAAAATAAATGCGTAAATTCATGTTTCTTTTGAATCGTAATACATTTGACCTCCAGACGACAGCTCGGAAATCCATTAGAAATAAGACAAATCAAGTGTTTATGAATTGAAATAGAATCATCGTGCTGTCCTACCAGAGTGATTGAATGGGCATGACATTCCGCTCCAATACTTTCAAGTAACCACGATTTTGTTTAGCAATTTAAGAGACACTAAATCTATTTCGCACTGCGGTTGAACTACTATCTGTTTACCATCACAGTGCGTGTCTACTTCCTGATTAGACGCTAGGAATTCTGGGAGATGTAGTTATTAGGCGCGAATTATGTTGAAGAATGAAGATTGCGAAATTTTGCTTCTCTATCCCCCGGTTTCACAGACTAGTTTTAAACCTAGTCCTAGACTAAAATATAAATCAGAGTTGTTTAATCTCAAATAAAGTTGCACTGACTGATCTTAAAACATCAGTGCCTTTGTTTTGTCTTAATATGCACACTATGCCTATGACCTAATCCTGGTTTAGGCTAAACCCTGTCTTTGAAACAGGCCTGTCTTAAACTCACTGAATTAAAATATAAACGTATATTTCGGTGTTATAATGCAAATTGCTGAAATTGTAAATAACAATGACTAAATTAATAAAAATGCTTTCATAACTTAAGTTTTTAGATTGCTTTATACCATTTTATTATGCCATTTTATTTCTGCAGAATGGTTTTATGATCTATGTAGTCAGTCAAAAATTTAATTTCATTAAAACTGTACAAGTGTAATAGAAAAAACATACAACGCAACACTATAACATTTTTTATTGTCTGAGAATCCAGTATAACAGATTTCAGATCATTAATTTGATCTTATATTTACATTTTATTGGATGTCTTTTAACTTATATTTTTAATAACCTTGAATCTAAACAGTCGGCGATATCCCGCCTCGAGGGAAGCTATCTTGTGAGGTCAGACGCCAGCGGGGTCAATCACTGATGAGAGTGACTTCAGACGCCTAGAGCTCATCATGGCTACTGGTCTTGGGGAGTTTCTCCGCACTTTCAGACGAGGCCTTGAGAAAATTGAACAGAATTCACCTACACGTGGACATGCCCAGGTTGGGGAATTTGCTCGTGCGAGAAGGTAGGGAGTCGAGTCGCGTAGGAGGTTTAAATAAACCTTTGGGATATCTATTCGAGTATGAGACACTTCATAACATAGCTAGACTGAAAGTTTATTTTTCATTTCTTATAGACGGAGAGAACAGGACACCTCAATATCAACGCCACGGCAACCTGAACCATGTAAAACTCGGCCTGTGTTTGAACTTTGCACAAGCGGCAGCCATAGGAATTATATGGAGAGGCAAGTTTTAATCCACCTGCAGGTGGGGAACCACCTTAAGAAAAAGCTATAACACTCCAGAACGGCCACATAATAACATCTAAATATAAACACTGTTTTATGTGCTAACGTTACTTTTTTTTTTTTAGCAGCGTCGATGAGCGCAACGCAAAATAACACGTCTTTAAATAACTGCATGTTTGCACGCGCATGCATCATGACCAGTGTCGGCTTCATTAATAAATTACTCTCATGAGCTGGTTCGTTGTGAGTCAAAAACACACAACACTAACGAATTGTTTTTACGTTTGTTCGCCAATCATAAAGCTACGGCTTTTCGGTGAACTCGCAAGTTTTGCCATCGACGAAACAATAACATGAAATCATTAAGATGCCAATCACGGACACGAGCAGAGTGAGGTAACTTGAGAAACGGGTTGCATTTGAACACTTCCAGTGCTTTTCATTTAGGCCTACTGCAAGATTACTTTATAGTAGTAATGTCAGCCGTTCTTGATAAGTGGGACAAAGCAGTACAAAAAAAAAACCTGAGACAAAAGAAACTAAATGTGTGTATCTTATATGTACTGAGCTATGCTTTTAAACTTGCTCTAAAACATGATTTAAGTAGCCTCTCATCGTCTCAGAGCTCAGAAACATTTATAACCTGTTGGAAGTTTTTTACATTAACTTACCATGATGGATATTGAAATATGTATTTTTTTTAACTATATAGATTACTTCGTAGTAAAGAAATTTTGTATGTTAAGCCATAAATTCTCCAAAACTATGCATGGGTTCTTGACTTGCTTTGGTGTTATCACCCCTCTAAGACCCCATGCCACCCTAAAGAGTTTTTTCTATATCCACCCCTATTTGTGTATATATTCAAGTTTGCATAAGATGCATATCATACAGCAAAGCTGTACTGCATATTATTTGTCCATCTTAGATTGCCTTCTGAGATCATCTTGAAGATCCTTTCCTTTTTGGATGCCTCATCTTTGTTCAACATCAGCTTTGTCAACAAGCGGTTTCATGATCTGGCTAACTGCAAGTGAGTTCATGATCTAAATCATATGAATAAGGAATATTGTATATTAACATGTACGTCCAGTGCTTTGTGGTCTGTGTTGTATTCTTCTGAGATTGAAAAAAAAACGTGGAGACCCCGAGTAGGCATGATCAAAGAAGTCGTGAGCAGCACAGTTGTGGAGGAGAAGCCTGCTGGGTACTGGAAGAAACTGCTGCTCAAGGAGATGGTGGGCTTCAAGGACACCGTGTGGAAAACCGAGCTAAAACACATGAATCCGCACACAGGCATGCCGGCTCTGACCGAGCATGTTCTCAGGTAGAACATAAATGCTCACTGCTTTTCAACAGGGCAGAAAGATGTCCCTTTTAGTTATACTTGTGATTGGTTGTACACAAAAGCGTTTTTTTGAATTACTTGCGTAATGTGTATTTTATATAACCAAGAGCTACAGTAGACCAAATAAGTAACTGAACACTGTAGCAAAAGCAAAAAGTTATAAATGCATTTCAATTTCTTTTCGGTTGATATTTATTTAAAAATAAAAACTAATGCATTTCAAGCAAAGCATTGAAACTATTTATATTATTCAAAATTGAGTAGAGATTAATAATCTTTTTTTTTTTCTGACTGATACAGATGGTTTTTATATTTGTGTTTTATCTTTGTCCAATAGAAAATATAAAGAACCAATTTGCAGATCATTTTTATTTTAATATTTTTATTACAATATTAAATTATCATTATTTTTATGCTTGAAATATCTAAAAACATATTATGAGATGCTAAATATTTCATATATATACTTTTACACACAGGTACAAGCTACTTTATTTCTGCATAGTGGTTTTAATTATTTAAATTTTTTTATTTACTTTGTATTAAAATGTTGTTTTAGTCTTGCTATGATATATTACTCTTGCTATGATATGAGACATTTTGTGACTCAAGGAAATATGTTGAACTTAAAATTAAACCGCAATACTTACAGGTTTTGCAAAATAGTTGAGTGAAAAAAAATTATATTAATCTATAAAACTTTAAATGAACACCGAGCCACAATTTAAAAATGTTTTGAAAACTTAATTACATCACATGTTCACCAAAGAATCTTCTGCACTGAATGGGTGCCATCGGAAAGAGTCCAAACAGCTAACAAAAACACGCCTCCAGTGTCTTGTGAAGAAAAAAGCTGCATTTAAAAATCAAATGCATCACCAAGATTTACTTTTACATTCAGTCATTTTAGGCGTGCTTATCCAAAACGACTTGCAATTGGGGAATACATACATTTAAGATTTATCTTAAAGAGGCAAACAGACAGAGGAAGTGCTCGTAATACCAGCCTTTAATAAGTATAAGCTATAAATGGAAGGAATTAATAGTTTATTTGTTTTTTGTATTTGGTATGATGTCAAGAGAAAGAGATTTCAGTTTTCACCCTCTGGCTGTTCTGTATGCAAGCATCAATGTCTTGAATTTGAGGCGAGCTGCAACTGGGAGCCACTGCATTGAGATAAAGAGAGGTGTAACGTGGGCTCTTTTAGGCTAGTTGGAGACCAGTCATGCCGCTGCATTCCTAATCATTTGTAGAGGTTTGATTGTGCTTGCTGGAAGTCCAGCCATAATAGCAATGGTAGGAGAAGCCTGTATGATGGGACCCAGGGATGCAGTGTATGTGGAGATAAGGGGTCCAAGAACCGATCCCTGAGGAACCCCAGTGACCAGTTAATGTGCTGTGTCAGTCAAATGGGCACTCCTGAAACCGGACTGGTTAGCCCAGTTTTTTGTTCTGTGGAAGAAACAATGAGAGAGTAGAAACAGAAGAGTGAATTAAATGTTCTGAAGAGTGTTCAGTCAGGGTCCATAGGTACATAGGGACTATTGATGTGAACAAACATACCTCGTGGTAAGGTGACACATTTCACAATCGTAACAGAAATGTATATCCATTAATGGTTTTGTACCAAAATCTTGCCCCCAAATTCTGATAGATCTTTCAATATTGCACCATTTTCTCTGCTGCCCTGAGTTTGGCACGATGCTTTTGAAAAATACCAGGGATTAGAAGAGGCAGGCCGTGCTGGTCTGGAGGAAAGAGGACAAATGTCGCCCAGAGCAGTGGTTTTCAAAAGCCACCATGTATTTTGTGTGTCTCTCTAATTGGCCACACCCAATTCAAGTCTTCCAGATACTACTGGTAGGTTTTTAAATGAGGGAGACATACAAAATATGCTGAGGTCTTCTAGAGAAGTGCTTAAAGTAGATCATAAAGTGTCTGCATTCACATCCAGAGAGGAGAAATGGGTAGATGAGGGAAGAGAGGAGGATACTACAGAGCAGCAAGGGAGCGTAGGTTTTGTCTTAATAGTAACGGTATAGTGGTCCATAATATTTCATCAAATACTAAAAAGCCCATCCTCCCACATAAAAATCCAATCCAACATTTGTTTAGAATGGTGCATAATCTATACACATTCCTCTCCTGAGGCTTAATACTTTTTTAGCAAATTTATGCTTTCTGGCAGTCAAATGTTTTTTGTAGAATGTCTAAGTGAAGAAAAATTCCTGTGTTTGCTGTGTTTTACAGGAGGTTACACATTCAATGGGAGATCACACTCACAAATAAGCATGGACGGGAAAGTGTCTATAAGCAGACGAACACTTTCTTCGAAGATTCATCGGTTACAGTGTGCTGGAGCCAAGCTTTCTTGCCGTTCATGTACTCTGTTAATAGCCTGCAGCTTCATGGAATAATGTGTCCAGCTTCTCCAGGAGACAAGTAAGTAACATCTGGATAATTTGAAGCATAATACATACTCGTCTGACTAATACTTCTTATGTGCAGGCCAATGTGGTACTCTCTGATTCGCAAGACAACTTTGCAAAGACCAGGACATTTTTCGTTCTTTGGTGCTGACAGGCTTGTGAAGGTGCTGCACTTTGACAAAGGGATCATCATCGGACTCTGGCGGGTATGTTTATATATTTAACCAGGCTATATTAGAGATGCACAATACAGCATTTCAGTATTATATTGGTTATTGGTCAATATTGCAGTTGTGTATGTGTGTGTATATTAGTACCTTAAATTTCATGTCTATATTTTTTTGGGTCATTGGTCGTGTTTTCAGGGCAATTGGAAAATTGCCTTCATCATGATCAACCTACACTTCCACAAACTGATTGAAAGAAGTATTCTCGGCTCAAAATATTGGTACAAAACTCTTAATAGATATTTATTTCGGTTTAATGTTAAATACGTGTCACCTTACCACAGAGTATGTTTGTTCACATCTCAATAGTCCCTACATGCCTGCAGATGGCAGTGCTGTAGACGCTGACTGTAGCCGACATGGATATACTTTGCACATTGTGCTTCACAATCCAGTCCAGCGAATCATGTATCGGCGTTATTCCCCACTGTACACCCGCAGAGGTAAATATTTTTGAACCCGTTTCTGCTTTTATTCCCCTCCATAATCTGATTTTCAACACACCATGAGCAATGTTTTGATAGTTAAATTATACGATGTGAATGATATGAATGCTCTTGGGCATCACAGTGCCTTCACAAGGGGACTTGGTGCAGTTAATCGCCATTGATTTCACTAATGTATCCGAGCATGTGCCTTTGGCGAAGATCAGTCTTCCATGGCAAGCAGAAGGATTGCATGGAGAAGTTGAGGTACCTATCGTTTATTCCTCATTCGAAGTTCATTAGCCACTTTATTTAAACTTCATTTCTCATTTCATGACTAGTCAGTGCTGGCATGCTATTCTTAGCATACTGTCTATAAATATATAGGTTTCACGCTGCATGGGATTGGGGAACATAAACGAGGCCAAATACTGAAAGTCTGAAGTTTAATGATACCACCACACTGTTTATTTTGGTTAGATATGCATGTCCTTAACTTGCTTCCTTTATCAAGGAATGATAAAAACAACAATTACTTAATTGCTCCACATATCCAGCGGTGCTGCATGATGACTCTGACGGTGCTGGATGAGGCTCAGCGTCCCTTCTGGTGTGCGAGTTCTACTGTAAAAATGTACCGTAGACTAAGAGTGCTGGACGTGGATTATGAAGGTGAGCAGTTCATCGTCCTTTACGATGATGCTGATGGGAAGGTCAAAATGACCTTTGTGTGGATGGAGGAGTGTCAGCACTACTATTTGGTGCAGTTAATTACTATGTTCCCAGCTGCCAAAGTGGAAAGGCACTTCAGTGGAGAAAGTTGAAACTGTTGCAGGCGCCGAGCTGGTTTATGTATGTAAATATATGTATGTAAAATTTGCTACGATTCTGTCATTGCTTTGAGTTGATGATTTTGAAATATTTTTATTTGTTTCTTGTTCATGTGAATTACCTTTTTGGCAATTTGTGAATATAATAATAATATAATATGTCTGAAATGTTTTGTCGAGTTTCAGAGGGATTGAGTTTTCTATGCTTTTGTCTTGTTTTTCTGGAAAATGCAAAATCACTATATATACAATTTATTTTAATTTTTTTTTTCAGTACCAGTTTAAATTTGGTAATTGTTCGTTTTTTTGGCATTATGTTTGTCACAGTTAGTCAACTTTCCTAAAGCAGAATAAATAACAATGGTTTGAACGTCCTGTGTACTGTGTTACTGAACTCGCTTTGTAAACCCGAATGATGAAATTATATCATATTGATTTATTTCTCGGTAATGTTTTTATAAAGGTCATTCAAGTGCTGGAGTGATGCTTGTCGAAACTTTAAAAAGGACATTGATAAACAGCTGGTTTTGGTTCAATGGGAGGCATAATGTACAATTTCTAATCAGCTGAAATTCTTCTTCATTATACCAACCATTATGAAACATCATATATAATAACTGTTCTTTTACATTAGTGTGTAATTTTCGCACTACAAGCATCATCATATGAAACGGCAAAAAAATATACAGGTCATCAGTAGTCTTCAGGCTTTGGACTTTCGACACTGCTTTAAAGCGTCTTCCAGAGCTGCAAGAGCCATCGCAGCATTGGCCTTGTTGCAGTTGTATCCCATGAGCCCAATCCGCAATACCTAGAAAACAGGGATGATTATTCAGTCATGTAGTTGAATGCGGTATCATGTTTTGACGACAAGCTTTTCCTCACCATGCCAACAGAGGGTCCTAGACCTCCTGTAAACTCGATTTGGTGATGTTTCATGATGTAAGCCAGTAGTTCTTTCCAGTTATACCCATCAGGGATGGAAATGGTGGTGACGGAGGGTAATCTCAGATCCTTTGGGAATGGATATGTACCTTTTAATTGCTTTCTCTTTTAGGTTATATTATTGTTCTTATAATTAATGAAGTAAAGTCACCAACAGTTACCTTGTCCTTGATAAACAGCTTCAAGCCCAGGTCTTCCAAGCCCTTCCAGAAAAACTCTGCAACATCTCTGTGATGCTTCCATGAGTTCTCAAGACCCTTGAGCCGACATTTTAGAATTATTACATATTAGTCATTAAAAAAGTACTTGGTGAGCATACAAAAAAAACAAATGCTAAACTTTTGAGTGGCGGTGTATGTGATATTAGAGACTTGTAAAACCAACACGCAGTCTTTACAGTTCAAACAAAAATACATGTTTGAAGAAACAAGCAGTAGGTCCTGTAATTGTACACTGGGACCAAAAGTTTAATCCTCTAAGAGAATTGTCATGACGAGCATGGTGTTAAATGTTTACTTGGAGTCAATAATGTACAAATATAGCCCTTACCGTTTCAGCAAGAATGGCTAGACTTTCCCTCAGAGCAAAGAAACCAGACACGGGTCCTGTGTGATGGTATCTGAAACACAGTTTAACTTTAGACGATCCTTAACTACAGGGGTACAAAACTCAATTCATAGAGGGCAACAGCCCGGCAGAGTTTAGGTTCAATCTTAATAAAATGCACCTAACTTACACTGCAGAGCTAAGCTGCTCCGGGGCAGGTTATGATCTGGTTTACAGATCTCAAAATGAAATTTGACCAATCAGCTTTAAGCAAAGTGACACACAGCTGATGCAATAAAGCCACTCCCCTCTGTTTCTCTTGAAATTTGACCAATCAGCTTTAAGCAAAGTGACACACAGCTGATGCAATAAAGCCACTCCCCCAGTTTCTCTTACTCTGAAGTGAATCACAGTTTCAAGGCATGGGATTGGCTGCTCATTACTGATGTCACGCTTTCATGTGCTTTATTAACTCAGGATCAAGCCTTAGTTGACACAGAAAGTTGATGATCAGCTTCAACAAAACTGGATTGGACTGTATGGTTTGGTTTTGTCAACTCAAACTAATCCTGTAACCTTCAGCCAACATCATGATACAGGCCTCAGGAACCAAGTTTTGTAACCATGCTCTGCTAGGTCACACAAGAGCAGCAGTTTGCATTTACATTTACTCACATTCTTTCTGGCTTGCTGTCATTGCCCCAGTAATTGGACAAGTGGGTCATATCAAGGAGGTAGGATACTGGCTTTGTTTTCCTGTTAAACATCTTGTGGCTATATCACATTTCAGGAGAAATTGATAACATTATTAGATTTCCTTAACTGTTTGAATGATTCCATGTATGCAAGCACATACTCATATTTATTCACAAATATTTCTTCTCACCATGCTCTTTCACTGAATGAAATTGGTGCTGTGCCGGGTGGAGCATTCAAGGCTTTTTGGGAACCAGTGTAGAGAATATCAATATCTATGAAGGAAAAGGGTTTAAATGGTTGAATTCAATCCACAAGCATTTGCACTGAGATTTGGTAACATGGTAAAATCTTGGCTAATAACAAACTTCATATTTATGTAAATTCATATTTAATCTCAACTTCACATTTTGATCCACTCACTTTGTTGGTCCATTAAAAGTGGTGCAGCTCCCAGTGATGCCACTGAGTCCACTAAGAGCAAACAGTTGTATCTGTAAAAAAATATGTAATGTAAAATACTAGTAATACTGTGTACCTTTAATGAATAGGTTAACCTTTTATTTGCCTTTACATTATCTTTCTTGATTTTTTTGACGTATTTCTTTTTGTTTTTAACAAATAATTCATTGTAAGAAGTGTAACTTTACAGCATGCACCGTTCAGAAATTCTTGCATGTCAAAAAAGATTTTACGAAAAAGCACCATACGAATCACCTAGTAACTTCTGCAACAGTGATTGTAGAATATTCTTACTTGTGACAAATATCACCAACGCCATCCATTGGGTGCACCAGACCAGCTGATGACTCTCCGTGAGTGAGAAAGAAGAGAACTGGCTTATGTTTAGCCAGAGCCTGTAGAATGTGAAACGGATTATAGAGCAGGGTTTACTTTACTAGTCACACTAACTTACAGTGACATATGGAATATGTGTATCACTAATAGTATAGTTCTCATGTAGTTTCACCTGCTCAATTTCTGCATTTGTAAAATGTCCTCCAGGTGTTTTAGCTAAGGTGTGAACCTTTGCACCTGAGAAAACAGAAAGATGTTAAAGAGTAAGCATGCTCTCATACTCTCTACAAACAAGGGTACATTTCTAAAGAACGCATTATTTTTATTATTAGTTCCATACCCGTTCGCTCAGCAATTTCTGCCACTCGTTCTCCCCAGATTCCATTAATGGCAACGAGAACGCTTTCACCAGGCTCCACAATGTTGAAGATTGCACACTCCATCGCTGTGTGTCCAGAGCCACTCATGGCCAGTGTCATGTTGTTATTGGTCTGAAAAGCGTACT
This sequence comes from Enteromius afrohamiltoni, assembly GCA_034779775.1. NCBI lineage: Eukaryota > Metazoa > Chordata > Actinopteri > Cypriniformes > Cyprinidae > Enteromius > Enteromius afrohamiltoni. The sequence continues at coordinate 7,849,617 of JAUYWG010000032.1, forward strand.
GGATTCCCTTTTTGATATCATTCATAATCTACGACAAAATATGTGATATACAAGTTTACATTTATTTCTTTGAAAAAAAGAAAAAGATCTTTTCTATAAAAAAGATCTTATAGAACTAAAATGTAAGTATTTAAATTATTTCTAAAATATTGTTGAATACCTAACCTTTACCAATTATAGCTTTTTATAGAAGGGAGCGTTTTGAATATAAATATTTAAAGAATTCTTAATTTTATTTTATTGTTTTGCTGGGTTAAACTATAGATCTTTATATGTATTTTGATCATTGCATAATTACTATTACTGCTATTTTTATAAAAACTCAAAAGAATGCAAATATAACATTTTTAACAACATGTTTTCAGCTAGATATTCTTGGAAAGAGCGTAGAGATGTAGCGTGAAATTTACCCCAAACATTTCCGAGTGCATGTGACCTATTATAGGTCTCCCTCCTGCTGCTAAAACGCGAGGCGGCACGTTGGAGGGTCCTGGTCCAAACAGGTACCGGAATGGGGCCTCGAGCGGCCGGAGCATGCACGCTGGCGGCGGGATAGTGACAGAGGACATCTCGCGGTAAACGCCGTGTTTGGTGGACCGCGCGCTTTCCAAAGGAACCTGCTGCGTCAAGCGCGCACACCGGGATAGGATACTCCTCGGCATCATGTTTCCTCTCTTGGCTGTTCGTAAGAAAGACAAAATTTAGCGTTTGTCCAACATTTTAAACAAATGGGTCTTTGACCCCTGTAACACAGAGCAACATGCGTCATTGCTTTTGGCACAAAATGCCTCCGCCCTTCAACTTCCAAACAAGGTAGGTCTATAACGGTCCAGAGGTGGACATGAAAGATGTTATTAACAGGATAACAAAATAGAAAAGGGTGGCCTAAAGATAGAAAGCAAGGGTGTTCTGTAGCCTACTATTATGTTAGGGCTGTATGTTTGTTTTGTTTGTTTTCTCGTCATTTAGTTTTAAAATCAATAGTGGAATCTTTAGTTTCCTGACACCTCACAACATACTCACACAAGAGCACACGTGTTTATCTGAACTTTTTCTCAGAGTTGAACTGCACCGTGCATTGGATTGGTCAAGGGGTTTAAATAGAGTTGGCTATAGTTTGTAATATTCATATTTATCAATATTATTAGAATTGGAGACGCTTTAAATACGTTTCATAGCCTACTAACTTATTTTGAAAACCCTGTAGTTATATCTGCCTTCATCAGGTAGCCTAAAAAGAAAAATCTAGAAACGCATATGGACTTCATTAAAAAAACAATAACAAAAAGAAATACACAGACAAAAGGTGAGTTTTGTTTACATCCTGGTGAGATGCTCTATTGATTCATTCATTCTCCACTTGTTTACCAGTTCAGAGAAGGAGTGTACCTTTCTCAATACAGTTGATTGGCTGATGTGAAGAAGCGTACACACACACAAACACACACACACACACACACACATTGATAACACCTCCTCACATGTCATTTGTCCCTCGTATGGTCAGTGCAGTACATGGTATTCTTTATGAGCATGTTAGTGTAGGCATGACTATTGCACGTTATTTTTAAAATGATTATATTTCAGTTAAAAACTTCAAGAAATGTCGTTATTTTATTGTCATTGCATTCATATATCAGCTAAACTCATTTAACTGCTTTCTTAAGAAAGTCTGTATCTGGTATTAAGATTGAATTTTTGTGTGATTCGTTTGAAAGAGAATTGCATCCAAAATTGAAATATGCTGAATTCAGGCCATCCAAGGTTTAGATGAAATTGTTTCTTTATCAGAGCAAATTTTGTAGAACTTTAGCATTACATCACTAATGGATTCTCTGCAGTGAATGGGTGAGTCAAAACAACTGATAAAAACCTTACAATAATCCACAAGAAATCCACATCAGTTAGTGCAAAAAGCTGTGTGTTTGTAAGAGGCTTTAAGGAACTTAACTCTAAACGGTCACTTCTGTCCTCTATCCATAGTAACACTTTCTCCAGTAAGAAAAAAAAAGTCTGACCAAAAAAAAGACCAATTTTGGAAAGTATTTCAGGTGGAAGCAATGCTTAAACTATGTAGTAATTATGGACTTGTTTCTCACAAAAACAGATTTTAATTTCAAAAGTCAGCAATTGATGGACTGGATTTTACGTATTCAATGCGTATTATACAAGTGCAATATTGGATTATTGTGATGTTTTTATCAGCTGTTCTGATGGCACCCATTCACTGCAGATTATATTGGTAAGCAAGGGTATAATGCTAAATGTTCCTAATTTGTTCCCTTGAAGAACCAAACTTTTTGGATGGCCTAGGGTGCTTTCTTAAAAAAGGCAAAAATTAGTGGATAAACTATTGCCATTTTAAAACTCAACAAGTTTAAAAAGTCTTACCATATGTATTTTTATAACTATGTACAAACAAAGTTTTGGACATTATAGATTGTACTGTTCCCATTCAGTAAAAGAAATGCTTAGTCTGTACAAAAGTACCTGATCAGAACATAGTGATTCTCTAAAAACACACTAGTTGTCATAGGAAGCAGATGCTGATGTCAGAGCAGGGACTTTGACCAGAGCACTGGTCCCCATCACTTATCCTGCAGTAAATAATTAGTCTGCACAGTAAATAAGTGGAAATGCAATGTTTACCTATGTGTGCCCTTTGCACTGTGGTGGGGCCGAACACCCACTTCACAGGCCAGAGTAAGAGAAAGAAGCGGCTCAACTCTTGCCGTGCTTTTGTGAAAGACGGGACATGTACTCTGGTGTAATGCCAATGAAGCAATGGAGATGTTCAGGGAGACATGGGTGACCCTGAACCTATTAAACTACAATGTGTTTGTCAGGCACCATTTAAATTGACGACCTTGTGTAATATATTGAGCAGCTGCCCAGTAGATGGGGCTGTTCTGCTAAGTCAATTTGAGTCTTTTAAAGTCCTATTGAACATTTATCATTTGACTTTAGTGCAATATACATTTTATTTTCAAAAGAAGAACATTATTATGTTCTTGCTTATTATGGAAGCCTGGTTATACATCAAATTAAATCATATTTTCAACCATCTCCAATTTATTTATTTATTTATTTACATTTTTGCATTAACAATGCAACTGTGATTCCTTTTTCATTATTATTAGGCTATTATCATTAGGCTATAAGTCTACAATTCAGTTTTGTCACTTACACCCAATATGCCGGATATACCATAACGGAGCTGAATGGACCCCCTTTGTCATGCAACCTGTTTCAGCCTTTCCTTTTCTCCCCATTTCCCCATTGTTCCTACAGTCAACATTCTTTTGTACAGATATGCGTTAAATATTGTTTGTACTGTTTAAAAGTTGGTAAATGATTAATGATTCTGAAAGAAGTCACCAAGGCTACATTTATTTAAAAATGCAGTAAAAAAGCAGTAATGTGAAATATTACTAATATTTAAAATATTCTTTTCTATTTTACTTTATTTTAAAATGTAATGTATTCCAGTCTTCAGTGTCCGATCAAAAGAACATTTATTAATTCGAATAAAATGTTTTAAAATTGTTGATATTTTTACCATCACTTTTGACCAATTTAATACTTTTTTTTTTTTTAACAAACAATAAAACTAACCCCAACTTTTAAGCAGTGTACATTTAGTTGTTTTTTTTAAGTGAACCTGACTTGTTTCTCCTTGTCTCCTTGCATAAGCTTAGCTGGCATCCTCAGCCTTCATAATGAGTCCATTGAGAGGGTCTGAGCTGTGCATTCTGAGACACAAACCTTAGAATTAGAATTTCAAATGAGCTCTTTGTGCTTTTAACACCGTGGTTTGTTTTCTTGAACACGGAAGCAAATCCATGAACCGTGGTCTTTTTAAAGAGTGTCCTGATGCTGTGTCTGACCCCCCCCCCCTCTCTCCCCCCCACTCCCTGTGCTGCTTCCATGCCGCTAGCTCCCACACTGATGATGTCATCAGCGACTCACGGCTGATCAGCATCCTTGCCTCCACCATAAGAGCCATTTTGTGTTGGGCTGAAGAAACACAGTCTCTCAGCGCATCCCCACATCTATTAACTCCTCCCTCGGCTTCCTGACGCACCACTGCGTACCAGGCCCTGCAAAACCAGACTCCCTCAGTCTGATGGTCTTGCCAGGGGGGGCTCCACCTGCAATGATGGTGCGGAGCTAGGGAGAGGCTGAGAGCCTATAGGAAAAAATAAAACAACTGTGTGAGGAAGAAGACGGTGGATGGAAGCAGACTTAATGGAATAAACCACTGCTGTCCGCAACCTCAACAGGATATTGCCAAAAGGAATCAGGTATGCGAGATCTCGATTGTTGTTTGTGTGTTTTGATACCATTGTTTTTCATGTCTCGCTTATGAGAATATGGAGGGTGGTGCACTATGCCACTGTTGTCCTGTCCGGAAAGCCTCACAGAGACGGTTTAAATACGAACGAGTAAGACTAAAATGGAAAAGATCTTGAAGATGATGTTATTCTTTTTAAAAAGGAAAAACTGTCTACACAAAGATACAAATTGAAAATTGATCTTGTAATAAGATGCTACTTTAGTAGTTATATACTATAAAACTATTTATTAGTAGTAGTATTGGATATCAATAGACATTTAAAGTAAAAGTGCCTCAATCTGTCTTATTTACATGCACTGACAGTCTTCAGGCTGAAGGATGCTGTTTATGTTGGCAGGGTGAGGCCATCTCATAAAATCTAGGCCTTTTTCATAATTCAGTTTCAGAGGCCAGACAGATTAAAATGATAATTACAGAATGAAAAGCGTCATCTATGAATAGCCTATACATAGCATTTTTGTAGTTAAATAGATGCGTTCCTGGAGGTGATTACAGTGCGCACTATTATTTAGGGATCCGATAACGATTCACTTACTTAATATCGCGCGTAATTAAATTCTGCATATTTGCTTGTATTCAGCTCTGAACTAAAGATTCTGACAAAATATTGCCATAGTAACAGACGCGTCACACTTCTTTTACACCCCAAGTCTACCGCGACGCGAGACGTTCTGAATTCGCGGTAATATACAATGTAACTAGATGATGACGATGATATAAATGCGTAGGTTTTGTTGATTAACGTTATATTGGGAGCGTTCCCGCGTGTCGCGACGCTGGCAGTGTATATTGGGTGTAGCTGCCGCATCTCAGGATCTGCGCAGAGGCAGCTCTAAATATAAATAGTTGGTATATATATATATATATATATGTGTGTATTAACCTTGTTTTGTAGCTATAGCTGATTTAATTCTAAACCGCTGAAACACGTTCATTGCGTTTGTTTTGCCGGCTGAGCTACAGCTGACGCAAATGCGCGTCCATCACAGCTGATTCATGACTGTAGAGGCTGACGGGCAGGGCAGCCATTTTCAGGAGACTGAGGGCTGTATGTGATAAATAACATTTGCTCAATGCGCCGGTTTGTGTACAAACGTAACTACGTTTTTGTTTTTTGCTCGAAATATGGCATTAGCCCAGTCTTTTTCTGGAAAGAGATCGTGTAACGTTGGCCAAATTCATCCAGATAGCCTGTATTTATTTTTAATTCGAAATATTATGGATGGGTATACCCATATTATGTTGCTAATAAAAACGAAGGGGGAAAATAATCAAAGTGTAACGTTAAATGAACTGGAGAATTTTCCATATTAGTTGTTGCATAGCCTATATGTTTCTATGTCTATGTTTCTGGGTCTATTTTCCACTGTATTTCTAAAACATTTGTGTTCCTTGTAGCACCCGAAATGAATTAATTGATTCTTTGTAGAAAAGAAGAAATCAGGACTGTTTTTTCTAATCCATCATGATGATTAAAAACATTATTTACATTATTTATCTATTATTTATATTGATGTGCGCGTGCGCAGTAAGCCCGGGTAGAAAAATCTGACGGGTAGGAGAAAATGTCAGAACACCTGCAACTCGTGAAGTATATTCTGAACAAGAAAAATCTGTATTTTGTGGCATAATTGGTGGTGGTAGTATTTTTCAATGGTTTCTGATGTGCCTTGTGCCTGGCTATGGATTGGATAACAGAGCTTTTGGTATTATGACATAAGGGATCTATAATATGAGTAGCATTAGTGTTCACAGAAGCACATTACCATCACCCTTTTCATTACAAGATCATTCTTTTGTTTTGAGATTGTCATGGTGCACATATTTGTACAGTACTGTTTTATTTATCCAATTTTTAAGATTTAAAAGGTTGTAATCTCATAGATATCAGATATTTAGAATATTGCCACTGATACCAAAGGTGTTCACCTGCTTTCCTTGAATAGGCCTGAATTTTGCTGACCGACACTTGAACAAGCAGTTTGTTTGTTCTTTTAATAAATCTGCACACATGAATCCTACACCTGTTTTCTAGGCCTTTTTTAGAGGTTATGAGTTCACACAGCCATATCTGGTGTACAGTAATCTACCGAATGTGATGAAAGTCCTGATGAGTCATGTTCTGGATCTCAGAGAGCTCTGTTACTTAAATTAGATTATCAATGGCGTAATTTAGCCAGTACAATATCCCTTGAACAGATTTATGGGGATTTAATCTTTAATTATCTCTCTTAAAGTGAATTGCTAAGGTAGTGAATTTAAAGAGTAAGCCTTAACACATTTCTAGCCTTGTTTTGCAGAAGAAGTGCTAATTGTTGCTGAATCATCATACAGGCTTCTTCACTGTTGAATCTATATAAGTGAAATGCACACGTATTCTTTTGAGATTTCAACATATACAGTAGCATGTCAGTATTTCTCTCTACAGGTGGCAGGTGGCCTCTGATTCCTGGCTGGGCTCCGTCCCATCTGATCCTGTGCAGTAGCAGAGCCCCAGCACTCAGACACCATGGCAGGAGCCTCGGTGAAAGTAGCCGTGAGGGTCCGTCCCTTCAATTCACGAGAGATGGGAAAAGAAAGCAAGTGTATCATCCAGATGTCAGGCAACACAACCAGTAAGTGCTCTTTCAAAACACACATTTCCACTTGCTGTCAGTGGTTATTTGAATTAAGAGGTGATTGTCACTGTGCTGTAGGAATTATTTATGACTGTAATGAAATATTTATTCCCATGGTCTCTCATCAGCACCCCCAGGAGTGAGAATATTAGTGCATCTGTAGGCTTACAGGTTTGAAAATGTCAAAGAGGTCATCCTTTAGTTTTCAGAAAAGGCTTTTTAATTGATTAGGTGTGCAGCCTGTCGTCATCTGACTTCTACGTTTGTTGACTTCAGATTTACTGTACATTGAAGTCAAACTATAAAATGATGTGCAATGTTTTGCAATAATCTGTCAAAACAAAAACATCAGAATCAAGTTGTTATTCTTCTTATTGTTAATTGGATGAACTTAATTTAATTGAGGGCAGGATTTCCATCCAATAAATATGTGTAGCCCCAACTCATAAAAAACAAATGAATGCAATGAAATTTAATTGAGTTGGGTCAATGCAATTTGATCAAATATAGTTTTAATGAAATTGATACATTTTATGCTAGTCGAACTCAAACTAAAACATTTAACCAGAAAATAAATTAAAAGGAAGACATCCTTCTGCACCGAAAAAAAAGATGAGTTTGATTTACTTAACTTTAGGCATTAGCCAACTTGTTATCCATAACATAAGATGGTTTTGATACTTCCATGGCATGCCCAGAATATGTTTATTATTATTATTATTATTATTATTATTATTAAAACAGCTTTTATTTATGTTAGCAGGTCCCCAAGCACATGCTCTAAATTTTACAACACTGGTAACCCCCCCAAAACACCAACATACTAGAAGGTCTTTAAAAATACAAACATAAAAGAGCATTAAACATTTACAAGTCTCCAAATTTGATCATTTCAATAAAAATGCCTAAAAAAACATTTTATTTTAAGATTTTCTACCCTTATCTATCCCTGTGCAAAGCATGATGGTAGGGGGAAACAAAACAGAACTGTTTCAAGTTGGTTTAACACAATGCAGTTGATTAAAAAGGGAACCAAACATAATGGTGCTCAATGAAAATTATTTTTTAAAATACAGCAATGTTGGAGAATCTTTTTTTTGAGTGACAATGTTGTCAGATGATCTCTTGTACACTGTTGTGCAAGAAAAATAGCAATATTATATAGTATATATGTTGAGTATATTTATCACTTGTAAATTTTCATTTCATGTGCCGTTAGCAAAAGTTTTGGACACGTTCAGGAACAAAGTCCATTTGATGTCAAACATTCTGTGGCATTTCAAGCCCCCATTTCTAGAGCTGCTCCAAAAACTGTAAACTGCCCCGTTGTTCTGCCTACAGAGTCAGCTGATGCAGTGTGAGGTCAGACACACTGCATGGCTTTGTGCTGCTGAGAGGATGCTGGGAGGTTCATGACCTCATTCCTAGAATGAACCCAAGGGAAAGCATGATTCACGCTTCCTTAGGCGTGCCTACATATGCGTGCCTATATTAACAGTGCAGAAAATGCTGTTTGATGACTATATAGAGATGATATTTTTGTCTTTTTTTGAACATGGCTTTTGTGAATAAATACATTTATGCCTTCATTTAATTTATAAATGCTATATACAGAATGTTAGATAGTTTATGATTGTAATTAAATATTACTTTTTATTATTATAATTATTATTATTATTTTATTCTTCTATCATCTTTTGCCGTGAATGGGTTCAGGTCTGAACATAAATTTTACATTAAAATTACATAACATATTTTAAATTAAATAATGAGACTGGAAATATAGGTTGTTGTTGTTTTCTTCATAGATTGTAGATTTATTCTTATAGACATGTTTTCTTTGCTTTCTAGCAATTATAAACCCAAAACAGCCAAAGGAGAGCAAGAGCTTCAACTTTGACTATTCGTATTGGTCACATACAACGGTGAGTTTCTTGATATTAACTGCCTCTTATGCAACTCACTGCAGCTATTTTTAATTCTTCTGTGATCATGACGGCTCTTATTGAGACATTTATGATGATTTCCTTTGGTGCTTTGTGCATTTCTGTCTTTAACAGCCAGAAGATGTGAACTACGCATGCCAAAAGCAGGTTTATAAAGACATAGGGGAGGAAATGCTTCTGCACGCTTTTGAGGGATACAACGTCTGTATCTTTGCCTACGGGCAAACCGGGGCGGGAAAGTCATATACCATGATGGGCAAGCAAGAGAAAGACCAAGAAGGCATCATCCCATTGGTAGTACACTATAATACCTTATACTAGCTTAATCTTGCTTGAGACATAATCGCTTAGATATTGTATTATATTAGTCTTAGATAATGTAGGAAATACTGTAGATGATTAGATGCTGCCAAGTTTGAGGTACCACATTTTTAATGCTGAATCTGTCTGTGATAGCTGTGTGAGGACCTGTTTACCAAGATCAGTGACAATAATGACAACAGCATGTCATACTCAGTTGAGGTAAGAGCGGTTTGTGCATCATAAATTGCATTCTTACCAAAAAATCAGTATATCAGTATTTAGGTAAAATGGTTTTTTCAGGTCAGTTACATGGAAATCTACTGTGAGCGTGTGCGGGACCTTTTGAACCCAAAGAACAAGGGGAATCTGCGTGTGAGAGAGCATCCTCTGATGGGACCGTACGTAGAGGACCTATCAAAACTGGCCGTTACTTCCTACAATGACATACAGGACCTGATGGACTCTGGTAACAAAGCAAGGTGAAACACGTTTATGAATACATAAGAGGTTAGCCTCTTGAATTACAAAACTATTCAACCATTTTTTTTTTATGTGTTTTAGAGAGTCTCTTATGCTTTATTTGTCAATAAATAGAATAAAAACAGTAATATTGAGAATTACTATTATTACAATATAAAAAAGTACACTGCAAAAACCACTTTCTAAGACCAAGAAGGATTTTCTAGAAAAGAAACAATTACTGTCTTGTTTTCAGAAAAAATCTGTTATAATTAAGTGGGTTTTTACTTGAAACAAGCAAAATAATCTTGTTTTCTGTTTGAAATAAGAATATTTTGCTTACCCCATCGGCAGATTATTTTGCTTGTTCTTAGCAAAAAGTTACTTCCTTTTAGCTTGTTTTTTCTAAAAAAAAATTCTTAGAAAGCATGTTTTACAGTGTATTTTAACATATTTATAAATATTCTAACATTAATATTATATTCTGAATAAAAAAATGTTACTGACCCCAGACTTCAAATCATTCACCATTGCATCGCTTTCCTGTTATCAGGACTGTGGCGGCCACTAACATGAATGAGACCAGCAGCCGCTCCCATGCTGTGTTCAACATCATCTTCACACAGAAACGACATGATTGTGACACAGACAACACGTCTGAAAAGGTACCGCTTTCTCTCCTGCAGCCACGACCTCCACGTTTGGCATTGTTTAATTTTGTACTATATAAAAAAAGTGACCGCATCTTCAGAAATAGACTACAATGCAAAAGTAGGTGAGACTTTCTGCAGTTCAAACATCACTGATGGATGCTGGCAGTTTGACAGTTGCTGAGGTTGCTGGTATGTGCATTAGAGGGCTTTACAGTTCTTAGACACAACATTTCCATTTGCAAACAGGTCAGCAAAATCAGCTTGGTAGACCTGGCAGGGAGTGAGAGGGCTGATTCTACAGGAGCTAAAGGCACTAGACTCAAGGTGGGGCACTTTGAGTTCAACAGAGTTACACGACAATTTGTCATTTCAGATGAGTGCCTCATAGAAATGTGCGTTCTTTGTACCTTTTCTAGGAAGGAGCCAATATCAACAAATCTTTAACAACACTAGGCAAAGTTATCTCTGCGCTGGCTGAAGTGGTAAGCATTCTTTCAATTAAATAAAAATATATTCTTTAAAAAAAAGGTAAAACATTTTTTAAAAAATCTATATATATTCTATTGATTTATAGGACTCTGCGCCAAACAAGGTAAGGATCCATTTAATTGTTCTTAAATTATTAATATTAAATGTTATAATTGACACAGCTTCTCTTCTTCCTACAGAACAAGAAGAAGAAGAAAGTTGAGAGCTTTATTCCATACAGAGATTCAGTTTTGACATGGCTGCTGAGGGAAAATCTTGGTATGAGGTTTTATGAACCATGCACATACCTTCTTCTCCATCACATAAAATATTGCATATTACAGTCACTGTGGTCAGTTCAACTGCGGCATAGTGCCAAAACATTGAAAAGATTCCTGAAGGTCACCTGAAGTGTTTTTCATTCATTAGGAGGAAACTCACGCACAGCTATGGTAGCAGCTCTGAGCCCTGCTGATATTAACTATGATGAGACGCTCAGCACGCTCAGGTAAGAACCACCACTCTACATTAGAGTAATAACCTAGTGTCATGTAACAATGAAAATGGTATATTGGTATCTTAAATGTATAGTAAAAATTAAAATTCTGTCATTAATCACTCAACCTAATGTCGGCCCATACCAGACCTTCGCTCATCCTTAAAACACAAATTAAGGTATTTTTGATGAAATCCAAGACCCCAGACAGCAATGCAACTACTGCGTTCAAGGCCCAGAAAAGAAGTAAAGACATTGTTAAAATAGTCCATGTGACATCAATGGTTTCAATTTTATGAAGCTACAAGAATACTTTTTGTGTCCAAAAAACAAAAATAACTCAACAATTTCGTCTCTTCCGTATCAGTCTTCACATGGTTTCACAAAAGTATTGTTGTTGTTATTTTTGTTTTCTTTGCACACAAAAAGTATTCTAGTTGCTTCAAAATATTATTGAACCACTGATGTCACATGGACTGTTTCAACAATGTCCTTAAAAAATGTGCTTCTGGGCCTTAAACGTGTCAGTTCCATTGCTGTCTATGCAGGGTCAAAAAAGCTCATGGATTTCACTAAAAATACCTAAATTTGTGTTCTGAAAATGAGTGATGGTCTTCCAGGTTTGGAGCGACAAGAAGGTAAGCAACAAAAGACTTTTAATTTTTGGGTGAACTATTTATGGTTATGCATTACGAAGACTTCAACCTCAGCAGGTGATGTTCTGAATGCTGAGCTATTTGGGACATTCTGGAATCATTATGAATAGTTAATAGCAATATCAATGTCACAGGTATGCTGACCGAGCCAAGCAGATCCGCTGCAACGCCGTCATCAACGAAGACCCCAACAACCGCCTAGTGCGTGAGCTGAAGGAAGAGGTGGCACGTCTGAAGGATCTGCTCTGTGCTCAGGGTCTTGGAGACATCATCGAGAGTGAGTCACCTGTGATGCATTTCAAACTGAGGAGCTACAGTGTTTCACTCTGCTTAAAAATGACAGATTTCCTCTCGGATTCAAATGCTGTGAAGAGACTTATCCTATGAGTAAAGCAAACATTCTCTACACTGATATTATCAGAAACCAGTGGGTCAAACAGCTCTAGGAATGTGTCTGAAGAACTTGTCTTCTCTCTCTGTTTTTCTCAGCATATCGGGCACAGGCTCCTGGAATAGCTGCTCTCAAATGTGTGTATTTTGGCGCCTTAAATGCTTCACTGCTTATGATAACCCAGGGGTTGGCAACTGTTGTTTTATTTTTTATTCTTTTACATGAAATGTAGTTTTTAAAAATGTATTTACAGTATATTACAGATCTATTCATAGCAGCTTTTTATTGATAATAAAACCTTGATTGATTTTAAAAACAAACAAAAAAAGCAGTGCCAAAGTGTGTCACCCATGCAGCACTGTGAACAGGATTTATTTAGGTGAATTTACTCACTATTGCGTGGATCAGTTTTTGGTTTGATACATCATGATTTTTCTTATATTTTAGCGTAGGCGGTGAGAATTGAATAACCTTTAATTGGAATAATTCCTGTCACATATCAACATTCACTCTCTAGAGCCTATTTTTACTCGTATTTGGTTGCTGACATTTTAAAATAAACAATTAAAGAATACTTAATTCCTGTTAAGAAAAACAATCATACAGTAATTACTTACTTAATTACTTACCTTTTTTGTGTGTGCCAGTGTGGACCCTTTCTAATGTTGCCGACCCCTGTGATGGCCAAATTAGGAATCTCTGGACCACCAAAGCCAACGCTGTCCAGGTTCAACTAATCAGTTTAAATAAAAACCAATTAGTCTGACAGGCAACACTATTATTGGACTCTGCTGCTTTGATGGTCCAAAGGTTGCTCTAGAGGTTTTGCCTCAATGTGAAGCACAGGCATGTTGTCATCTATGAGGTCTGTGGAGTCACAGATCAGTGTCACATTGATTGTTCAGTTCATCTCCATGCTCATTATCTCAAGCATGGTCCAATGAATTTGAGGCATGAGGAAAAATCCATTAATAATTAAAACGTTTTGATTAATCTAATTTGCTTAAAAAAGTAAAAACACACAACAGCGTCCTCAAATTGATGCCGTTTACCCTGCGCCCTGCAGCTTTATAACCTTTTTAATTAGCTTTATCAGCTTTGTTTGACACGTTCTACTCTTCCTCCTTTCCCTTCTTTTCTTTTTCCATGGTTTACCTTTTCTCTTACCAAAAATTTTCCTTTGACTCTCCAACCTATCGTCCCCATGTTTTGCCCAGACTTATCCAATTACAAGACTAATCTCAATAGCATCCAGGCTGTCAATCAAAGGGGTGATTTCTCCACAGTGACCAATGCCATGACAGGGATGAGCCCCTCGCCCTCTCTCTCTGCCCTGTCCAGCCGAGCTGGCTCCATCAGCAGCCTGCATGACCGGATCATGTTCAGCCCGGGAAGCGAGGAAGCCATTGAGAGGCTGAAGGTGAGAGGACGATGGAATGGATGGTTTGATAAATTAATAAGTACCAGTGCTGATCGTTTTAATGTCGACCTCTTTTCCAATTAGGAAACTGAGAAGATTATCGCAGAACTCAATGAAACTTGGGAAGAGAAGCTTCGTCGCACTGAGGCCATTAGAATGGAAAGGTTGGAGACCCCTGAGAGGGCTTTTATCTTGAAATGTATCTGAAATTTAAGTTGTGTACTTCATTTATTGAATAAAAAACATTTTTTTTTGTTTAGGGAGGCGCTTTTGGCTGAAATGGGTGTGGCGATGAGGGAAGATGGAGGAACTGTTGGAGTCTTTTCACCAAAGAAGGTTAGAAGATCGAATATTCTAAAAGTAAACTAGAAAAGTCATATGCTTCAATCAACACTTCTTTATTATTTGACTGTTTCAGACACCTCACCTGGTCAACCTCAATGAAGATCCACTGATGTCCGAATGCTTGTTGTACTACATTAAAGATGGAATCACCAAGTAAGAATATTGATTATCCTAATAATGGGTGTTGATTACCATCATAATGAAAATTTCAAACACTTGTTTTGTAATTTTTTTAGTATCTCTATCTGTTTCCCTTCATTCTGACAAATAGCCTTCATATATTCCTTCAGGGTCGGCCGCGAGGATGCCAGCAGTCGGCAGGACATTGTTCTGAGCGGTCACTTCATTAAAGATGAACACTGCATCTTCACAAGTACTACAAATGCGTTGGGAGAGGGTACGGTGATTCTGGAGCCCTGCGAGGAAGCAGAGATGTACGTAAATGGGAAGAGAGTGACAGAGCCCACTATACTTAGATCTGGTAAGTCTTCAGTTTTCAGGCTGAAAAAAGCCCAGTATGTTGAAAAGCTTTTTTTGGTGCCTATAAGATGTTTTGACCCTGTCTGATATCGATCTTAGGTAATCGTATCATTATGGGCAAGAGTCACGTGTTCCGTTTCAATGACCCTGAGCAAGCACGGCAAGAGAGGGAGAGGACCCCATGTGCAGACACACCTGTCGAGCCAGTGGACTGGGCCTTTGCCCAAAGAGAACTACTGGAAAAACAAGGAATTGATATGAAACAAGAGATGGAGCAGAGGTACAGTAGCACTTCTGTCAATAGCCTTCTTGTGGTCCACAAGCTAAAATTTAGATCTAGATAAGGTGAGGGAGGTGGAGGGTTTTACAAAAACTTTATTATCTAAGTTTTGCGCTTTCATTCTTACATCATTTACAGGTTACAGGAGCTGGAGGACCAGTATCGCAAGGAGAGAGAAGAAGCAAGTAACCTTCTGGAACAGCAGAGACTGGTAAGCCATTTTAAATTAGTAAGAGGTTAAGTAGTCTTTAAGTAGGAAAGTAAAAGGAAAGGAAAGGACGTGACATGTTGGGGGAATGGTGCCTTGCTCAAGTCTCACCTCAGTCTCCCCTCAGTCGTAGTATTGAAGGTGGAGAGAGCGCTGGTTATTCACTCCCCCCACCTACAATCCCTGCCGGACCTGGGACTCGAACCCACAACCTTTGGGTTACAAGTCCAACTATCCATCAGGCCAGGTTTGTAGTAAAATTTCACAATGATTTTTTGTTTAGGACTATGAGAGTAAGCTGGAAGCTCTTCAGAGGCAGGTAGACTCCAGATATTACCCAGAAACCACAGAAGAAGAGGAGGAACCAGAAGAGGAAGGTGGGTAATGCAGTTTGAGCCACATAGGTACTATATTATTCATATATCAAA
This sequence comes from Enteromius afrohamiltoni, assembly GCA_034779775.1. Taxonomy (NCBI): domain Eukaryota; kingdom Metazoa; phylum Chordata; class Actinopteri; order Cypriniformes; family Cyprinidae; genus Enteromius; species Enteromius afrohamiltoni. The sequence continues at coordinate 7,865,125 of JAUYWG010000032.1, forward strand.
TGCATATCACATTATCACATGACTTCTTCATTAAAATAAGAAGTATGTAGTTGTTTTTTAGACATCTCATTTAAAATGGGTTCATAATTTGGTCCTGCAGTGCCATGGACAAAGCGAGAGACAGAACTGGCCCTCTGGGCTTTCCGAAAATGGCGATTCTATCAGTTCACCTCTCTCAGAGACCTGCTTTGGGGAAATGCAATTTTCCTCAAGGAGGCTAATGCTATTAGCGTGGAGCTAAAGAAAAAGGTACACTAAAATAATTTTAGGTCAGCCTTATGATTGAATATGCCTAATGAGTAGGATAAATTATTTCCCTTTTTCTCTGCAGGTTCAATTTCAGTTTGTGCTGCTAACGGATACACTGTACTCCCCGCTGCCTCCGGACCTACTGCCCCCCAGCATAGCCAAAGACAGGGAGAAAAGGCTGTTCCCTCGCACCATTGTAGCAGTAGAGGTACAGGACCAGAAAAATGGTGCCACGCACTACTGGACCCTGGACAAACTCAGGTACACCAAGACTAAATATGCAAATGTGATATGTGAAAACCAGTCATAAGGTAACATTTAACTAAACTGAAATGTATACATCATATGAAAGCTCAATAAATAAGCTTTCCATTGATACATGGTTTGTTAGGTTAGGACATCTATTTGAAAATCTGGAATCGGAGGGTGCAAAGAAAAATCTAAATACTGAGCAAATCACCTTTAAAGTTGTCCAAATGAATATCTTATCAATGCATTTTACTAATTTACAGTAGGAATTTTACAAAAAATCTTCATGGAACATGATCTTTACTTAATTTCCTAATGATTTTTGGCATAAAA
>JAUYWG010000032.1:7866055-7877732 GCA_034779775.1 Enteromius afrohamiltoni
CCCATGCAATGTATTTTTGGATATTGCTACAAATAAACCCCAGTGACTTAAGACTGGTTTTGTGGTCCAGGGTCACAAATAATGCCCATAAAGAGGATCTAGTCTTGAATTATGGATCAGGAATTATAGCTTAGCTTTTTTAAAAATAATGGTGCTTTTGTGGATATTATAATCTGCATTGAGCCTGATCCAATTTAGTAAATTTTTTCAGTAAATTGTTTCATGTAAATGAACAATTCATTGATTTCCATAGCAGAGTAATTCTGCTCTGATTAAATGATATTTCTGTTTGTTAAAAAGACAATATTAATACTCTGTTGCATACTTTTGTTTGTAACTGCTGCTACAATTATTTCAAATGAATAGCTTCACTATAGTCTAACTAATTTAAATTGTGATTAGCATGTAGCTTATTTACAGCCTGAATTTCAAGCCAAGGTATTGATTCTTTAACCATAAAATAAACCATATCACTTTCTAATCCGTGCTTAAGCCCCAGTAGTGTTACATTTACATTACAGTCATGAACCATTATTTGGCATTGCTAATAAAAGGCAGGTGGTACTAGGGGAACGTTTATACTCATTCTTAATTTCACTCTTTAGGAGCAGACTAGCATATTGATGATCTCAAAGCTAATAGACTAAATCTAATGGGGTTTAATGCATGTTAGCTGCCTATTTCCTTTTGGATTACGCTTAAAAGGTGAGCATGTAAAATGAACATTGCAGATAACAGAGCGTGGTTTGTTACGTTTGAAGCGTTCCTTTTGTATTTGCAGACAAAGGCTGGATTTGATGAGAGAAATGTATGACCGAGCAGCAGAGGTGCCCAGTACTGCAGTCGAGGATTGTGATCATATGATGTCTGGTGGTGACCCTTTCTATGATCGCTTTCCATGGTTCCGCCTGGTTGGACGGTGAGTAATCCATCAGCCAAGTTTGTATGCTCTAAAGTGCTAAATGGACACTTCTGCTCCAACTGTACATGACTGGAAACTGCTTGTGATTTGCATTGTGCCTTTAATGAGGGTTCCTTCACTTTTAAGTTAAATGGTGAGCTATGTGCAGACCTCGTTCAAGTTTTGCACTAATTTATCAGTATTCAGACACTTCAAACGCTAAAGCTAAGCTTGAAGACATCTCACCAAACACACTTGAACATCATTAGCCGAACACATATTGGGAGGCTCACGGCTGGGTTTATGCTGACATATTGTACATGTGAGCGAGTGTGTGCAACAGCGTGTTCCCGTGTGGTGTTGTACTAACCCAGTTCCCGTGTTTTCGGCTGCACCAGCACTCCCATTCTCAACACGTGCATGAGCGAGCGCATGAGTGACCTTACCCTCTCCCCCACCCTCTCCGACCCCGACTCTGACATAACCGAGCTCGCCGATGAGCGGCATTATGGGAAAGTCGAGGAGGAGGAGTTGGATGACCTGGACGATGAGATCTTTATGGAGGACCCTGGCTCAGAGCTTGGGAGAGAGGAGGAGGAGGAGGAGGATGGTGTAGGGGAGCACTGCCCAGGTGCCAGCGATGGCCAGGACCCCTTTTACGACCGCTGGCCTCTGTTCAGTTTAGTGGGAAGGTTGGTGAGGTTTCAGGAGCATGCTGGCAGACGAAACTAGCTCTTTCACACTGAGACAAAGACAACAGGGTCTGTTACTACAAATTCTTAACAGGGCACCAAATTCAGAAAAAACATTGGTAGAGTTTAGAATCTCAGTTGGTCATTTTCCAAGTGGATTCTCTTCTGACATATCTTTATGTTAGTATTAAAAATATAAATAATACATTTTTCTGCTAAACAAACATTACCGCCATATTTTCTTCTAGTGTTCTACATTCTAAAGTTAAGTTATTGGACGGCATTTATTATTACTATCAATAATATCTTTTTAATATCAAGAATATCTTTTTATTTGGATGCCATTCTATTATGAATTCTATTTTATTCTATTGTATGAAATTATGGTAAAATATATTAAAACATAATAAATGTAGTGCATATATTATGTAATACATAGTAAATTATTAATTTCTGTTGTTATTATTTGGTTTTTAACAATAAATCAATATTGATGCCGTTGTATGACGTTGTATAATGTCAACATAAATATAATAAAATGTGGTACATTTAATAATAATAATATTACACATTTTGATTTTAATATGAATTAAACAAACAATGATGCCTAATATGTCAATGTAAACATAATAAATAAAATGTAAAAACATATCTATATATCAATCTATCTTTCTGTCAGTCTATATATAATTTTTTTATAGTCTGGCTTGCCAGATTTGACTTTGAAAGTGTGCAAATTTTTGACCTGATCTGAAGGCAGTTTTAGTCCCTCTTTCTGTTTAATACGTTTTTTTCTTTTTTGTACTTTATAATGCATTGATAGGTGTTGCATAAAGGTTTGAAAGGTAACATTTCAGTGATGTCTGAGGCTTTCAGTAACTGAATGAGAGGAAACAAACAAAAAAAAAAAGAATAGATATGTCAATATACTGACTGTGAACTGGTGACAGATTCAATGTGTTAGACATTTGAAGGAATTTGAACATGGGTGGCTCTACAGGACAAAATGAATAGTGTTGCAAATGGCAATCACGTCATCTCTGCCCTGTTTTGAAAGATTGTATGGCAACATAATACATTTTTGTCTGGTCTTCTCCGAAACAGAATTAGTATCCTCTGCAGAATTCTGTTGTTTCTGTGATCAGTATCAATCTGTTTTGTCAGAAAAGCTACAGCGCTCATGATGAAAGAGCTGGTTTCGACTACAGCAGTCTCAATCAGGCATGCCAGAACAAAAATTTGTACCACCGTTTTGGATTGGCTCCCACACTCTCACTTCCCTGCGCACATGCAACATACAACATTTGTGATGTGTGTTGACTTTGATTTATCTTTAAGTTGCTGGGGGTCAAATTCATGTATGTCATTTCAATTTTTTGCTTTCCAGTTTGCATCTGGCCCAACAAGCCAAATTTGAAGTTTTTTTTCACCAAACATTTTGTTTATCTGAGCATGCTGTATTTGCTCCTCACCAATCTTGTCGAAAGCTCCTCCCCTCTGGCCACGCCTCCTGCCACTCTTGAACCCTGCCTGTCAAGCTTCGTCCAGCAAAACATTGGGATCAAGAGGGCAGATCTGAATTGAATGAATGTATTTGTCTGAGTGTAGACAAGACGTAGGACAATCTGTCACCAATTTGTATTCTATGTCTAGTTCAGGGAATTCATAAACACATATCTGAGACATGGAATTGTAATTAAACCTTCAATCAGTTACTGAAACATCAATTTGTCACACAATGCCTTTTCATATCTTGACCTATGTTCATGGCTTGATAGGTTAGTCCAGTCAGTCATAATGCAAGACAGATTGTGATGCAGTTCTCTTCTATATGCATGTTCTTGAAACACTTTCACCAACCACCACAGAGACCAAAGTCCATGCTATTATCACCTTCTGTATCATTTTATGAGAATGGAGGCTCTAATAGAGCATTCAAAGATGAACCGCAGACTTTTTGGCTTTCACTGGAGCAGCTTCCTGTTTGGTTGCTTTTTTTGTGTCTGATGTTGTGTTGTCTAGTGGCAGTGTGTGGCTGAGTTGATCTTCACTGACATATTCCCACTTTTTTTCCATCAATGTTAACCCTTTTTTTCTTCTTTTTTTTCACCCCATCAACTGTCTCAAATCCCTCTTCCTTCTTCGGCTCTCCTCCTTTTTCCAATCATCCTCTCCTTCTCCCTTAGGGCATTTGTGTATCTGAGTAATCTGCTGTACCCTGTGCCATTAGTGCATCGTGTGGCTATTGTAAGTGAGAAAGGAGAGGTCAAGGGATTCCTCCGCGTGGCAGTACAAGCCATATCCGGTAAGTTCATCTTCATAATGCTTTCACAAACCTATTTTGAGCAGTTTCCAGTGCTTACCTGGATGGTGCACAACTTTACATTAATTATTTTCTCTTAACAGAAAATATTGTTTCATATTTTAGTATAGGGGTACCACAAGGCTCAGTATTCAGACCGATTATGTTTTGATATTTCATTGATTAATTCTTTTGTGTTTTTTGAATTAAATGTAGATGTCTGGATGTCTGTATGTATTTCCTTTCTCCCTTCAGTTTAATGGAAGCTTAAATATGATTAAATCTAAAATTATTATCATAATCTTACAGCTGATGAAGAGGCTCCTGATTATGGCTCAGGTGTGAGACAATCAGGAACCGCCAAGATCTCATTTGAGGATCAACAGTTCGAGAAGGTTGGCTGTTTCACTCATTTCTTATAATTGATAATTAATTTGCCAAGATGAAACAAAATCACAGTTATTATCTCAGAAGTTAAGTTGGGCTGTTAAGGTATTAAAATTGTTTTGGTAGAAGGTAAGACACCATCAAGAATTGTTTTTCTCTTTGCTCAGTTCCAGACAGAAACATGCACTGGTGGGATGTCTCACATAAACACATCTCAAGAGGAGCTGCGCATTGTAGAGGGAGAAGGACAGAACTCAGACATGAGCCTCAGTGCTGATGAAGTCAACAACAACACCTGTGCAGGTAACATGCTGTGATATTTTTACTATTAAAGCAGTTAAGCAGATTTAAACCGTATTTGGATTATAATCTGATTTGTTTTTGCATGCGTTGCTGCGTCTAGCCTCTCCTGATGTTCCCAACAGTCCTCTGAAGGGTCTGGAATGTCCTCTTGATGTGACTCAGGAAACATCACTCCAGCATTTGAAAATCGGCAGCAACTTCACCTTCAGGGTCACAGTGCTTCAGGCCTCTAGCATCTCTGCTGAGTATGCGGATATCTTCTGCCAGTTCAAGTGAGTAGATGTTGCTCATTCATAGATTTGTCAGGAAGAATTTTCCATAAAACTGTGCTGTATATCTGACAGATTTTAGGGATTTGAATTTTAGGCCTATGCACATTATTAATTTCAGCCACAGATGAACATTGTTTCATGCTGCAAAATGTTTTTGAAAGTTGCCACTCAAAAACAATCTGTTAAAATGATGCCTCATGAAACACTCATGAAGGATGCTCATAAGACATCTGAAGCCATCTCATCTTAGTTGTCCTGTGTCTTGTTCCAGCTTTATTCACAGGCATGACGAGGCATTTTCCACTGAGCCATTAAAGAATACCGGCCGTGGGCCACCACTGGGATTCTACCATGTACAAAATGTAATCAACCTTTGTGACATTTACTAATGATGTTATTCAACAATGCTTAGATGTTAAATCAAACATAAATAATTTGTGCGGCCTGCTACTATTGCAGATATCCGTGGAGGTCACCAAGTCTTTTGTGGAATACATCAAGAGTCAGCCAATCGTTTTTGAGGTGTTCGGTCACTACCAGAAACAACCTTTCCCGCCGCTCTGTAAGGACTTAATAAGGTGAGCAACTATTTTTTACATTATATATATTATATTTATGATTATCATACTTTTAAGTTACTTACGATGTCAAATAAAATTTCCTATAGTGCATTACGTCCAACAAGAAGGCAGTTCCCTAGAGTTATGCCTTTGTCAAAGCCAGGTGAGGAGATGTTTAGTCTCATTTCTTGACCGGTACAAATAGTGCTTGTGGTCTGTCCATGTCTGAACTCTGCCCCTTTCTCCCCCCAGTGCCTGCTACTAAACTAAATACACTGACACGCTCAACCGCTGGCCCCTGTCACTGCAAATATGACCTTATGTCATTTTTTGAGATCTGTGAGCTGGAGGCCAACGGAGAGTGAGTATCTGATAAACACATTGTGGTATATCAGTTCCTAGTAAGTTACTCATTGAAGACTGTATGTATGGTAGGTTATTCATATATAATGTAACCCTTGTACCTGTTTTTCTGTACTTTTTTTTAGCTACATCCCAGCTGTTGTTGATCACAGGGGTGGAATGCCCTGCCACGGTACCTTCCTGTTGCACCAGGTAGACATTTTTACAGAACCCAAAGTTTTAAACTTTAGTGTAAAGTGAGATAAATGGGGGATTTTGGAATTTCACCATGGACATATTTTCCGCAGGGCATCCAAAGAAGAATTACAGTGACTATTGCCCATGAAACTGGCAATGATATTGAGTGGAAGGAGGTTAAAGAACTTGTCATAGGTTAGTGCTATTTTTTTGTTTAGCAGAGTAGTTTAGCAGAATCCTTGGCTTCTATGACATTAAGTGCTAACTGGCATAGAGGACAAATGGAGATGTTATAGCAAATGCTCAGGCAGTGTTTCAGATGACTCCGCATTTCTTCTGTTCTTTTTAGGGCGTATCCGTAACACACCCGAGGCAGATGAGACTATCATCGACCCCAACATCCTGTCCCTCAACATCCTGTCTTCAGGCTACATACGACCATCTTATGATGACAGGTACACCACTGATCCTTCCTCCAGTACCTCTCAATAACAGAATGCTTTTAAATGCTGTTTTTGCTATTTGCTACTGAATCATAATAAAATAACAGTGTTATCAATAACAAAATATTGACATGAATTACGTACATTCAGATTATTTGTGAACCTGGACCACAAAACCAGTTATAAGTTGCATGGGTTTATTTGTAGCAATAGACAACAATATATTGTATGGGTCAAAATGATAAATTTTTCTTTTATGCAAAAATCATTAGTATATTAAGTAAAGTTCATGTTCTATGAAGATATTTAGTAAATAAATAAAAAATTTGATATAAATGTATAAAGGAAATTGGTAAATGTATAAATTTTAATTATGTATATAATATAAATTATCTATATTAATCTATATTAATAAAGTACTCTTGATATTAACAATACTAAAACCTAATTCATATAGATGCATTTAAATGTAATTATGATCTAATTACATAATTTAAATTAGAAGGGTAAAATTTTAATTCACTAACATGGGAGTTTCTTTATTCTGTCCTGTCAGAGTGTCATTGGGAATTGACCATAGGTATGTTTTTTCCTTAAGCATACAGATTTTTAATTTAATCAATTAATTGGTTTGTTGTTGCTGTTGTTGACATTGTTGTAACCTACTTTACATTTTTAAACTTGTAGAAAAAAAAGTAAAAAATCAAGTTATATACATTCTAAAAAGCTGTTTGCAACTTTTCAGGACATTTTACCGCTTTGAGGCCGCATGGGACAGCTCCATGCACAACTCTCTCCTGCTCAATCGTGTCACTCCATATGGAGAGAAAATTTACATAACCCTCTCTGCCTATCTTGAGGTGAGGAAGACTCAATTAAACTAAAGTAATCAGATTATGGCATATTAATGTGGGAGATGTTGGAACTAATCACGAGCCGTTTAAACCAAGTAACGGTAAATTCAAACTACACAGTCAGTAGTAGAAACTGATTGATGTTCTTTCTGCTGTAATGTTTAGATGGAGAACTGCACTCAGCCCACTGTCATCACTAAGGACTTTTGCATGGTGTTCTACTCAAGAGATGCTAAACTTCCAGCGTCACGTTCCATTCGAAACCTTTTCAGCACAGGTGCCTTTAGGCCCTCCGAGAGGTGAGAAAAGTTTGCTGGCCTCTTTTTGCAGTGAAGTAAATTGATTTTAAATTAATCAAATCACTATTTCTAATATTAAATGTTAAGGAATTTATATCTTATAAATTTGTGCTCTCATTGTAATTGGTTTGTCTTTGGTGTCTCAGTAACCGTGTGACTGGGGTATATGAATTAAGCCTTTGCCATTTGGCTGACATTGGAAGCCCTGGTAAGTTAGAATGTACAAATTCAAATGTACAATTATTAACACATAAATATACAGATTTACCCCTGGTTGTTTGATTCATTTTGTTGTCTTGCCATGACGGTGCAGGTATGCAAAGGAGGCGCAGACGGGTGCTGGACACCTCAGTGGCGTATGTGCGAGGAGAGGAGAACCTTGCAGGTTGGAGGCCCCGCAGCGACAGTCTCATCCTGGACCACCAGTGGGAGCTGGAGAAACTTAGCCTTCTACAAGAGGTAAAATATGGTCTATCTGAATGTCTTGGCTATATTTTTACTTGACTGAAGATAAAATTCAGTGATTGCGAGGTGTTTGTTTACAGGTGGAGAAGACCAGGCATTACCTTCTGCTGAGAGAGAAGCTGGAAGCATCTTTGCTGCTGGGACAGGATTCTTTCTGTGGTAAAGACCTGATGGACTCACCTAAGGCCTCCAGCCCCATGATCAACCCAGTAGTCAGCCTGGGTCTGGACAGTCCCAATGAGAGACAGAGGGAGCTGGCTGCCAAGGTGAACGTTGCTGCTTTATATCCACATAACAAGACAGTGGTAGACTATTCCCACCAAGTCCAACTTGACAAAATACATATATACTGCACAAAAACAAATCTGCAAAAATCTCAGCAACACTGTGTCTACACCTGGCACAAGCAGAGCGGCACGGCCTGACAAAACACTGGATGCACCACGGCATGGCACGACACACAATAAACCCAGACAGTAAACTCATTTATGACATACTGACACTGACAAATTCAAATGATTTTTAATGGTCACTTTGTCATATCCAGTGTAGACTGATTTTACCTGTTGCATTTAGGTGTAGACATGGTGTAAAAATATTTTCCAGACAAGATAAATGTACCTGTTTTTGTTTTCACATAAAGTAATTTAATTCATATTAATTTATACTTAATGTATAAATATGTATGAATAAAATTTTGATAAAACAAAACCACTAATTGGGTAGGCAAATTAAAGATTAATGTATTCTTATTGTATTGTGTTATAATTATTCTTATGTATTCTAAACAGAATGTATTCTTAACATTTGTTTTACACAGTTGTTTCTCAAATAGTTAAGAATTAACTTATTCTCAAATTAATAAGAATTTGCCATTTTCTTAAGGAGTACCACAAGGCTCGCTATTCATACCTTTTTATCTTTTCTTTCTTTTTTTTCTTTTTTTTACTTACAACAAACTCCATTTAAAAGTTCAGATTAATTAACTGTTTGTAATGTCAACAATAATAAATACAAAAAAGTATACTTTTTTCATTTTTAATTGAAAAAAGAAATATTGCAATATATTATTTAAAATTCAGTGTGAAGCTAACAGAGACGCATTTAGGTTTTCAAATCATGCCGTTCATGTCCACATGTTAAAACTTGGCCCTGGTGAGATCATTCATTTTTATTATTGTTAACTGCTCTTGTATTAAATTGAAATCCACCCCCCAAGTTTACAATTTTTATGCCTTTACATTTTGTATTTTATTCCATTTTCTATGTTTTTCTTCTTTTCAGTGTGTGCGACTGCTTATGCACACCTTCAACAGGCAGTACAGCCAGGTGAGCAGCAGTCTCAGTGAGAGCAAGGTGAGCCTTTACTGTCCTAGTGTCCGTCCAGACCTTGCCTCATTCTCTTGCCCATGCAGACCAGATATTTCTCTCGCTCTCTTTATTTTTTTGATGTCATATTTAGCTGTATTTTTCTTTTAGCTATTTAAAAAATCATTAAAAAAGTTCTTCACTTGACTTCTCTCATCCACTCATTTAGAGTAGAGCAGCATGAATAGTATAATAGATGCTTTAAGGGTAAGCATGGCATTTCTGGAATATGATGAATGAGGCACTTTTAATGTGTTGCCAGCTTTATCATATTGTAGTGCTCTTTTTTTTTTTTTTTTTTTTAAAGCTATCAGAGATATCTGCATCACTTTTAAGGGACAGTTCTTCTTCCCCTCTGAGCACTTTAACACCTTCCTCCACTTGCCCGTCACTGGTGGATGGTCACTATGGCAGTTCAGACCTCAGGTCAGTGCATTTTCAACAAAAAACACAAAAGTTCCTGTTAATATGATAACAACATTATAAATACTGGTTCTCTAGAATCAGCCTATACAGTATTCTCAAATACTTAACAGGACTCCTGTTATATGTGATTTTACAGAGGTGCTGAAGGAAACTCTGGTGCCTCCAGCCCTGATCTTGACCCCTTTAGCCCTATAGAAAGAAAACCCAGGAGCTGCACCTTCATCCCCAACATCCAGGAGATCCGTGTCAGGTAGTAATCCAAAATATCCTGGAAATTTATTGCCTCAACTCAATTTTGAATGTTTTGTATAACATTGCAGCCGCACCACTAGGTGTCAGTATAACATTAAACACCACTGTTGAAAATCCTCTGTCATAAAAACTTTAAACATCCCAATGTGTCATATTATTGATTACCTTGTAAATAATAATGTATATATCTCCTATTTTCCTGACTACAGCCCCATTGTGTCAAAGAAAGGCTACCTACACTTTCTCGAGCCACACACCAATGGCTGGGTGAAGCGGTACATTGTGGTGCGGCGACCATATGTCTACCTGTACCGCAGTGAGAGAGACTGCGTGGAGAGAGCCGTCATCAACCTGTCCTCTGCTCAAGTGGAGTACAGTGAAGATCAGCACACCATGCTGAGGGTAAGGCCATTTATTTATACCGTCCAATGACATAACGTATGATTACTGAGGAAAGTGCTCTGCTGGCAGTAGTTGTCCACTGCTTTTGCTAACCCATGTGATGTTTTGTTTTCAGGCTCCTAACACTTTTGCTGTGTGCACTGAGCACCGCAACATTCTCCTCCAAGCCACCAATGACAAAGAAATGCATGACTGGCTGTACGCATTCAACCCACTGCTGGCAGGAACTATCAGGTACTTAAAGTATAACTTTATTTTATTTCAGCATTCCTCCACACACAAAAACATTGCAACTGCAACAAACTAGCCAATTTTAAATGTAATATTTTTAAATATTTCATTTGATCACTATTAGTATTTATCACACTTAAATTATGTGTTATTAATAGACTGAATGCAAATACATCAGCGCGTTTTCACCATTGAATGAGGGAGTTTTTTTTGTTTATATCACATATTTCAAAAAAACTAAAATAACAGAAAATAGAAAATACAGGAATAAAAGATGATCTATACTGTGATTTTAATAAGTATTTGATCACCCTGTGATTTTGCAAGTTCTCTTACTTAGAAATCATGAAGGGGTCTACAATTTTCAGCATATGTGCATTTCCACTGTGAGAGACACAATAAATAAATTGGAAATCACATTGTATGATTTTTTTTTTTTACAATTTATTTGGAAATTACTGTCAAATAAGTATTTGATCACTTGCTTATCAGCCAGATTTCTGACCCTCAAAGACATGTTATTTTGCTTTTAAATAGTCCAGCTATACTCTGCTCATGATTCTAAATTAGTAGCACCTATTTGAAGTCGTTAGCTTTCATAAAAACACCTGTGCACCCCACAATCAGCCTAAGTCTAAGTAGCAACATGGGCAAAACCAAAGAGCTGTCAAAAGACACAAGACAAAATTGTAGACCTTCACAAAGCTGGAAAAGGCTAAAAAGAACAACTGTTGGAGCAATTGTAAGAAAATGGAAGAGGCTAATGATGACTGTCAATGCCCCTCGGACTGGGGCCCCATGGAAGATCTCTCCTCGTGGGGTATCAATGATAATAGGAATGGTGAAGAATCAGCCCAGAACTACACGGGAGGAGCTGGTTAATGTCGTGAAGCTGCGACCATCGTTTCCAAGGCTACTATCAGTAATACACTAAGAAGTCATGGTTTAAAATCTTGCATCGCATGGAAGGTTCCCCTGCT
>JAUYWG010000032.1:7877832-7891028 GCA_034779775.1 Enteromius afrohamiltoni
ATAGTTCAAAAACCTGGAGGGCACAGCCACAAATTTTATTCACATACCTTTGTTTTATTATTTTGAGAGATGATTTAAATATATTATATATAAGTTCTGTCCATTTGCAATCTATATTAAGCTCGCATGGCAATATTTCATTAAACAGTGCAACAAAACATAGAAAAACACTGTGTGGTAATATATTTAAAACATTAATATTGAAATATCAAATCAGTAATCTCTGTATTAACTATGCATAGTTTACATAGGAAAAAAGATTAGAAGTTTTTTATTATTTATATTATATGCAGAATATAAATGGAATCCACTTACTGGTTCAGTGTTTTTCTTATAACGGTTTTCTACGGGAAAGCACTTAACATGAAGCTTTGCAAACTTATATTCTGGCTTCATCTGCTTGCCTGCACAAAATATACATCATCAATAAGGTGTTTGCTGCATTTTGCATTTTAATGTCTGCGTTTTACTACATTACTACTTAATGCAAGCTGCGTAGAAATGACTGGCAATCAGTGGAGCAAAGCTTCGTTTTGCCCACCAGGGGGCGTTCCTTTAATTGTGTGACGTCACATGAAAACTATCAAAACTCAGTGACACTCTTGTGTTGGCATCTGCTCAGTTCTACAAATATTTTGAACTAAAAAGGATTTAGGCTGGGCCATCTTTGATATTAAAACAGACTCTGGACCATTTTTTGATTTGCAGCGTGATCAGTGATATTTCTCCTAATCTCTTTCTCTACCCACAGGTCTAAGCTTTCCAGGAGAAAATCAGGACAGATGAGGATGTGAAAGTGTTTTTTCTTCGGCTGAAACAACAAACAGATAGCTAACAGGCCGTTGCGATGTAATTAGGTCATGTGATCATAAGTGCCCTATCCCCGTGTCATCACAGCTGCCTCTTGCCCACCCATCTCAGCATTCCCTTCTCAGTCTGTCCATGCCAACCATAGACTGTGGGCCTGGCTTCACAGAGTGTGTGTTTATGTGTGTGTCAGGCCATATTTAGTGTACATTTACAACATTGAAATATATTCAGCACTTCCCGCTAACATGGCTAAAAGCTAGAATGGCAAAACAGCATCTTAGACACGGCCCTACTCTTAGTTCATTTGTAAATGCGACTCAGTGCTCTGTTTGTGTATGTGCTTCTGCCGAGTAGATGTCAAGAGCTTTTACCTGGGCTTCAGTAGTTGCCTCTCGGTTTTGATCTGTCATGATCATTGTGCTTTATAAAAGGATGCAGAGCTTAAATCGAGATCACCTTTTATGCAGAGGACGACAGAAGATTGCAATGGATTTTAGACTGAAAAAAAAGAGGTAAATGTTCGTTATGACAAAAATCAGCATCGGAAAAGTACAAAACGTCTACCATACAGAAGTTTATTTCGTCTCATCTGTAATGTCTTTTTTACATTACATCTTTACGTTTACTTATCTATTAAGCCTTGTATGTTTTATAAACATAATTTATTTAGAGGCCACTACTTGTAGTGTGCTACGAAATAATTTTTCACCTTGCACTTTTTATAATGAGCTTTATTTAGCGGGTTCTATTTGGTTCATTTGCAAAAGAGCTCTGCTGCTAGGAGAATCAGCTTCTTAAATCTTTCTTTAATTACAACTTTTCATTATTTGCGCACCGACATCAGATTTTATTTCTAATAACATTATGCAGGAGGTTTGTGTAGCTTACTTGCATCATAGTTCCTCATTTGTAACTGCTATGTTCAGCTCATCCCAGCTTTACATGTTGTAATATATTGAATATCTATAGTCAGATCTTGTACACAGTGTTTCCTAGAGAAGCAGCAATAAGATCAAGTCTTGTAAGAGAAGATCCAGTTCCAATATATAACTAAAAATCTGATAGCTTTTACCAAAAGTTTCGTGATCACCAATATAGTGATTTTTATTTAGCTTAGCGAAGCGGTTCATTTTTTTGTGAGATGTATCAGTTATAGTAAGCATATACACTCGGTTTTTGCTCCACCCTTTGCCTTGAAACTATGACAGTTGCATCTTAGGGGTATTACCTGAGGCCTCTCGTTTGGCTTGGTTTAAGCTCATGCTATTGGTCAGTCAGCCATTTAGCATGTTGCTCATGTTGCTGTTACAGATATCATGAGAGGATTGATGTTTTGTGCCATGGGCCAGCCAACCCAAAAAGCACAATCGTAGCAGCAACATCTAGTTGTGAACATAGCCAAGAGAGTTCAGCAGTTCTTTACCTCTCAGAATGTTTTTTTCATAAGCAGCAGTATAAGTATGCCTTGATGCGTGGAATATGGATCTGAAATGTAAAGTAGAGACCGGTGTTTAGGTTTTGGACAATGTCATACAGTACCTCCCAGTGCCCTGACGTTTTTTTTATCCATTCCTGTCTTTGATAATGCTATGTATATGATAGCATGCTGTACATACTTATTCAGCTTTTAAATGAAATGTATCAAACGTATCTCATTTACCTCCATGCAGTATAAGAGTAGCATTTACATAAAGATAATAGATTCAGTCATATTATTTTACCGAATTGAAGGATCACAGTCAACTTTGAGCATGTGCTGTTTGCACTGACACAGTGCCCTGAAAACAAAGCATTCAACAGGACTTTGTCAACATACATATATTGCAGATAAACAAGATTTTTAAGGTTTGTAGTTGATAATGTGTCTCTTTTTCTCTTTCACTTTCAATCGATCCTTTGTGTTGTCACGTCTTTCCGAGCATCATTTCAAATAAACATGTTTCATCCATCCAAATATGGCAAATTAAAAAATAACTCAATATAAAGTAAGTGTACCTACTGTAATTGCTTCAATATTTCTGTTGATCTGCTCTGTATATAAACCCAAGTGTGGTCTAGCACATGGCTGTAACCACTTTATACCATAATGAATGGGCTGTAGTGTACTCAGTGCTCAAGTTCTTTGAGTGTTGGACCTGTGTCTTCTAATGTCTGTGGACACTTAACACTTTGTCAGGTGTGTAATAAATGTGAAATATGCGCAACGTTGCTTGAATCTGGACGTCTTTTTTGAATTAGTATCAAAATTAGTATCAGGTCCATGGGCTTCATGTACAGTAATTGCGGCATTACAATTATGTCACTGTATATTGAATCATTTTTTAAAACAAGTTAAGAAAAAAAAACATGCTTGCATTCCATAGTTTGGTCAACTCTGGTCTAAATAATAATTAAAAATATGTTTTATAGAATATCAGAATATCACATGGTGTTTTCCTGGCAAGGTGCCGGTGAGCTACTGCCTTGAGAATATAAATTTACGATCTGAATTGATTTTTGCACAAATCTGCCCAAAAAATAAGCAGTTTAGTAAAAATGCTTACTTGCTCAATTAAGACATTTCTAACTTTTCAAAGTAATGCAGTTTCTGAGAATATAAACAGATGTATATTATCACATGAGGACCTTTTTGGTAACACTTTATTTGAAGGTGTCTGTAATACAGAGTAATTACCTAGAGTTTACTGTGTTGCAGTCTTTACACAACATAATTATTAAGTACACACACAAAAGCTACTTAAAATAAAGTGTATCAAGATTGTACTTAAGTGTACTCCATGTGTATTTATTTTGTACATCTTATCTAGCTGCACCCATTAGTACACAGCTTACTACATAAAAACTACAGAATATTACTCAGGCATAAGCTACTTAAAATAAAGCTGGGTTTACTGTGTTGCAGACTTTACACAACATAATTATTAATTAAGTACACACACATAAGCTACTTAAAATAAAGGGTTGGTTGATCGGCAAACAGCGGTCATAGTCAAATGGAGTCCAGGAGGAACAGACATGAAACACATAGAGTTCATTGAGAGCTGGAGTGCCAATAGTAGTCTTTGGTTGGCAGCTCCAGCTATGAGCGGTGGCCATTTATTAATTGCACACAGTGTATCACCACACCCACTTCCAAAAACTAGGTCACAGGGTCAATTGAGAACAAAAACAAATGACATAACTCAACATTAACATTCTTTTTGTTTTATAAATTTATCTTAGTCTCTCATAATCTCAACCCTCTCTTTCTTACCTTTTTATAATCTGCAGAACCTTCGTTCACCAGAAAGAACCTTATTGTTCATGTTAGTGGTTCTTCATGGAACCATTTATACATAAAAATGTTATTTTATGGCATCGTGAAGCTCCTTTATTTTTAAGAGTGTACAGCATCTGAAAGTCTAATTCATTCTTGTTCATTTGGATGATTCGTGTAAATTAACCAATAAAAAAAATGATTCACGAGCATCAATTTTGGCATCTCATACTTATGATAAATATATCTTAAATCATTTAAAATATGATCAACTGCATAATTTAAGAATAATAAAAAAAATAACTTGCTTGTTCACTTACAATCTTTCTAGCTTACTCAAAGTAATACATTGTTATTGTATGAGGGAATATAATCAGATGTATGTTTTCACATGAGGGCTCTAGTTACATTTCTGGCTCAGTGCTTATACACCCCCTTCATCTCTCCCATGGACATCTGTCAGCTAGCTCAGGTATCATTTTAGAGAGGGAACGAGAGCTGAGAGAGACAGTTGGGTACAGCCCAAGGACCCCTGGCACTCCTGCTCTGACCGGCCGAGGTTTAGCATGGTGCTCCACAGGGCCCTTCAGGCTGCTCGTGAGGGGGATGTGGAGGCTCTGAGGGCCCTGCATGAGTCCGGATGTCTCAGTCCAACTATCACAGACGGCCAGGGAGCTTCTCCCGTCCACCACGCTGCCCGCTGCGGGCAACTGGACTGCCTGGATTTCCTGGTAAACGAAAGAGGTTTCCCCTGCCACATTCGTACCAAGAGTGGTGCCACGGCCGCCCATGATGCTGCTGCTACCGGGCACGTGCGGGAGCTGCAGTGGCTGCTGAAAAAGAAGAAGTGTGGGATTGAGGTGAGTGTTATGATGTATTGAGAGATAAATGAGATTTGACAGCTGGATTGATGGCGCTCTTGCGGATGGGCTCCTGTGTCAGTTTCCTTTACTGTCAATTACACAGGTCATTGATGATGGATGTACAATGCGAGTAAAGAAGCACCTCTTTTATTATTATCACTGATGGTATAATAGCGTATCAGTATACTGAAAGGTCACTGTGATGAACTACTTACTGTGCCCATAATTCAGACGCCTTCAGACTTGTTAGTGGATGTTCATCTTTGTGTCCATCTGTGGCCTACAGGATCGTGATGGCGAGGGAGCGACGGCCCTGCACCTGGCTGCCAGGTTTGGCCATGCGGAGGCAGTACAGTGGCTGTTGTTTGAGGGAGGAGACACAGAGGCAGAGACAGACTGTGGAGCTCGACCTGTCCATTACGCTGCAGCCAGTGGAGATCTCACTTCCCTCAAACTGCTCATGTCCTGCTCCCCACGGTAGAGCACACTAGCTATGCTATTGCTTATTGGCTAAACACTCATTCAATAACCTTTTAGGAAATTTCACAAGACCAGTGTACTTTTGGCCTCTAGATTGTCAAGTTGGAAGCTACTCATAATTTCAAGTAGTTGAACTGCTGTGGCTGGCTGCAAAATACTGACAACTTTAGGCAATTTAAAGGAATAGTTTACCCTTAAGTGAAAATTCTGTTATCATTTATTCACCCACTTATGACCTTATGTCTTCCGTGGAACACAAAAGAAGATATAATATATATATATATTTCTCTTCATACAATGAAAATCAATGGTATCTGTTCGGTTAACATCCTTCTTCAGAATATATTCTTTTATCTTCTGAATAGTATTACAGAGTTGGCATGGCATAAGTCATGACAGAACTTCTATTTTTTAATTCTTTAATTTTTTAAGACACAAAAAGTAATGAGGGTCTTTGGAATCACGTTTAGGGAAAACACCAGAACTAGAAAAATGCTAAAAGTTAACAAAAAACCCCCAACATAATTTAATTTGCTTGCATAAATGAGTCAAACTTATCAGCAGCAGATAAATTTTTAAAAAGTTCATTTGTTTGAATTGAACCATCTAAAATGAACTGCGTTGCCTGTGACGCTACAAGCGGCTGTCATGTGTGTTTACATGAGTCTACATGAAGTCATGCTTACACAAGTACACATAAAGACAGTAGCTTAGAGTCACATTGCCATTACTTGAGAACTGCTGCTCATCAGGGAGGCTGGGGAAAGGTCATCTGACTCGTCAAACTGCCATCTGGGCTCTGTCTTCTATAATACATGAAGAGACACTAGCCTGCCACATGTTCCCACTTGTGGGTTTACTGTACATCTACACTTCTACTTTATGCGGTAGAGTTTCTTACTAGCTACATTAACAGGCAACCAAATAATCAATATGAAATCAGATTGATGGATGGATGGAAGGGTCGATTTGACTGAATCCAAGTGAAATTGTGATAGGATAGAAAGGGGCTGGTGTAGATATATTTAAATATTTTGATTAATTAAGCATTTTAAATGGTTGACTCAGTTGAGTCAAATACTATTCTATTAATTGGATTACAAAAAAAAACAACTCCTTTCGTACATGTGCAGTACTGTGATCTGTATATATACATATTTTAAATCTCACTCTCAGCTTTGCTTTTCTAGCTATTTTTGAACTTTTTCTATTATCGTTCATCACAGCTATAAATAACTGGTCACAGACATGGAGGTTTACTTTAAATTAGACCAAGCTGAATACTCACTAAAAACTCAGAGACTCAGGCCATTTTAAGAATTATTTTGATGCAATAAATTGGTTAATCTAAGTTTTGTACTTACTTTTTTTTTTTTTTAAACAAGTCTTCCAATTAAAGGAATAGTTCATCCAAAAATTACAATTCTGTAATTAATTACTCACCCTTGTGTCGTTCCAAACCTGTGAAACCTTCGTTTATTCTGAGAGTTTTCTGACCCCCTTAAAGACAGCAAGGATCCTTACACAATTAAGGCTCAGAAACGTAGCAAGGAGATCCATGTGACATCAGTGGTTTAATCATACTTTTATAAAGCTACTTTTTAAATACTTTTTGTGTGCAAAAAACACAAAAGTAAAGACTTTAAAGACTGGATTGTTTAAGGATACTTGTTGTCTATGAAAGGGTCAGAGAGCTCTCAGAATGCATGAAAAATATTTAGAATTAGTTTTTTAAGAAGCCAAATCTTATGGGTTTAAAACAACATGGGTGTGAGTAATTAACAACAAAATGTTCATTTTCAACCAAAACTAGTTCTGTCATTATTTACTCATCCTTGAGTAGTTCCAAACATGTATGAATTTATTTGTTCTGGTGACTAAACCATGCTGTTTTGGTCACCATTGACTAGGAAAAAAAGCTTTGGAAGTCAGTGGTGACCAAAAACAGCCTGGTTGCACACAAATATTTCAAAATATCTTCCTTTGTGTTCACCAAAACAAAGAAATTCATACAGGTTTGGAACTACTCGAGGTGAGTAAAAGGTGACTTTATTATGGTTTATTCAGATGCATATCACATGAATAAAATAAGCGGAACTATTCCATGAACCAATCAGAGCCAAAAACAACCAGCCATATCCAATCATATCGTGATGAAGGCATCAACCAGTTGAGGAAACACCCCGGATGTAAATATTCCTTAAAACTCAAATTTAAAGTGAAATAAAAGGGAATGTATGTTTTGTTATTAGTTTATAGATGCAATGTCTAAAATGTATGATTGGTGCAGGTGTGTGGACTACCAGACAGGAACTGGGGCCACTCCACTGTATTTGGCCTGTCAGGAGGGGCATTTGCATGCGGTTGAATACCTGGTGAAGGACTGCGGTGCAAACGTCCATGTGCAGGCCAAAGATGGCATGAGTGTGTTGCATGCAGCTGCCCACATGGGACACTATGCCCTGGTGGTCTGGCTGGTGAGTAACAGCTGCTTCAGTCACTTTGTCATTTCTCTCAGGTTTTATTAAATATATTTAAGTATTATATAAAGGATAACTCTAACCCTGTGGATCTTCAGGCCTCCTTCACAGAGCTGGATCTGTCCTGTCAGGGTAAGGATGGAGCCACAGCACTGCACTTCGCCGCTAGCGAGGGCCACCATCGCATTGTGGAGCGTCTTTTACTCATGGGAGCAAAAGTCCTGAAAGACCTCTGGGGTGGGACCCCCCTGCATGATGCAGCGGAGAATGGAGAACTGGAGGTGTTATACAGTTTTTTTAGATTTTGAAATGCTTTCACAGAGGCTTTGAATGACAGCACTGACTCTGGTTCTCTTAGTGCTGCCGAGTGCTGCTGAATAATCACATCAGTCCACTGGAGAGAGATTCAGATGGGTTTACTGCAGTGGATCTGGCAGAATACAATGGCTATCATGACTGTGCCAACTTCCTTCGTGATGCCAGCGCTCATGTAAGTTAATTAGTTCTTTAGCATAATTTACTTATTTAAGCACAATTTTAAAATTAGATCTTTTAATTTATTTACATCATAATTTGCATGCAATTGCATGGGGGGGGGTTACACAGTACAATTTATGTATTCATTCCTATTATCACATGAACACATGGGACAATTTTTTCATATTAAGAAATGGTGTACTAAATATGGTGTACGTACTCCAAAAAGTACGTGGTACTCAAAAAAACGTTTCCAGGGTTGGCAGGTCTGCACTGAATTGATCACATGCAATATTAAGATATTTAAATCCTGTTCTTTCAAACTTTTTGTATCCTGAAAAAACTGTCATGGTTTCCACAAAAAACAAAAACAAAAAAAAAAAACAGCAATAAAAATATAGTGGAATAATAAGAAATGATAAGAAACGTGTAAGAACCAAATCAGAATAATTTCTGATGGATCATGTGAAATTGAAGACTTTTAAAATATCTTATTCTAGAAAAAAACTGTTTAAAATGTTTACAATTATTTACTGTATTTTGATCACATAAGTGCAGCCTTTTGTAGGACATTTTTCAAAACCTTAATAAAAATCATGATATTCTTCCCAAATACAATTTAACGAGTATGTTTGTGTATGTGACATTGTGTTAACATTTCAAGAAAAGTGCAAAAAGGAAATGCAATACAGAAAAAAAGTACAGATATAGTTCTCCCAAAAATTATTCTAGTGGGT
Source organism: Enteromius afrohamiltoni (assembly GCA_034779775.1). NCBI lineage: Eukaryota > Metazoa > Chordata > Actinopteri > Cypriniformes > Cyprinidae > Enteromius > Enteromius afrohamiltoni. The sequence goes on from JAUYWG010000032.1 coordinate 7,886,936, forward strand.
TTATAAAATGACAAAAAAAATTGGGGGGTGAACTAAAAGTAATGTAAGGTTAGTTATGGTAATATGTCAATGTTACACATTTAAAAGTCATGTTTACCCTTCGTGGGTGAAAGTACAAGTTTAAATAGTGTTAAAAATAGTATGCTTGAGTATAGCTATTAAGTACTTCAAGAGAATGAATATTGAATATTGTACACATTGGTAGCTGATGATGTGGATTTTGGTAATAATCCACCTTGGGATAGCAAACTGCTACTGCCACCTACTGACAAACACTCTATTTTATGAATAGATTTGAGCTAATAAAATAGTAGCTGGTATTGACTGAGTCATGCTATAAAATAGAAGACTTGGCACAAAGATTAAAGTGCATTTATTAAACCACAGCAAACTGAGTCATCCCTGTTGAAGAACTTCTCCATTATTTATCAGATATGGGATAGGATATTTTTCACAGGAACATCCTATTCAGAAGGCTGAACAAACACTAATCCCTTAATAATGAAGGCATTAATAATTGGATTATAATTTGATCCACATCTACTGGGAGTAAAAGTGTTGACAAGTATTTGTTAATTCTTGCGGAGAATGCTGTCATATGGGACAATTAGAAAAAATATATAATTTAATAAAATCTAATGATTTAGTTTTAGCTATACGGCTGGTCCATTTTTATGCATTTTCATAATGCATATTTAGAGTGTGGGCTCAAATGGATACAGTCATTTTATGTTTATGTGAGTTGGACAAAAGTTTAGATGTCCAGTCGTGAGAATTCAGTGATGCACTAACATCTGATACTGTATGACACACCAATCCGCTGTACATAATTTGCTCAATTCTTATATTTCAGCTCCGCCTCCACTGTCACTCCAATGTAAAAGGGCATCAGATACGTCACTGGTTCATAAATGAAGTGGAAACTATGCAAGCGTCAGCCTTTCTTTTGATAGAATAACTATGATGGCATATTAAAACGTTACGGTTGAAGCTAATTAGCAAGACACTTAGTACTGACTGGTTGGCGCAAGAACGACCTATCAGCTATCACTCACGCCCCTCTCAGCGCGAGCTCCAGAGCTCCAGGGGCCAGGATGATATGTGATCCTCCATCTCAGATGTCAGAGGCCCATAAACGCCGTCAGAGGGCATTTTACTCCTGTGTTCTTGGAGTCGCTCAAGCTCCGTCAATCCATCACAAAGCCAACGAGATGTGGTGCTCTCACCAGTTTTGTTTTGTTTATGCTGACATGGCATAAACTTGTTTTGTTTTAATGGGTCTCCCCAAAGGAAAGTTTGAGCAGCACAGTGGGGTTCTTGACAATAATTACTGTTTGCAGGGGAATAATTAGCCTACTTAAGATTAGTTTAATTATTACCACAGAAACTGAATGAAGAAAAAGGCAGACATAATTTGTACTGGTTTATAGGCCCTAATTTAGACACAATAGCTAGTTATGCTAATATAAAAAGGAACTATTTTCAAAAATCATTACATTGACTCTAAAGGCCCAATCATACCAAGCATAATAACAATAAAGATAACTATAAATATGTAGTAATCTTTTTTTATTTTAATTAATAGTCCACGCCATAACGATAACAATGGGACAGAGAAACGATATCGCTAAATCATTTTCAGAACTATTTATTTTTAGCTGATGAACGATATAAACATTGACAGCCAATCAAAATCAATCCTGTTCAATCCGAGCTCGACAGATGCGTGAACAGATGATATCGATATCGGTGTGGATACTAATATTGTTTTCTTTTTCATTATACAGTAGTGCTTGGTGTGAACGGGCCTTAAAACTTAATTTGGCATAATATAAAAATATGGTGAATCAAAATGTCATGGTGTCAACAAATCCCAACTTTTTTGGAATCCGGTTTGTAATATAAATGGTGTTTATCAGATGCATAAAAAGGCTTGATCTGTTCCACAACCCTACCGTATAAATGTAAAACATTGTCTAAAAATGGAGAAAATTCTGTTCAAATGATAACTAATTTAAAAGCAAAATTGACATATTAGGGCGAAATCATATCTGAGTTAGTAAAAATGTGTCATATTCATTGCAAATACTTTAAGATACAATTCTGTCCTTGATTAGTCACCCTTGAATGGTTGAGCACCTTGAAGACTGAATAACGAATGAAGTTGTTATTTGTTATATTGCATAAAAAGTATTCAAAAGTATTCTCTTCGTATAAAATTATGGTTCAACCACTGATGTCACATGGACTTTTTTTTTAATCAACGTCCTTAATACCTTTCTGGACCTTGAACGTGGTAGTTGCCTTGCTGTCTTTGGACGGTCAAAAAGATCTTGGATTTCTTTACAAATATTGTACTTTGTATGAAAAAAGGTCTTATGACTTTGGAACAACATGATTAATTTATGTTTTAATTTTTGGGTGAACTATCCCTTTAAATCCAGTATAATATAAGAGGCTGCCTGTAAATGGATTGTCGTGATCTAATGTTAGCTAGAGTTGGCTGATCTGTGTTTCTGCTGCATATCTAATGGTCTGTGTAACTGATGTGTGTTGACCTCTTTGCGCCACGGTCGGTTGAGATGCATGTGACAGAGGTTTAAAGTAAAGCGCCTTTAAATTTGCGTAAAGGCAAATCAGTCACTGTTAGATACTAATGTCACACATCAGTAGAGATTAGAACTGTCTGTTTGTGTACGTGTATTGATTCGCCATCAAGCCCTGTTCTTTGATCTCTGCCCTTTTGTGAAGTGGAAGTAATTCTCTAACCACAGTCTAAGACATTCAGAACTGCAAATAGTGCCTGAAGTGTTCAACGTGAGAAACACAAAAGAGAGGAAAGTGTGGTAGCCTTTACATATTTAAACTTGTAAAAAAAAACAAACGGTTCACCTAATCACACCCTTTTAATTATTCATACTTTACTATGAAGACCTCACTGTAGTGTGCTGATCCTTAAGCGTTTGGCCACTGGATGGCTGGAGCTCTGATGATGTGATTGTGCCTGCTCTTATTACACTCAGCTGTTAGACTTGTGAAGACCTGACTGGAAAAGGCTTGTACTGTAAGTTATTTCAGATGACTTTATGTACTATATATTTATATAAAAAATAGATTTACTTTCCTGAGAAAAGAAAATGCTAAAAAATCTGCAGCACTGCATGGGTTTCTTTGATGGTGCAAAATGTATTATAAGTAAACTGTAAGTAAATATGTATATAAATTGGTAGTGAAATCTACGATATTTGAATTTCTTTCAAAACAACTACAGTATAGTGTATTGCTTCTTGGTTTGAGGAAAAATACAGCTGCTTTTGGGAAAATATTGAAAAAATATTTTTCCATATATATATTTTTTTTCTTATGAAATAAAAACAAGTTTCAAATCTAATGTTTTCATATGAAACGTTTGAATATAATATTTTGCCATTGTAGTGCGAGTAAGTAATGAGGTAATTGATGGGCTCATCACGTTAAGCTCTGATGCTGGCCCTAAATTTCATTTTATTAAAATAAATATTATCCCCTAAATGTCACTCATTTTATTATACAAAGCCTAATTTATTTGTGAATGATATTTTTGAGCATGTGCAGACTTTGTGACGCTGCTCTTAAGTGCTACACTTAACACACACATGCCTTATCTTTGTGTTACTGCTTTAGTAACACTACTAATACACTGCTAACACTACTACTAATACGATTGGTTTTAAGGTTGTCTGATAAATGGATGTACACTGGATGTAATGATATAGTGTGCAGTTATTATAAAGTGTTACCATTTTTATTTTTTAAGTATTGATTCAGGCACCGCTTAGGCACCGGAACAGTTTTAAAAGTATTGATTTGGCAAAAAACCCTAAACGATACCCAACTCTAGGTTCTGGTCAATTTACAATAAATAATTTTTTGTAACTTTTAAGAATTCAAATGAAGCAAGCGCGGAAAGTTATTAAATTTAGGTTAAACCCAAATATGACACCATTTTATTATGACCTCGAATTTAGATTGGAATGTTGTAATTATTATTATTTTTATGCTAGTTTATTATTCTAGTTAACTCTTTATTTTTTATTTATTCATTCATTCGGGT